>CM039127.1:10346876-10658749 GCA_022036555.1 Microstegium vimineum
CAATGTCGCCATGGACAAAGTTTCCCCATGAGCAACCTCCCTTCCCAGACCCCTAACAAGACGACGGCGGCCGTTGGTCGCGGCTTGCTGGAAGAGACCCTGAGCATCCAACTCTGATAGACGATGATGTAAGCAGGGTAGGAGTTGCTCTTGCTCGACTTATGTTTTTTACTAGTACCATCCATTTCATTCCTGAATGTTATCATGTTTGTTAGTTAGAAGCTTGATTTGGTTCATACTTTTTTTAGGCAACTAATTCGGTTCATACTTATGAGATAACATTATAATTTGAACTTCCTCTTGTAGGAATGTAAAGCCAGGGCTGATCAATCAGCAATTACGCCTCTCCGCAGATCCCAACGGTTCCTTCTGAAAGATAAGAGTTCGGACAAGTCGCTGTTGCCACCAAATCGCCAGGATAACAGAAAGACAAAAAATGCTCATAGGAAAGACAAAAACCAAGAGAGCCTGAATAGTAATAGGGGAAACGCTGGATTTCCTCCTAGGAAAGATATTTCAGATGTATCTAGCAAAAAGAGTGACAAACAAGAGTTAAAGCCCAATCACTGTAAAGTAAAGTGCAGACAGGAAAGAGGAAGAGGGGAACAGAAAGGAGGCTGTCATCGAAGAAGCAAAGTTGCCAGGATCCCGAACCATTGTCTGCTTATTGCCAAGAAATTGCACCTCTCAGTGAACCCAAAAAATCTGCCCACAGAAGGATTGAAAAGGACCCCTCTAGTGAGGTTTGTGGTTCTGATGATTGGACAAAAGAGCAGGACATGGCATTGCGCAAAGCTTACTTCAGTGCCCGACCATCCCCACATTTCTGGAAGAGAGTTTCAAAAATGGTACCCAGTCTTTACATCAGTTGCTTTTTATTTCTTTACTGTCTTTTTTATATCTTATAAGTTACAAGAGCTGATCGGAGAAACATTATTATACACTAGTTTGACTTGCTTACATGAAAAAACGGTGAATAGTTAGAGGGTCTCAATTCATCAAATTTACCATTGACTTTTAAAAAAATTAATTGCACAAATGTAAAAGCTTGGGGACTAATGGGCTTGGTTGCACAATCAAAATAGCCTGAGGTTTCATATAGTGTCAGTTTGCTTTTCTTTTTCATGCTTTGCTGGAATATTATTTCAGTGGTAGTTCCTACTTATCCAGCATATTTCTTCTTTTATGTGTGGATTTCTTCCTTTGCCATTTATGATTTATTAGCTGAGTGATTTTTGACACAATTCTTTTCAGGTGTCAGGGAGATCTGCTGAAGACTGCTTCAACAGAATTTACAGTGACCTCTCAACACCGACTCCAATTGGCCCACGTCCTAGAGCAAGTAAAACAACATATTCTCCTATAGGAAATTTCACATTGTCTGATCCAAAACTTCCAAATATCTTGGAACCTACAGTCGGAAGGCGAAAGACCACTAAACAGAAGCGTCTAGTAGCACAGAAGACAGTGAGGCATTTGTTGCAGAAGCATTGCCGCATTGACCAAGCTCAAGAGGCTGACCACTTCTCAATTTTTGAAAGCTCACCAAGTGCCTTACAATTGGACTTATCTTTTGGAGATTCTCCTGGGACTCCTGACAGTTATATGAATTCAGATTCTCTAGGCAAGCACAGTGGAGGTTCTTCAGCACAAAAGAAACCATTTTCAAGGTCAAGAACTAAGCCATCTGAACCGAGCCCAGCAGTTCTAAAGCCTATAAAGAATGTTATTTTACATGAGAAGTACATTGATCAATTGGCACGAAGACAAGGCACAAAAAGGCCTCGCAAAGCTGCTCGTTCTGGGAAGTCTCTTTCTGAGCAGCGAGTTGGTAGTGTGAAGACTGCTAAAACTGCTCTCTTCTCGGAAGCAACAAACTTTATCAATAATTTCAAGGCGCTGCAAGCCAATTGTCTTCCGTATATTGTGGAGAATAGTGAAGACGAGATTGAATGTGATGCCAATGATGAAGAATCAGGAGAGAATAGTGAAGACGAGATTGAATGTGATGCCAGTGACGAAGAATAAGGAGATAAAGCTAGCAGTTATCAGGATGTATATAGTTTTGTGCCTCTTAGTGCCTGGAAATTACAATGGCCGAACCTGATTATCTTGTTTTTGCATAAATCAGAAAGCTTCATTAAACATATTTTTTTTCTTTTTTTCTTGAACACACAAGAGAGTTGCGTATCATTTTCGTTAAAGAAGAAAAGAGAAAAAAGTTCTGTTCAATTCATAAGGAAGTTATTAACCATGTTATACTAGTTCAATGTGGATTAAAATACTCACCATGTAAGATCCACATACTTTACCTTTCCGTTCTAGTGACCTTATGAACCCAGAACCCATGTAGGAGATGTCTCAGAATTAGTCTCCTGCAGCCTTTGAATTGTATGTCATTTCTGAGCTTACATTATGATGAATGGCATGACACTGACATATTGCCATTGCTGATGATTGGTGCATGTGGAGCCATTTCAACATTAATTCAGAAAGCACATATAGTTTGAGAAAGTGAAATAACACTGTTTTACTTTATTGGTGTATGGTATTCTGGTGAGTGGAAATATTTATTATTTAGCTGGTTTTTGTTGGCCTCTTAAAATAATGTCGTGCACTTTAACTTGTGACTTGTAAGATATCTGGGCATCTGGCAGATGATCTACTCTACTATATTCATTTTTTTCCTTAGCTGCTTAGGTTCCTTGTAGCAGCATGTTTTCTGGCTCTAATCTTACAGATTGAAGGTATGAGCTCATAACCGAGGCTTTCACTTAGAAGGTATGAGTTCATAACCGAGGCTTTCACTTAGCAGGTATGAGCACCTGTTTCGTACAATTAAGTATAGTTACATCTTATGTGGTCTTTTTACTCTGAAGCACATGAACTTCTCACACGATGAAGAGAGATTTACCAGGTAGCAGTATACCCGATATTTATTAAATAAATAAAAATCCCTATATAGTTAAGGTGCAACATGATTTTATTGTGAAAGGAATCAGTATGCTCTTTCCTTGAACCAGAATGTCTGGTGTAAGCAGCTACCAAAGTTTAATATTTTCCATGTGAAGGCTTCATTACTACTTTATTTACTGCATGTACTGCAGTAATAATGTTGCACAATTGATGCATTGTTTCCCTTGTTCAGGTAAGGAACGTAAGGGGTATTCCAAGTTGTACACGTGGCTGCTCTTGGGGCTGTTTTGTGTGCTTCTGTCACAAGTTTTAACAGCCAATCCTTTGGGATCTTGTGCAATGCTGCTGTTAAAAATGAGGTATGACAAAATTGGGCTTGAAAAACATAGGATCATTAGTGTTTGTTTGTTTTATTTGAAGATGATGTATCAGCCAGCATCCAGAACTGAAAATTAGTATCAGTTTCAGCTGAAACCAAGTAGATGTGAGATTCTTATGGCGATCTTAAGAAGTCAAGATTCAAGAATAGAGTCAGTTGGCTAACATGCCTAGGAACTTAATCTGTAATTTTAGTGGAGAGCTTGTCCAATATCCACCAGTGATCAAAGTACGCGCTCAGACTAATCAACTCTTGTTGCCACCAGGAACTAACTCTAGAACAACATTGACGGCGAACTGGTTCATGAAGAGCCTGCTTTATAACCCACTTTTCTGGAATTTCTTCTTTTCAGGATGCTTGAAGACTAGACCAAAATGGTTTCTCTGGATGTTCAGTTGGTGATTTCAGTCCATTCTGTATTTTTCTTTCAGCAGGTATTAGAAAACTGTTCCTTCCATCTTTTTACTTGAATTACAATTTCTGCCACTAAAGGAGTACTTCAGGAAGGCCCATCTGTAGTACTATATTTTTTTCACTACTGTCTTATTCCTCTGGAGTTTCAAGATTGGCGAACTGCTAAGTCTGACACAAAACATAAGGCTGTTTTTAGTTTTCATGTGCACTCGAGGATCATGTACGAGCTAGACATTTTTGTGTATTAAATCTTCGTTGCAATGTAAAAAATCTTAGTAAACTATAATAATCTTAACAGAAATATCACTTGAAAAAAGGCTCTCCATTAGTCAAAACTCAAGGGTCTACAGTAATACTCTTGACCATATTTTTCTTTTTTCTGATTCTACCTCATTTACATATGCAAAATTTGGTTCAGACCAACGATGGTTTGTGACTTTCTGTTATCCCTGTGTTTGCTCTGAGTATTGTTGTTGGTCTCTGTCACATTTCTTCATATATTAATCTCCATTCTCATTTGCATCCTTTCTCTCACCAGATTGTTTCCTCTTCTCCTTTAGGAACTCGAGGAGATCCTGGAGTACGACATCACTGTTGTCGTTCCTCATTAGAATTTCAGCAACCTCCGCAGGTGAGATCATTACCTCCTGTATAAGCTGCTCAATTTCCGGGTACAAGGCATGATTTTCAACTGAGTGGTAGTTCCTTGCCAGAATCCGGAACGACTCTGCGGTGCAGTACCCCATGTGGATGTGCATGTCCATCCTTCCAGGGCGCAGTAGCGCTGGGTCAAGCCGCTCCCTGTAGTTGGTGGTGAAGACGATGATCCTCTCCTCCCCGCTTGTCGACCAGAGACCATCAACGAAGTTGAGCAGCCCAGATAGCGTCACCTGCAGTTCACCAAAATTACCAGTTAGCAGCATTGGTAAGAAACTAAAGCTGCCCAATTGAAAAATGCATGACACATACTGCCTATATGTTCACAAACACTAGACACATTTGACTCTGCGTGGTTTTTGATGATTATCTTTGAATCTTTGATCACTAATTTCTTCAGAATACATCCTCTGTCTCAGGAAAGGAAAATTCTAGGTTTGGTTCGAGCCCTAGAATACTTCCTCTGTCTATAACTTCAATGACAAATCCAATGATAATACATTTAATGTTAGTGTCTTTCAAGTTTCAATATAAATTTAGTTAAACTTAAAGATGGGTATTCTAAAATTACTGTAGATAGTTTGTAGTTATTAATGTTTGTAGTTTATAAGGTTTGACCAAATCTTATCCTGAACAACTAGTTTTTGTGACCGGAGCTAGTACTTACTCTAAATAGTTTTGTGGTGGATGGAAATTGAATAGTACTAACATCATTCTAACCTTGTCTTCGTTTTCTTCTCCTGCAGACACAGTGGGCCTGGCAGCACGCCTCTCGGCTTCATCCCCCCGCAGCTGCAGCTCAATGCTGCAGTCAATGTCTTCAACCACAAGAATGGAGCGGTTGCTGGTGCCGACGAGCAGCCTCCGCAGGTCGGAGTTGGACTTGACCTCGGTGAGCTCGAGGTCGTAGATGTCAAACTTGAGGAAGTTGGCCATGGCGGCGACGAGGCTGGACTTGCCGGTCCCTGGCGGGCCGTAGAGCAGGTAGCCCCGCTTCCACGCCCTGCCGATCCTCCTGTAGTAGTCCTTCCTCCTGACGAACCTCCGGAGGTCCTCGATGACGGAGCTCTTGAGCTTGTCGTCCATGGCGAGGGTGTCGAAGTTGGAAGGGTGGCGGAGGTCGACGGCGGTCCAGGCGTCGTACTCCACCATGTGCATCTTGAGGCTCCGCTGCCGGTCCTTGATGGCCTTGGCCGTGGCGACGACGTGCGGGAGGTAGGACCCCAGGGCCTTGTCCTTGTGCCTCCTGTGGAAGCTGACCTCGAACGACCTGGCCTCCGGGCGTCCGCCGGCCTTGTCGCGGCCACCAACCGCGGCGGCCCTGCTGGACGCGTCGCGGGAGACGACCTGCAGGGTCCAGGTGTAATCGACGCCGTCGTGGGCGTCCACCATCTCCTCCCCGTGTTCCATCCCCACGGTGATGCCCTGCGCGTCGTCGACGCGGCTGGCGCGGACGCGCGGCACGTCGGGGGTCACCCGGGCGGCCAGGTACGTGCGCGCGGCGTCGTAGAGCTGGTTGGCCGACAGGCCCTCGGCCTCGTCGATCACCACGGTGTGCCGCGACGAGACGCGGGCGCGGACGCCACGCGCCGCCGCGCGCAGCATGTCCCCCACCTCGTAGGGAAGCAGCTCGCTCACCACGGTCCGCACCAGCATCACCGCCGCCGCGGCCGACGCGGCCATCGTGATGTACCTCTCGTAGCTTCCGCTCCCGCTCCCGCTCCCGTCCGACGACATTGCTGGGCCTGGGCGTGTGGTTGGTTGGTTGGATTGATCCACACGACACGAGCACGAGCACGAGCACGAGGCGGCCGCTGGTGAAGCTAGGGCCTAGGGCAGCGATGGGTTTGACTGTTCGGATCTTTCTTCAGGTACAAGAAGACGAATAGTATGGGCTATGGACATTGTAAATACATTGAACTACGTGTGTGGAAAGAAAGAAAAAAAGAGAGGGAGGGAGATGTGGACAAGCAGCCTAGTTTGCGGCAGCATATGTGGCAGTCACGTCACGTCACGGGTGGGTTTTGGGAGGGGTTAACAATTGCACGTTTTGGAACTGAACGGGATATACACGTGTCGACTTATGAAGGACATTAAAATTTATGACGTTGATGAATCTAACGGTGCATATTTAGTACAATAGACATTAGTAATACTTTAATATAATTTTGATTAAATTTGACATGCTTTAATAATATAACGGTAATGCTCCGAGACGGACGTTCGACACATGTCGAACGCGTGTTGGGCCGCAAGTGGGCCGGCCGGCCGGCCTGAGACGTCCGCGCCTCCTCCCCGGGCTTCGCACTCGCACGGGTACCGCGCCTCGCACACTCCGCCCCCACTCGCACGACTCACGCAGATCCGCCGCTCCCACCAGTCTGTGCCGCTCATGCTCCGCCTTCCTCCCGCTCTCCTTCGCCGCGCTCACCTCCGCTCATGCCCTGCCTTCCTCCCGCTCTCCTTCGCCGCGCGCACCTCATGCCTCAGTTTCCCTCGCCCACGCATCCTGGGGGCACTCAAAGCACCCTGCCATGGGGATCCGGCGCAAGAGGGCACAACTCGGCCGGATCTATCGACAGCAGGCACGGATCCACCAGATCCGCAACCGGTTGCTGTTGTTGTGCGTGGGAATCACAACGTCGGTGGCCGTGAGGATCCCCTGGGGGCGGTGGTGCTCTCTGCCGACCTCGCCTCCCCCTTCGTGATGTCCAAGCCCCCGTAGTGGTAGGTCATGAGGACCCTCCATCCTATCTCTCCTCTCCCCCTCTTTCTTGGTGCTCATCTCGCTAGTTGCGTGTTGTTGTTTTCATTCTTTGATTTTTTTTTTGTTTTTTTACATCATGTTTGTTTCAAAAGTTGGATCCATGTTGTTTCAACAACATGATCCATGTTGTTTCAAATTCCCAAAATTATATTGCTTCAGCATGTAGTATGTGTTGTTTGAAACACACAAGATCCATGTTTCAAACTCTTAAAGATTTTTGTTTCAATAGACGGCTATGTGTGTTCCAGACACATTGTGGGGTTTTGTTTCAAATCCCCAAAAGCAACATATTGTTGGGTTTTGTTTCACACACCGTTTGACATTTGTTTCAAATTTTTTTGTTCTTTGTGTTGTTGCAACATATGACCTCCATGTTACCACAACAATCTGTTTTTTTAGTTTTTTTTGTTTCAGTAGAACACCCATTGTGAACATCTTGTTTCATTAGAACAATTTTAAATATATGTTTTGCTGTTATTTCACTTGTTGCCTTTGATTTTATTGCAATAGGGGTTTGCTGGTTGTTTCATCGGATTGTTTTGTTTTTTCAGTGCGACGACTTTGTTGTTGGGGCGACCGGGCTAGGGGCGGTTGCAGATGCAACGACTTTGTTGTGGGGCGACCGGGCGAGGGCGGTTGCAGCCACGACGCGGCCCGAGGTTACCTGGTGCCGTGCCCCTCGCGCTCGCCATCTCCATGTCATACGTGCAAGGCTCGTCGGGGGTGGAGTCAGGGACAAGGGCCGAGCCGCCGAGGCGGGTGCACAGAAGGCATCGGGCGAGGGCGGACCTTCGGAAGAAGGCGCGTGCGGAAGAAGCGGCGTCGGAGGAAGGTGCGTACGAACGTACGCCCACGCCCGGACGTCCGTGTGTTGGGCTTCAACCTAATGGGTCGCGTTGTACGAACGCACGCCCACGCCCGGACGTCCGTGTGTTGGGCTTCAACCTAATGGGTCGCGTTTTACACTCGAACGTCCGTTCGCCTGTGCTTCCCATAATATAATAATAGAGACTTTGAGAATTGCACCTTCTTTGGAATTTGGATGGAGTGAGGGGGTGTTTAGATCCAAAATTATTTGGAATTTTGACACTGTAGCACTTTCGTTTATACGTGGTAATTATTGTCTAATCATGGAGTAACTAGACTCAAAAGATTCGTCTCGCAAATTATAGATGAAATGTGTAATTAATTATATTTTTTATCTATATTTAATACTATATGTATTTGTTCAAAGATTCGATCGGACGGAGATGTGATAGAAAATTTGGAATTTTGAAAGGAAGTGAACAATTGAGAATCGTTTGGAGCAGTCTGGGCCTTCGACTTGCTGAGGAGCCGGTAGCCGGGCCTACGGCTTTGCTACCAGGCTCTGGCCCACACAGCCCGCAACGGGGTAAGCAGGACTGCAGAAGGCCGGGTCGCATCGGCGTCGGCGTCACCGCTCACCGGCAGCGGTGCCAAACTCCCCTTTCACACTCGCCGTCGACGGGGCCCAACCCCCGCGAGGCGCCCCGCGTCAGCGAAACCAGGACCAGCTGACCAACCAAGGATGCGGGTGGGAGCTGTCGGAGCAGGATCAGAAGCGGGCTGCGCCACCCTTCTCTTCTTAGATAGATGCATTCCGATCGTTAGATGAGGGGGGAATCAAGAGCGCACCACTGCCGTTAGATGAGCGACCGCTACGGCCGGGGTGGAGCTCCCCCGCGCGCGCGACCGCGGCGGCCGGGCGGAGCTCCCCGCACGCGCCCACGGCGGCCGTACGGGGCCGAGCTCGCCCGCGCGCGCGACCGTGGCGGAGCTCCCGCGCGCGACCACGGCTTATGTGTGTGGGATTGGTGAGCCTCACTGACGACTGACGATCGTATCTCCATCACCAACGAGCTGTCGAAGAGCGCCTTCAGGGGACCTTGGTCTTGTGGGTGCGAGGTCCAGGGCGAAGAGGGGTCGCTCCGCGCCTGTGATGCTCGGTGGGTCCTGGCGGCTGGCGAAGAGGACTGGAGGAGGTTGGAGCCTGTAACGCGCTGTCTGCGGCAACCCTCCTGTTGAGTCCCTTGGTGAGTTCGGTCTTTCCTGGTATAGCCTCAGACACTCTTTGAGTAATCCAAACATTGGAGTTTACAGAGACATTGTTATTTGGTGTATGTATTGGTATCTTGAGTTTCGTATAGTATTTATATATGGTGGTACTTTCATAGATTTGCTGATTACAGAATGGCCGATTTTCAAATTAAACTATGGATAAATATTTTACTGTGCTGAAATTTTGCCTTCACAATTGTGTGGCTAGATCCAAAATACAATGTACTTACTATCCTACAATTGTGATACAGTTTCTAAATCTAGTTAGAAAAATAAGCAATGACACATACTCACGTAGTTTGATGATTGATGTTGTCAAGAATTCTAAATCCAAATTTATACTGAATGATTGAAGTACACATTGTTCAACTTAGATCCACAACCAGAACTACACATGTGTTTTTTTTTTCCTGTAATTATCGTAGGAATTTCTAGGCCCACACTGTGAACTTACAACACTAGCACCTGTGCAAAACACCAGGGACAAAATTTTGCTAAATTTGCATTTCATTTTAATAAAGTTCACAACACTGGCACCTTTGCAAATCACCAGGGCTTCTGCTTCGTGTCTTTATGGGAAAAACCCAGGCTGTGATGTTTTTGTGCATGACAGATCACTTTCTCATGGGTACACAAACTAACAATAATCAAGATAAACTTGTTTGAAATACGACCCAACCTTTACTCTAATTTTAACAGTCACATTCCTATTGTTTCTTATGTGTGACAACTGCCTCTGCAGTTGCCTTGCTCTTGCAACACCAGCTCACATATGGCATGTATTGTGTACATGGGAATTTTCCTTTCCTTTCTTTCCTTCCTAACTTCTTTACTAACTTGTTGCAACCTTGCTATTGCAACACCAGCTCAGCGTAGTTTTCAACTTCTTGCCTAACTTTCCTTTCTTTCTCCTTTTGAAGGGAATTTTCCTGGGATTTTTATTGTCTCTATTATCTTATCATCCCGGATGGCTATTTGCATCCTTGTGGCCATTTTTGGTTAAATTAGCATATTTCTTTTTCACTTCTGGAGACCTACAAGATCATGGAGCACAACACCAGTGTCGCTATTCCTTATTAGGGTGATTGGTTTGAGGGATGAAGCCATCATCTTCTCACTCCTCACATTTTTGTTTGGTTTGTGGAATGGATTGATTTAATGCATCATCACCTCATTCCACACAGGCTAATATCTAGAACTAGTGAAGTAATTCCACCAAATCTGATGAATGGACTCAATGATGCACCACCTCATCTAGAATTGTTTGATTCCTGAAATCAAACACCCTATATCAGAACCTCAGCTACCTTTGTATAGCTCACCATCACCTCTTTTGAGTTTGGTGACTTCCTCAATCTCTGGACGTGGCAAGGAAAAAATTGTGGAGGTCGTGTGAAATGCATGACATCCACAGGAAATGACTCTAATAAGTACTGCTTTACTCTTTCCAAGGTTGCCATTTGCAAGCAATGGCATGTTTGCCATTTTGTCAGATTTTACATATCTGTAATTCTGCATACATGCTCCTAACAAATACAAACAGAATTATGCAGATGCACTGCAATTACCAGCACATCTCATTGATCCAAAAACACAATGTTGACAATATGTTAACGCTCACATACGCCAATGGATCCCCTGTAGAATCTATCTATATTGAAATGCGGTATGTGTTGCTTTCATCTTCTTTCCTCTGCTAGAAGGAATTGGACTGGTTTCTTTCACTAGCACGTTGGCTTTGTCCTCATCTATCTGGTTATTTGCTTCCTTGTGTCCAGTCTTGATCTCAAACTGCTATTCGACCCTGGATTTTAATTTTTGTCATTATCCTTGTCACCTTTCTTCTCATCCAACTGGTTTTTTGCTTCCTTGTGTTCAGTCTTGATCTTATTGGCATCCTTCTTTTTTGACTTCAGGAAATCGACAAGTTCATGGAGCACAACATCAGTGTCATCATTCCTAATCAGAACCTCAGCAACCTCTGCGGGTGTCACCGTCACCTCCTTGATCAGTTTCTCAATCTCTGGATACTTGTCATGATAGTCGATAGAGTGGTAGTTGTTGGCAAGGATTTGGAAAGACTCTGGGGTGCAATACCCCATGTGGATGTGCATGTCCATCCTTCCAGGCCGCAGCAGTGCCGGGTCGAGCCGCTCCTTGTAATTGGTTGTGAAGATGATGATCCTTTCCTCCCCACTTGTTGACCACAGCCCATCAACAAAGTTGAGCAGCCCAGACAGCGTTACCTGTTCAGAAAATCGAAATTCTTGTCAGGAATAGTGAGGAAGTGGTGGATCCAGAAGAGACAGGGTTTGTTCATTGAAAATTAGTATTCACCTTGCCTTCCCCCTTGTTTTGTTCTGTAGAATTTGACTCGTCATGTCCCTCACCATCCTCTCGTTGTTTCAGTTCGATGGTGCAGTCAATATCTTCAATCACTAGAATGGATCGGTTGCCCATGCCAACAAGAAGCCTCCTGAGGTCCAAGTTCGACGTGACTGCAGTTAGCTCGAGATCATATATATCAAACCTGAGATGGTTGGCCATAGCTGCGATTAGGCTTGACTTCCCAGTCCCAGGTGGACCATACAGCAGGTACCCCCGCTTCCATGCCTTGCCAATCTTCTTATAGTAATCTTTCCTCTTCATGAACCTGTTAAGGTCATCGATGATGGACTGCTTTAGCTTGTGGTCCATGGCAAGTGTGTCGAATGTAGATGGGTGGTGGAGGTCAATGGGGGACCAATTGCCCCACTCAGTCATGTGTATCATTAGAGTTCTCTCCTGGGCTTTAATGGCCTTGGCTGTGGCCAAAATGAATGGGAGGTACGATCTGAGGGCTTTGTCCTTGTTCTTCTTGTTGAAGGTCAACTCGAAGAACTGGGACTCATTCTGACTGCCGTTGAGGGAGTCATTTGAGTTGTCTTTGCAGACAAGGCACCACTTGAACTCTGTGCCTTCATAAACATCCAGCATCTCGTCGCCGTCATCCATGCTGACCATCATCTTATCATCCTCGTCCATGCAGCTGACGCGCAGGCGCTGCTGGATGTCGGTGTTCATGCGCGTGGCGAGGTAAGTCTTCACAGCGCAGTAGACGTAGTTGTTGGCAAACCCGTCGTTCTTCTTCTCGACGATGATGGTGTGGTCCGACGACGTGCGCGAGCGCAGGTAGCCGAAGCCAGATAGGAGCAGCTCGCGCACCTCATGCGGCACCACCTCGTTCACCACGCTGCGCACCAGCATCATGGACGCTGCGACGGACGCCGCAGTGGTGAGGGTCTTCTTGTAAGACTCGAAGGCCTTGTCATAGGACGCCATGGTGGTGAGTGAGTTCTTGCCCCCTACCCTTTTTGCCTATTCTTGCTCTTGGATCTTGGTGTGGAACAGTGAGAGTGGTGTGGGAGGGTGTGGCTGGCTTGCTTTCTTGCTAAGGAAGGAGAGTAGGATGAGAATTTGGGGGTGGGCTGGGATGGGTGGCTTTTATAGGACTTGAGTGAGTTGGGAGCGGTCAAGTGATGGATGACTTCATCTAAAAGGAATAGATTATATCACTATACTCCTCCGAGGAATATATTATATCAGTATGCTCTTCCAACTCCCTTGAGTGCGGTCTTGATCAGAGAAGGAAAAATGGCCATCACATGCATTACCACATATTCGGATGTCCAACTGTGAATAATGAATCTCTTCTTTTTATTAGTTAGGGTAAATAATGGAAGGCTTTTAACATGCCCTTTTGTTGATTAAGCGCGAATAAGTATCTTCCTTTTTTGTCAGCTGCTCTAGTTCCTTCCAGCTGTTGATTGTAAGCCCCCCAACTTTGAATAATATGCTATTGAATCTTATTCGGCACACTGCACCACAGGGTTCAGAATAGAAAATTAAAAGACTAGTAGTGGCAGCATTTCCTTGTGTTGTTTATTATTATATTATTATATAGAGAAGAAAATAAAATAAAAGGTAGTGAGTGGTAGCATCCATGCTTTATTGGATTTCCTTGGCATCCAAGCTTCTTTCTGAAACAGTATCCTGCTGCTTTTTCCGCAGAGTGCTGTGCGCCGCAAGTTTCTTGGCTGAACTGGATCGGAAAGGAAAGGAAAGTGAGAGTGGCAGGAAGCTTCTGCTGTCGATCAGGTCAAGTCAGGTCTGTGCTTGTTGATTCCAACTGAAACGGTTGTGTGCTGGAATGGTAATCTCACGTGTTCCGTGCCGGCGAAGGAGCCTGATCCTGATGTGCTAGTGTGGACGCTTGTATGCTACAAGGCTGGAAAGCGAACGGCCATCTATAGGTTTTTGTCTGCCTGTCTCAGGCCCCGTTTAGTTCCCAAAAAATTTTGCATAGTACCCGTCACATCAAATCTTGCGGCACATACATGGAGTATTAAATGTAGACGAAAAAAAAACTAATTGCACAGTTGGATGAGAAATCGCGAGACGAAACTTTTAAACCTAATTAGTCCATAATTAGACACTAATTATCAAATAAAAACGAAATTGCTACAGTGTCCAAAACCCAAAATTTTTTGGATCTAAACACACCCTCAGTTTTAATCCCTCCTGGCAAAAGCTGCGAGAGTCTGTGCCCGTGTGTGTGCTAAGCCAAAAGGATAGGTGGGTCTCGTGGCAAATCGACGACATGTCAGTGGAATGCCAGTATCAGCAGCCTATCTACATCTGCATGCACACTATTTGATCAGCGTTACTTTCGACACAAACTGCTAATAGCTTTCGACTTCTTGCCTTCCTTTCCTTTCTTTCTCCTTTTGAATGGAATTTGCCTGGGATTTTATTGTCTCTATACTCTATTATCTTATCATCTGGGATGGTTATTTGCAATTTGCATCCTTGTGTTCATTTGTGGTTAAATTAGCATATTTCGTCTTCACTTCTGGAGATCTACAAGATCATGGAGCACAAAGCCAGTGCCATTATTCCTTATCAGAACCTCAGCAACCTATGCAGAGGTCACCATCACCTCTTTGGTCACCTCCTCAATCTCTGGATGTGGCAAGGAAAAAATTGTGGAGGTTGAGTGAAATGCATTACGGGCCTGTTTGGATTGCGGGAAATTTTCCTGTTCCTGTACTTTTTCCTGTGAAATTGAACTGATTTCTGTAAAATTCCTGCGCAATTCTTGTGAAATTCCTGCGTTCCAAACAGGCCCTACATTCAGATACTGTAGATAGTAGAATAACAATGAGTACTGCTTTACAGTTGCCAAGGTTGGCATTTGCAAGGCAATGGCATGTTTGCAGTTTCATTTAAATTGTGATATGGATTTTGGCATTTTGTATAGCTACTAAACAAGTACTAACAGAACTCTGCAGACGCACTGCAAGCAGGGCCGGCCCTAGGGGACGGGGAGGAGGTGCGACGGCCGAGGGCCCAAGCACGGTAGGGGCCCAAGCCCAGATATAAAACTCCCGTAGTAGATATTAGATAGTTGTCATTTCAAGGAGGTAGAAAATCGTCGGTCTCTTTCTTTCCTCGGAGACGAGGAGCTACGCGCCTGCGCGTAGTGCCGGCTGCCGCACGTCTTTGGCTGGGAAAGTGCAAAGACGGCAGAGCTATCGGCTACGGCTAAATTTGTTGCTTGCTGGATCGAGAACATGACTACGTGACAACAGGATTATACAAGTGAACAGTGAACTACATATTACGAATTCTATTGTCTAGGTCTTAGCTTATTTTTTTCTTATTGAATAATTAATTCAAATTAATTATTTATATAGTTTTATAAACTTCTAGTAATTGTAATTTGTACTCGTATAGTCATATTTTCTTCTAATTTAGGTGTTAAAATTTTCGAGTGTTACTTAAAAAACATTTGTCAGGGGCTGCGAAAAGAAAACGAAAAAAATAAGAAGATCACTTTATTCAATCACAATAAAGTGCTATACATAAGTTTTTATGCTAAGATTTTAAAATTTGTTATGGCTGCAAATTGCTATTTAAATATTATAAAATTTTATATATGGTCTAGATGGGCCGTCACGATGAGTTCGTCAGAGGGCCCTCAGAATCGTAGGACCGGCGCAAGTACAAGTACACCTTATTGATCCAAAAACATGATGTTGACAATATGCAAACCCTCACATACGCCAATGGATCCCGTATAGGATCGATCTATATGAAATACGATATGTGCTGCTTTCATCTTCTTTCCTCTTCTAGAAGGAATTGCACTGGGTTTTATTTCGCCTTTCTCCTCATCCAGCTGGTTATTTGCTTCCTTGTGTTCAGTCTTGATCTCAAACTGCTATTTGCTTTCATCTTGTTTTCTGGAAGGAATTGCACTGGGTTTTTATTTTTTGTCATTATCATTGTCGTCTTTCTTCTCATCCAGCTGGTTATTTGCTTCCATGTGTTCAGTCTTGATCTTATTGGCATCCTTCAATTTTGACTTCAGGAAATCAACAAGATCATGGAGCACAACATCAGTGTCATCATTCCTCATCAGAACCTCAGCAACCTCTGCTGGTGTCACCGTCACCTCCTTGATCAGTTTCTCAATCTCTGGATACGTGTCATGGTAGTCGATAGAGTGGTAGTTGTTGGCAAGGATTTGGAAAGACTCTGGGGTGCAATACCCCATGTGGATGTGCATGTCCATCCTTCCAGGCCGCAGCAGTGCCGGGTCAAGCCGCTCCTTATAATTGGTTGTGAAGACGATGATCCTTTCCTCCCCACTTGTTGACCACAGCCCATCAACAAAGTTGAGCAGTCCAGACAGCGTTACCTGTTCAGAAAATCGAAATTCTTGTCAGGACAAGTGAGGAAGTGGTGGGATCGAGAAGATACAGGGTTTGCACATCTAAAGTTAGTACTCGCCTTGCCTTCCCTCTTGTTTTGTTCTGTAGAATTTGACTCATCGTGGCCTTCACCTTCCTCCCGCTGTTTCAGTTCGATGGTGCAGTCAATATCTTCAATCACAAGAATTGATCGGTTGCCAATGCCAACAAGAAGCCTCCTGAGGTCTGAGTTGGATGTGACCGCAGTGAGCTCGAGATCATATATGTCAAACCTGAGATGGTTTGCCATTGCTGCGATTAGGCTTGACTTCCCAGTACCAGGTGGACCATACAGCAGGTACCCCCGCTTCCATGCCTTGCCAATCTTCTTATAGTAATCTTTCCTCTTGATGAACCTGTTAAGGTCATCGATGATGGACTGCTTCAGCTTGTGGTCCAAGGCAAGCGTGTCAAATGTAGATGGGTGGTGGAGGTCAATTGCGGACCAATTGTCATACTCAGTCATGTATATCATGAGAGTTCTCTCCTGGGCTTTAATGGCCTTGGCTGTGGCCAAAATGAATGGGAGGTATGATTTGAGGGCTTTTTCCTTGTGCTTCTTGTTGAAGGTCAACTCGAAGAACTGGGACTCAATCTGACTGCCGTTCATGGAGTCATTTGAGTTGTCCTTGCAGACAAGGCACCACTTGAACTCTGTGCCTTCATAGACATCCAGCATCTCGTCGCCGTCATCCATGCTGACCATCATCTTGTCATTCTCGTCCATGCTGCTGACGCGCAGGCGCTGCTGGATGTCGGTATTCATGCGCGTGGCGAGGTAAGTCTTCACAGCACAGAAGACATGGTTGTTGGCGAACCCATCGTTCTTCTTCTCGACGATGATGGTGTGGTCCGACGTGCGCGAGCGCAGGTAGCCGAAGCCGGAGAAGAGCAGTTCGCGCAACTCGGGCGGCACCACCTCGTTCGCCACGCTGCGCACCAGCATCATGGACGCTGCGACGGACGCCGCGGTGGTGAGGGCCTTCTTGTAGGACTCGAAGGCCTTGTCGTAGGACGCCATGGTGGTGAGCGAGTTCCCTACTCTTTTTGACTATTCTTGCTCTTGGATCTTGGTGTGGAACAGTGAGAGTGGTGTGAGAGCGTGAGGCTGGCTTGCTTTCTTGCTAAGGAAGGAGAGTAGGAGGAGAATTTGGGGGTGGGCTGGGATGGCTGGATTTTATAGGCGTGAGTGGCTTGGGAGCGGTCAATTGATGGATGACTTCGTCTAAAAGGAATATATTACATCACTATGCTCGTCCAAATAGTAGATTATATAAGTGTCCCTTGAGTGCGGTCTTTGTCAGAGAAGGAAAAATGGGCTTCACATGCATTAGAGCACCTCCAGTGTGTTGAAAAAGCGAACCGTGGGAGCTGCAGTGTGTCGAACCATGATTGTCAGTCCTCAAATCGAACGCTGCTGACGGTTCAGACTAACGAGAATAAAATAGGCAGCTCCTAGCATGCATGGATGTACTACTGCATGTTGGAGAGGAAAAGAGAACTACTTTTTGGTTTGTTTATCGGATGCAGGCCGGACCAATCGATGTAGCACTAGAGCCATCGAACTTCCGTCCATGGAATCAAAGTGTGTCAGTTGTGTGTCAGTTCGGTTCGGTCTCAGACACTGGAGGTGCTTACCCCATACTCATACACGGACTTGTGTCCAACTGTGAATAGTAAATCTCTCTTTTGATTAGTTAGGGTAAATAATGGAGGCTTTTAACATGCCTTTTCGTTGATCAAGCGCGAATAAGTACTTTCCTTTTTGTCAGCTGCATTGGTTATTTCCAGCCGTTGATTGTAAGCTCCCCAACTTTGAATAATATCCTACTGGATCTTATTCGGAGTTCACACACTGCACTGCACTTAGACTAGTGATGACTCAGTAAAGCTGTCATCAGCCTATCAAGGTTCAGTATAGAAAATGAAATAAAAAGACAAGTAGTGGAAGTATTTTCTTGTGTGTTATTTAGGGGTCGTTTGGCAGAGCTTCTTACAGCTCCGGCTCCTTCCCTGTATAGCACTGTTGCGTCACTGTAGCAAGGAGCTGGTGAAGCTCCAAATCGTGGCTCCTCCGGTTTCTCCTCTTTGTAGTTTATTTTTTTGTCTGGGACGCTACAGTGAATAAGAAGAGGAGCCAGAGCCCTTGAGAGCCATGCCAAACATGACCTTATTATTATATAGATGCTTTATTGTATTTCCTTGGCATCCAAACTTCCTTCTGGAATTGTAGCCTGCTGCTTTTTTCTGCAGAGTGTTGTGCGCGGCAAGTTCCCTTTAAGACGAACTGGAATGGAAAGTGGGAGTGGCTATCAGGTCAGGTCAGGTCAGGTCTCTGCGTGTTGATTCCCACTACCGGATCCACGGGGGACCTGCTCAACTGGGTCGTGTGTTGGAAATTGGAATAGTAATCACACGCGTTCCGTGCCGGGGAAGGAGCCCGAATCTTGACGTGGTTGGTCGACGTCAACGCGATGGCGGCATCAGTTGAGATCACACTGTCGGATACTCGGATGCTAGTATCGCACAGGCTGGAAAGCGTCTCCATCCCAAAACAAGTAGAATTAACTAGAAAACAGTATCGATATTTGCATCTCTAAATGAAAATATATGATGTGGTTGATCTAATGATGTTTATTTGGTACCGTAAATATTATATTTTGTGTATATATTTAATCAAAGTTAAGACTTTTTAATTTTAGGACAGAGTGCGTAGATATGTATCCATGTTCTTTCTGTCTGCCAGTTTTGTTTCCTCCACAAGTTGCAAGTGACTGTACCCATGTTCGTGTTGGAATTGGAGTACCAAGTCAAAGGTTGGATGGGTCGCGTGCCAAATTGGACGTGTCGCCTTGTCATAAGACGAATTGCTCGCTGCATCAATGTCTTTTGGTGATGTCGAAAGGACCTATTGATCTGGAAATCTCTCTATTGATATTTTTTATTAACAATATGAATGTGCCCGTGCTTTGCTGTGTGCTATGGAGGAAGGGCATATTTTAGTTCAATTCAAATTCTTGGATGCTACTCCTTTTCTTTTCTTGTAACCTGGTGCTCTAAAAGTAATAATAAAAACAAAAGGGAATGAATGCCACAGCCCATGCACCCAGCAAGGCAACAACCACGAGAGTCGATCCACTTTGCTTATAGTCTGGGCCATAGTTCCCGACACGATCCGCTTTGCTACCACGCTGGCCCAAAGGCCCCGTGGGCCGTGGTCCACAACCTCACAGCCGGGAAGGAGAAGCGACAGGACAGCGGCCGAGGAGAGCCTGCCGAGTCGTCGCTCGTGTCTCGTGTACTCGCTCGCCTGTCGTCTCTACCACGGCACCATCATTGGGTCGCATAGGCATCGGTGTGCCAGTGCCAGCTAAAAATTCCCCAAGTCCCCCCACTCGCGTCGCGTCGCCCGGCCCAAAACCCCCCACACCCAAAACCAACCCCAGCGAGGCGGGCGATGGCGGGGTCCGCGGCCGACGCGGAGCAGGAGCAGAAGCGGGCGGCGGCGGCGGCGTACGACTACGAGGGCGACGCGCGCTGGGCCGACTACTGGTCCAACGTCCTCGTCCCGCCGAACCTCGCCTCCCGCCCCGACGTCGTCGACCACTTCAAGCGCAAGTTCTACCAGCGCTACATCGTGAGTTCCACTTCCACCGCTGCCGCCGCCCTCCACCCAATTCCCCTGGAGCCCGCGATTCCTTTTCCCCTGCCGCAGCAGCTGTTCCCCCCCACCCGTACGCCCGCGCTGGATATAGCAGTACTAATTTAGGATCTGATGACGCGCTTTCCGTACGGAAGCGCGGTCCTGCTAGATTCACGTGCTGGGGTTTGCTTAAGCTTGTCGTGTTCAGGTGCAGATTGCAGGAGCGTGCCTTGTAGCGTCGGGTTTATATGCTGGACTGCTGGTTGCAGCGAGTGGCTGAGCAGAGATCCAGTCGCCGCGCGCTGCTTTGCTTCGCTGCTGACGGTCTGCTTGCTTACTGTAGAATGTACTTGAACACTGCATGCTCGGTCGTTTCCATGTGTCGCTTGGGTGCTTGTGCTACTCCTTCAAGCTTGTGATTTCCTTATGGGGAATGCAACATGCTCGCTCTTAGTTAGTAAGTTTATTATCCATACAACCCATCTATAAGTTGAGTCAGGATACTATTATGCAGCTATGCAGGCAGGGCTACAGAACAAGTTTGTTTGTACACACACTTTAGAAAATTGAAAAAAAAAAATCTAGCTGTTTGTGTTTGCACACCATTTTGGGTTAATATCATTGCTTGTGTGCCACCGAACACTGAAGAGTGAAGCAATACGGTAGTTCGTGCATTTTGATTTTCCCCACCTTCTGTTTTAAAGGACCATGATCTGATGGTTGAGCCGAGGTCATTCGCCGGTTCCACTCAGCCCAGCAGGCCAGATGTAAGATCTTCGCCTTCGTCATCCAGCGAGAACCTCAGGGCACGTAGTTCAGGTAAAGCATGTATGTTTTGGGCTTTACTGGCCATAATATCCATCATTTTCTGTATCACATGTATCTGTTAGCTGAATCGATTTCTTGTGTAGAATCTGCTGCAAGGTCAGCGCCTCCACCGCCGCCACCAACACAAACAGACAGTGCTGCCAATCCTTTACGGTTCGATGCACGGACTATACATTTCTCCATCAACGCATGGGTAAGGGATAAACCACTCTCTTCTTTGGTTTATTGAATTGTTAATTACGTGTGCCTAAATTGCTAGCTGGTTCTTCAAGTTCCATTGTCTGCTTATTTGTACGGCAATCCTTGTGGGCATGCCATTGGGAAACTCTTTGTTCTCGACCACTGATCCATCAGCCTGTCATGTTACTCAGTTACTGCTATGAACAGTAGTCTTGTTTGTGGTTTTTTACTTCATTACTTGTGGGCATGACTGAAATATTATGTTTCAGATACTTGTGGTTGCTGGTCTGGGAATGCTTCCTATTTTGCCAAAACACCTTGCTGACAGAGCTTGCAAACTTTCACTGCTGGGAACAATATTGTCGTCAGGGTATTCTTTATACAGTACTTATGGGGTAATTTCCTGCCTATCTGAAGAATGAATAATTCACATATAGTTCACCAGATTCTTTTTGCATGATGGGACTTTGATTAAATTTTGTTTGATGTGTACAGAAACCTAGAGCATGGAACATGCCAGCAATTCAAGCTTGGTTGCAGTCTGTACTTGCAACCAAGGATTTTATCCATTTAATGTTCTCTTCTATGCTCTTCACATCCCAATTGCACTTGAAGAGTAAGACACCTTTTCTCCTGCAAATTTATGTGTCCGATGTCTGTTTTTTGCTGCTTTTGGACATGCCTGCCTCATCATAATCTTATATCTGTCACAGTTGCTGCACTACCTGTGCTTTGCTGGGCACTTGATCATGTTGCCAGATTCCTGAGGCGTAACTTTGCTCGATCCTCTTTCTATAGGTAACTGTATGCTTCACTGTATGTGGGTTCATTTCTGTATCCTTGGCACAATCGGTATCCAGTGCCCATTTCTCAATACTGTGTCGATGTCTTTTTCAGGCAATACCTGGCAGAGCCTTGTCTTTGGGTAGAGACAAATAATACTACACTGAGCCTCCTTAGTTCAAATGCTGAAATTGCCTTGGGTTTTCTTCTGATCATATCACTGCTCTCGTATGTATATTCAGATTTTTCATACTATTCTGAAGTTTTAATTTTATCTTAGGAACTACAGTACATCTTTGACCTTTACCCTTTGTGTTGCAGGTGGCGCCGTAGCATAATTCAGACATTCATGTACTGGCAGGTGAGTTATCCCCCCAAAGTTCAGGCTTTCCTTTTTTTATTTCATCTCTTACTTGCATGCTGTTTTGCTGCATGTAATTCCTAACCTCTGTACCTGTGGCCAAATGTACTGATTTAGCTTGTTTGCGGTATTGTTTCAATTCTAAGAGATCCAATTTATCTTTTGCCTTGCCTTTTGTCCATCAACAACCAGCTAGAATTTGGTCGACAATAGCAACTAGGTTATTAGTTATAGCTATCATCTGTTAGGTGTATTACTGTTCTTTCCCAAGTAACTTTTATTAACCGTCAGCACACACACGCTGCATTGCTTACCAGTGCCCTTCGCATGCTTGCATATTTGTGCAGGTGTTGAAGCTGATGTACCATGCCCCTGTGACATCAAGCTATCACCAGAGCACCTGGGCGAAAATCGGCAGGATTGTGAATCCATACATCCACCGCTACGCCCCGTTCCTCCAGACGCCCATTTCTGCGATCCAAAGGTGGTGGTTTAGGTAGAGAGGCAGGCGGGTAAAAAAAAATGAAATCATGTATCTGCTGCTGAATCGTTGAGCTGCCTGGGTGGTTTAAGACGGCTACACAGAAACATAGCACAGCTGCCGCGTTCTTATGTAATGCTGCAGCAGTGCACTGTATAATATAACCTTTGCGGGATGACTGATATCCCAGAATTCTGGAGGGCCTTATCGTAACAAGAAGTTTGCTGTATGCGGTATGCCTGTAAACTGAGGATGCAGGATGACCAACAATGCCTGAATTGCAATCCGTGGGCTAACGTAACTATGTTCCATGCTCTTTTAGTCACAATCCACTGGCAGTATTATATATGTACATTAGTTGTTCGACGCCGATGCCTGCCTTCGTAGTGTCCACAGATTTGCTTATCATTTGCTTCTACGGGGTACTATGTTTGTTGTGCAGAGGTTATGGGGGATTCTCCTTGGTTCAACCCACAATCTGTAATGTCTAATGTCTTATGCCGACGTTCCATGCATTTGGATTTGGATCAACCCGCAGTCTGGGGATTTGCCTTGTTGCAGACGAGCGTTAGCTCCCGTTTAGGCGTGCCAAAAACAAAAATCTCTTGACTATCTCGTTCCCAAAGCACAGGTAAATAGACCGTTTCACTAATGCAATGCAAGGAGTGATTTGCGCGATGACTGAACCTAAGAGTGGTGTGCGGGTGCTTATCATGGCCACGAGGTTGTTAATGTACTATGCCTGTAAACTCTAGATGCAGCACGGTCGTGCTCACGAACCTGCCTGCACAAGTACATGTGTTGCATGGTTGTCAGTGCCAGCCTCGGTTGTTCTGTTCACTGTTTCTTCAACGTCTAATCTAAGGTCGTGTCTGTGTAGAGAATAAATCCCGCTTGATTGATCTTGCTTAATCCTCGTGTGTTTGCCGAGTTTTGCAGGAAATTACAGCCTAAGGAGTTAAGGACCATGCCGCACAAAAAAACTAACAACTTAAAAAAAACATGTTGCTGCTCAGGATCGAACTGGAGACCTTCAGTGTGTAAGACTGACGTGATAAGCACCACGCCACAGCAACTTAGATGTCTTGTCTTTTGGATAAATACACTTATATAATATAATCATATATGCTACTAGGCACAACTAAAATGCCGATAAGGAAATGCTAATTGCGGTCACGCACTGCTCGTTCTCCGATTCCCTTTCTTTCTGCGGAGAAAGACGAAGAGGAATCTGAGTGATGAGTGCTGAAAGAGGACGACAATAAATATCTGACGACGAGAAGAGAAATAAAGATCCCAACTCGCTTTCAGCCAAGATCGTCTTTTCCCCTGCGGCCAAGGTCCAACCAAACACGACGAGGCTTGGATAGGGCTCGCCCCGGCTTTTCTATCCCTCCCCTCTCCCTGTCCGTTCCTTCTTCACTCCCAGTCTCCCAGTCCCAGCTAGCTGCCATTGCTGCAACACGTCCAGCACAGTACAGCATAACACAGGAAGAAAAATAAAGAGGCTGTACTACCTGTTGCTGCCCAGCGTCGTCGCCCTCGTCCTCCTCGTCGTCGTCGTCGTCGTCCTCCTCCTCCTCCTCGTGGATGATGCAGGCCCAGCCCCCAAAGCAGTCTCACCATCCATGTCAGTGCTCATCTTCTCCTCAACTCTAATTACATAAGTACACCTGCATTTCCTGCTGTCATCCTGTGCTGCATGTAATGTAATGTAATTCTCTGTTGATTGATTGATGGCATACTGAAGATTATTACTGTTGCCACAGGCTGACGGTAGGCAGGTATGTAATGTAACAGTAACACCTTCCTTTGCTTTTGTTCCCAAAACGGAACTAACGAAGGATCGACATGCATGCATGAACTCGTGATTGACTCTCTGTTTTTTTTTTTCTCCCCCATTCCAAACCAAATGTCATGGATCGACATTCGACTGAATAACTTGCTTGTTCTTTGTCATTCCTGGGTTGTTTTACAGTGAACGGAGGAGGGAAGCCAATTTCCTCTGCATCCCTTGCAGCACTGGCCATGCATCTCTTGCTAAAGCGTCGCAGAGACCGTAGCAAGGACATCGCCACAGCTCTCGCGTCTTCATCCGGGGTGCTTCAAATCACAGAGAACAAATCATCTGTGAACTTAACAAAACACAAGGTCCTCGATCTTCATCACTTTATGATCAGTTTTCTGTTTGTTCTCGGTACTGCCACCACAAAAAAAAACGTATTTTTACAGTGAGAATTGCAGGTGAGTGCAGAGAGGAAGCTCCTTGATGACGCTCTTGACAGAACTAGTGTACAGTATGAGAGCTGGATGGGTGAAGAGACGTCGTTCTGGATGGACAGGGATCACAACACGAATAGCAGCAGTCTGCAGTATCACTTACTAATGCAGAATCTTCAGGAATTGGAGACGAGTTTGGCTGCTGGTAAAGACCTGAAAACGCTGGAAAACGACATCCTTGAGCAGCTTGGAGCTCTGAGATCATTTAACGCGTCTATCAATCCCCTGATGCTAGACACGCTAACATACGTCTCCTCTCCACCTCATCAATCAGACAGCTCTCTGCTGCTTGACCACCACCAAATCATCAAGTTTGATCTTCCAGAGACGACGACGACGACTCTGGATGATGATTTGGAGGAGGAGCAAGAGCAAGAAGAAGGTAGCGAGGTAGTCGTCGTCGTCCGAAGTGGCAAGAGTCAGGAGAGGAAGCTGAGGAGAATGAAAGCGTCAGAGAAAGGATCCAGGATGTCGGTGAAGGTGAATACACGAACGCCCAAGAAATCACGGAAGGCGAGTAGCAGCCAGTTTATATCCGAGTGGAAAAGTCACCCTGGCCGAAGAAGGATCATTGTGCGTGAGCAATCAGCACTGCTAGCCACCATCAAGGTACTACTGCTACTATGTATATATGTTTGGTTTGGTTTATTTGACAGAGCACACAGCACACACACACACACACAGCACA
The DNA here is from genome assembly GCA_022036555.1 of Microstegium vimineum. Taxonomy (NCBI): domain Eukaryota; kingdom Viridiplantae; phylum Streptophyta; class Magnoliopsida; order Poales; family Poaceae; genus Microstegium; species Microstegium vimineum. Next base: position 10,372,127 of record CM039127.1, read on the forward strand.
CACACACACATATATATATGTGTGTGTGTGTGTGTGTGTGTGTGTGTGTGTGGTGTGTGTGTTGTTGACCTGCATGCATGCATTATATTCAGGAATGTGCAAGCCTTGAGAAGATAAGGGAGAAGATGGTGAAGGAAGGGCAGGAGGAGGTGAGCTACCACAGGTGGGCAGAGGCAGCAGGAGTGGAGGAGGCAGAGCTGATGAGCAGGCTGCAGGCAGGCTACTGCTGCCGAGAGAGGCTGCTGGTGACCACCGAGTGGCTCGTCAGGTGCATCGCAAGATCATACACCGGCATGGGGACGGCCTTAGACGATCTGCTTCAGGTTAATTGGTTCATTGAAACACAGCACTACTGCATATCTTGATTATTGTTGGATTGAAATGGCATCGACGATCGCTCCATTCATCCAGGCTGGGAAGATGGGCGTTCTTGACGGCGCTGAGAAGTTCGACAGCCGGAAAGGGTGCAGGTTCTCCACGTACGTCAAGTACTGGATCAGGAAAGGGATGCTCGCTCTCCTCGCTGAGAATTCAGGAGTCACCCTGCTGCCTGTAAGTACGCCTCAAATCGAATGGATCACAGATTCACAATTTACAAAAGTGAATGAAGTGATCAGAGATTCACTTCACAATGCATACCTGCAATGCAAGTGCAGGCAAGAATGGAGAGCATAATGCGGAAGGTGAAGGAGGCGCGACGCGGGATCCGGTACAGGGAGAGCAGGAACCCATCGGACGCGGAGATCGCCGAAGCCATCGGCGTGTCGGTGGCGAACGTGAGGCTGGCACGCAAGTGCTCCCGCAGGCCCGTCTCGCTCTACTCGGAGATCGGGATCGGGCAGCACGCCAAGTTCGCGGAGGTGATCCCGGACGAGGCGGCGGCGTCGGCGGAGGCGCCCGACGAGGCGGCGCTGTTCCGGAGACAGCTGAGGGACCGACTGCTGCTGGTGCTCGGCAGGCTCCCCGCGCGGGAAGGGCACGTGCTCAGGCTCCGGCATGGGCTTGAGGATGACCGGTGTAGGTCGCTCGAGGAGATCGGTGGTATGTACCGCGTGTCCAAGGAGTGGATCAGGAAGATTGAGAAGTCCGCCATGGCTAAGCTCAGGGACGACGACGACGTGCGTCGTGATCTCCATGACTTCGTCTGCCGCTTCTGATCTGATTACAAAAATGCACTGCGATTTTAGCGACAGTACTACAATACTGTACACACGAACAACGAACTAAATATATTAATACAGGTATACATACGGATACGGGATTGAAATCTGTGATCTGTGACGGTTACAATCAATATATGTCGCTGGGAATGTTGGAGAAGGAAGAAGACCTTATTATCTGGTTGCGGCAGTAAATTAATTGAGCCATTTATCAATAATGTTCTGCGATCTATGGGTGTTCTCAATGCTCAGATAAAAAGAGCATCTAACATATATAAGGAAGAAAGTCTGAATCTATAGACATATGTACAGTGTTTTTCGACATGCTAAGATGGCATTCAGCAAAAGTGACACAATATTTGCCTGCTGAAAACCTTTGTCATCGTGAAGACTGGATATACTGCAATAAGAGCCTTCATCACTAATGTCTTTGGTAGTAACTACATCAATAATTTCCTTCAATATATGAATGCAGCAGGCAGCCTTTATTTTGTTGCTCAGCTGCAGGTATATAAATAAATAAATAAAAGGCATGCTGTTGTGACCTGAGAAGCAGTAATCTTCAGCCTGTGACTGGTCCTGGTCCTATAGTGGGTGGCCTGATATAGTGATATCTGCATGCCCAATCTTTCTATCAATAAGTTATAGATGTTTCTAGGAACAATAGTGATGCCAATGGCATTGTATTACCTGGATGCATGTGTATCAATTACTTCATATGGTTTGGGTTAGTTTTTAGATTGACTGTGATTTTCCCGATTCTATGTTTGCATCTTGTCAAGGTAGCAGTCCGATCCTGTCTCGGTGTTTGTGTGTGTGCACATCACATGCATGCAATGCAATTGTAGCTTAGCCAGCCTGAAATCACTGAATGAAGGGGTATACGTATAGTATATCAATCGCACCACGTGTACCCTGTACAATATATATATACACAGACTATACAGGTATACATGGTACGAATAGAAATTTGTGATCCATCTGTTTCAAAAAAAAAAAAAAATTTGGTGATCCCTCTATGATGAATATGATGACACTACAAATCACTCTATGGTGTCGTGGTGTAGTTGGTTATTACATCAGTCCAACACACAGAAGGTCTCTGGTTCAAACCCGGGCGACACCAGCATTTTCAATTTTTTTTTTTGCTTCCCTTGCGGGTTGCGGCCTTGACGGGTTGACCAGACTGAGGCTAGTGAAGTCAAGACAACCCCATGCCCATCTCGTATGGCTTTTTTTTTTCTTCCCTTGCGGGTTGCGGCCTTGACAGGTTGACCAGACTGAGGCCAGTGAAGTCAAGACAACCCTATGCCCATCTCGTATGGCTGTGTTTAGTTCTCACAAAAACCTCAAATTTTAACACTATGTAAAAAAAAGATTCTCCGTCACATCTATATATACATGAAGTACTAAATGTAGACGAAATCAAAAACTAATTGCACAGTTTACTTTAACTTTGCGAGACGAATCTTTTAAGCTTAATTAGTCCATAATTGGACACTAATTACTAAATACAAACGAAAAGTGTTATAAGAATTTTTTCACCAACTTTTCAGCATCTAAACACAGCCCGCAGGGACCGAGAGTTTGCTTCAGAAACCTTGAAAAAACAAAGATCTGCAGGCGCCAGGCAGGATCTCTTCTCGTCCAGTCATCCTTTTCCCCTTCCGCGCGAGGATCTCTCATCCTTCTTCTCCAGGTCAGTTCTTTCTCGAAGCCGGGCTGTTCTTTTGGGAAGTACTCGTAGTAGTAGAAGTTATGGTAAAGGATTTCTCTGTCATAGCGCCTGATACAACATAATAAATCATCAGAAATGGACGCTGCTAGTTCTAGCAAGCCGGAGACGAGTCTTCTTCTGGATTCGTTGCCCAAGGATCTACCAGCGGAGTTTTTAAAAGAAATTACAGATGGGTTCTCCCCTAAGCGACAACTTGGCAAAGGCGTATTCGGAACAGTTTATAGGGTATGAGTGTTTGTTTACTGCTTAATTCAGTGGTTGTTTCTGTGTTTCCACAAACTGATGAAAACTTTGCACAGCTTCAGTAGTACGTACTAGTAGTATTTGTGAATTATGAGAGCTTATTACGCAGGGGACTCTGAAAGATGGGACAGAGATTGCTGTGAAGAGGATCGGCAGCGGCTCACCGGTGACGCCTGACAAGCAGTTTCAGAATGAGGTTGGGAACCTTACGGCGGTCCGGTATGACAACATCGTCAAGCTAGTTGGCTTTTGCTACGAGACCAAGAGAACCGTGGTGGAGCACAACGGGAGATATATCCTCGCCGACACAGTGGAGACCTTACTCTGCTACGAATATATGAGAATGGGAAGCCTTGAGAACCATATTTTTGGTATGATACTGCATTTTCATACTCTTCTTGTCTATTTCTATGTTCCTTCCACTACTTGGAGCCTGCTTGGGTTCACTTGTTATATATAGCTGCCCCTCAGCTTGTGCACTGACAAATAAAAAAACCAGCAATTTTTGTTACGCAAGAAGTTCAGATCAACGTTCATGAAAATATCGCTTATTTCGTTGTTGTTATATATGCTGCATAACTTATAAGTTTAGAGGCTGATATTCCATACTACTGACATAATAACTCTGCTTTTCTTTAGCTCCATCAACACTGGATTGGGCAACACGCTTCAAAATAATTAAGGGGATCTGCCAAGGTTTACATTTCCTACACAAGGGAATGGATCAGCCTATGCTCCATATGGATCTTAAGCCTGATAATATATTGCTCGATGGCAACATGGTACCGAAAATTGCAGATTTCGGTCTCTCAAGACTCTTCGGCACAGAACAAACGCGGATGCACACACTAAATGTTGTGGGAGCACAGTAAGTTGAAGAAAATAATCTTTGTATACTCCCATCATTTTAAATTATAAGTTATTTTGATTTTTTTTTATTCATTTTACTATGTATATAGACATATTATTATATCTAGATGCATAACAAAATAAATGTAAAAAAAATCAAAGGTACTTATAATTTAGAACAAATGGATTTTTTTTTCTCAATCACACAAAAGGTTTGCGCGTCTTTGTATTAAGATAAAGGAAAAGTTCAATACAACACGCCTTAACGGCGTCCTAAGGGGACAAAAAGTTGTACATGAATACTTAGACCCTCCCTAGTAAACAACAAACTATGCTATTACATTGAATCTAGATCAACCCAGATTGCGACTGCAGCTAGGAGGCCTATGGTCGGGCTGCCGAACGGCGGCGACGTTGCTTGCGAGGGCCCACATCACCGACGGGTGGGAACAACTCGCGGAACGCCTGCACATTGGAGTCGCCGCTGAACATCTCATCGTACGCCTTGACGGCCGACGTCGACGGAGGCGACATCCCATCGGTGAGCCCCAAGCGCTTCGCGATAAGGTACTCACCTCGCTTGGCAACCGGAATATGAGATGTGCTTTGCGCCACTATCGGTTTGCTTCGCGTGGGGAACGATGGCGGAGCGTACCTGTCATAGGCCGAATCCACTATGGGTAGCTCCAACAGAGGCGGCTGTCTTGGTTTTTTGATTTGCTCGGTGAAGCGCTTGAGTCGTCTCTCAGCCGATGCCGATGATGGAGTGTTGTTGACGACGTTCGTCGCAGCCTCGATCGTCACGTCCATGGTGGTAGGCTCGGCGTTGAGCAGCACAGGACACGTGCGTCGGGGCGGTGTGGCTGGCTCCGCGTTCGGGAGGGTGTCGCCAGAGCACGCTTCACCCTCCACGGCACCGGTCTGCCCCTGCACAGGCGACAACAGAGGCGAGTCCGTCGTCCACTGTGCACCCTTCGCCGGAGGACAGGTGTTCACCAACGATGCATCCACGTCCTGAGAGGCAACCAGCAGAAGAGGCGGGGTGGTCAGGACGAGCGAAGCGGCAAGCTCCTCCAACATGGGTCGACCCATGCCGGAGGCTCCCTGACTACGCACAACTCCACCACCAGTGGATCTGGCGCAAGGGAGCAGTGTGCGACAGCGGCGTGGTTGTTGAAGTCGAAGGGCGCGCCCATGCAGGCGTCCAACGCCGGCGGACTCCGGCGCCGCCAACGTCGTCTTCGGATTCCACCGGTCCCCCCCCCCCTGCGACACCCCGCATGGCCCCAAGCGAGTTCGGCGGGCCGCCATGGAGCGCTTGCTGGGAGGCCGGTGACTTGACAAAGTGGACAGAGCGTCGCGGCAAGCCGTCCTTCGCCGCCGTGGCCATAGGAGACCTAGGCCGCTTGCACTCCCTGGCGAGGTGCCCGAAGTCGTGGCAACGTAGGCAACGCCGCGGCAACCGGCAAGTCGCGACACGATGTGAGTAGGAGAGACAGTTGAAGCATTTGGCGTGAAGCTCTGCGGGGATCCTCCGGGCCTGCGGGAGTTGCACTTGGCGATGCTCAACCAAGGCGGCCGCAGGGCCTGTCTCCTTCCGCGAGAGGATCTCCCGCCACCCATCAACGTTGGGGGCGGAGACCCGTCCGCGGCGACCAAGGTGTCGGTGGCTCAGGATACGATCATCCGATGGCCGAGCAAGCAAGCCGTGCACCAGCTGGGGCGCGGCCGACTGCGTCTCCTCCGCCTTCGCCTAGGACTGCGTCGTCCTGCGTCCGTCCCGCCACTGCCCCAATCCACGGCTGGATGAGTCTGGGCGCGCAGCGGGGACACAGCTACCGTCTTCGCCGGATGAAGAACGGCGTCGAGGTAGGTTCTGGGATGGTCGCCGTCAGACTTATCACCGTCGTCGTCCGCCCACCGATGGCGCTTGGAGCGCCCACCGACGGAGCAGCCAGGGTAGAAGGGAGTCGCGGCCGGGGAGAGCGGGGAGCAGGGGGTGGCCGGTGGTGCCACGGCGGCCCAAGGCTGTCCGGGCGACGTCACAGTCCTCAACAGCACATCACCGTCCGACGAGGAGGACGGCAACGGTGAGACAGGCACCAGCCTGATGGTGTTGCTGCTGGAGGTGGCGGCCGCTGCGGTGAAAAACTGCATTTCGATTTCTCTGCCAGTAAATCAAGTGATTATTAACTTTTTAATATGTTAATACCTTCCAGTGGATACATGGCTCCGGAATATCAATATAGAGGTGAGATCTCACCGCAGTTAGACATATATAGTTTGGGCCTGCTAATCATTGAGATCACAACGGGAGAGAGAAATCAGCGAAGCAAAGACGACATGTCTGCCAGGAAATTGGTTGAGAATGTAAGGCGTATTGATTATTATAATAAATGACACTACACTTGATGATTTCAGATTAAAAAAAAACAAAAACAAAAACATCTTTCATAATATCAGTTTCAATTTTGTAGGTACGTCAAAATTGGACAATCGAGCACATTGTATCCAAGTACTCTTCACTAGATGCCAACTCCCTCCAGCAACTGAAAGTGTGCATTGAAATTGGGCTAGACTGTGTGGAAATAGAACGGAAGAAGAGACCCCCTATAGAGCACATTGTTAACAAGCTGGATGGAAGACTGTAGTCTAAACAACACTGTACAAGAGGTATGAACAATTGAACACTGGTCTCTATTTATATTTTATATGTTTGTATGTAGTTTCATAATGATATTAGGATACTATTTTTCCTTTTTATTGCACATAACACCAACATTTACAACGCCGTGCATTTTACAATTCACTTCTGATCCTGGTCCTAATAGCAAACCGTATGAAATTTCAGGTCCGCTGTTTCCACCGTGTGTGCATGAATAAAACATCCTCTGTTATGGGCGGCTATAATATGTAGAGTTTCTTAAGAAATACAGTATGATGATCCTTCTGGTGTCAAGTCACTGTGGGAGGTGCTCAGTTTTCTGGAATCATTTCTTTGAATATCTCTGGTGTGTAATCGAGACCAATTGTGTTGTCACAAAGTCTGTTGACTTTGTTTCTTCCAATCTTAATTTATTTTTTCTTTTACCATTCGGCTTTATGTCGTGGTGAGGCCCATAACGGGATAAGATTTGACCCATGGCGTGGCCCAAACATGCGAAAGGAATGCTGTTGATTTGTCAGTACAGGTGTCCATCCATGGAGAGTGGAGATGGATCCATGGGATCCGCTGCATGCAATGCGGTTTGTTGTAGGCAGTTATGGTGTTGTGTCGGTCTATTGGCTATTTGGCTCCGCCGCTGCTGGCCGCTCGTCGCCGGTGACGACCGATCTAGTATGTGGCAGTGTGTCACCGGCGGCTGGCTTCGCGGTCTGCTGCTGCTATCGGCATCATGTGGCTACGGACGGAAGCTTGTTACGCAGAGCAGAGGTAGCTCGCGCGTCACTGTCGCTCTAAAGGCTGTCTGCTTGCAACAACAAGTGCGTCCAAAACGCCAGAAAGAAAAGAAAAGAAAAAAAAAACTTTGTGATGTACGTGGTGTCGTCGGGCTGCAGATCCATCCGTCTGCGTATGATAACCAGTGGCCTTATTCCGGGTTGGTTGCATTGGGTACCTCGACATCGTATGGCCAGGAGCCGCCAGCATCTCATCTGATTATGTGCATCTTCTTAGTCTTTTATCTCTTTGTTTCTCTCCAGTCCTACTCCTTGTACTCTCATGGTTATCTGGATATAGGCTGCATGATCAGATTCATCCAGAATTTCAGATACAGCAACACCCGCACATATATTCCACCACTATTGTCTATTGGCAGATGCAGTCATGCAGATCTGTGAGATCTCTTCTCTGAATTCAGAAAGGCGTCCACTTTCAGGTTGGCATATGACATGATGAATGACTACCTGAATCCGGCTGCATACATACATATTTATAATATGGACTTGAACCTATCCCCAAATGCTGGCCAGATTAAGGAGCTAGCACAAGCGCGCATTATGTGGAATTATATACAGTATATATGTGTACGCCTAGATCTAGATGAGTGCTCGCCAATTGTCCATTGCACCCACTACTACAGCCACTTGGGTCGTCGTCGACGCAGTGCACACGTCAGTCAGATATGCTTTGCTTGCTGCATTCACTTTTTTTTTTTTTAAAAAAAAATGGCTTCAATCCTCAAAAAACGAGACGCGGCAGTTATTTTCAGGTAAACAGAATTTTGATTCTTCTTGTGTGTAAGTGTAAGTGTAAGTGTAAGTGTATATCCGGATAATCAATCACGGCGAGATTTACATTACATCCAAGATGATCTTCATGCATGCATGTCTGTTGTCGAATTTGCTTCAGCTTCGTCGGCGTACTCATTGCCATTTTCAGTCTTGCGAATTCATGGATCGACGGTGGCCGGTGTAGGAGCTAGGCGGAAACAAATTGGGTAGGGATAGTCCTCACCACAACACGGTGGGGATGTGTAGCTGACGAGTAGATTATATTACAAACACGGTAGATATATGTGTTGTTATAATAACACGTGACCCTACATATAAACCAAACAATCCCTACCATATTTCCGTAGGGATGGTCCTCACTTAACTTTTTTCCGAGCTAGGCACGTACGCGTGCTAGGTTCCGATGGACGGCATCGACGACGACGACGACAAGGACATACCAAGCTCCAGGTTTAGCAGGGAGCAGTGGTGGTATCGTTCATGAGCTTGTTGTTGCTCATACATCTCATCTGAAGCTGATGCTCTCTCTAAGTCCGACGAAGGCCTCGTCGTCGTCCTGCTCCTGCCAGTGTCAGGGATGATGGCCGTCGTCGGCTCCTTCCAGTACGCACCGCACGACGACGAGTTCGGATATAGGGAGCTCGATGAGGCGCCGCCGGCGGCCTTGCAACCTGCTTCCACGTCTCTGCTTCTTCCGGTCTCACAATCCTGAACCTGCCACAGTGCCACGCATGGATAATAATTCATTAATTACTGAATTTTTGTTTGTTCTTCCAGGAACTGAAAAAACCGGCCAGAAGATTTCAACTTCAGATAGTTTTTAGTTTGTTGTTTACCATGTCGAAGAGGCTGGAGCGGCGCTTGCTGCTCTTCTTGCCGTTGCCGGCGCCGGCGCTGTTCTGCTGCCTGAGGAAGAACTTCTGCGCGTGGCTGGCCACCTGCGTGGGCGTCCTGGTGGTGACGAAGCCCCTGGAGATGCCGCGCCAGTCGCCCCTGCCAAGCTTCTCCAGCCCCACCAGGAACAGCCGGTGCTCCTCCTCGCTCCAGGGGACGCCTTTCTTCTTCCTCTCCCGCAACGCCGTCGCCGACCCGCGACCACCGTCGTCGGAGAGGTCGGCCGAGCACTCGTCGATGGACAGAAGCAAGCCCAACGACGACGACGGCGCGACAGGTGGCAGAGGCCAGCTGCCTTGCAGGCTCAGGCAGCAGTCCACGCTGTAGCTCCTGTGCAGCTGCAACGCCACCGCCGGCGGAGGCGGAGCGGCAGCAGCGCCATCGTCATTTGCATTTGGTGAAGCAGCATGGAGATAGAGCTGCACCCCGAACAGCCTCAGCCCTGCTTCTGCTGCTGCGGCGGCCTGGGCCTCAGCCTCACTCCCTGTATGGCCTCCTGCGGTGGCGATGCGGCAGGCTACCGAGCCATGGCCGTAGCTGCCACAGCTGGAGCATCTACTCGCCACGCCATGCATTGTTTGCATGTATAAAAAAGGAAGGAAGGCTATCCGCTATCTGAATTCTCAGCAGAATGAGAATGAGAACAACTATGCTGGTCTTGGCATATGCCAACAACGGCCGACACAACAATAATTGGACCCGTCATTTTCATGTACCTAGTAGTAGCTTGGATTTTTTGGATATGCTATATCAAATATAAATATTCTTTCTTTCTTGGTGACTACACTGTCAGTGCACTAATCTCCTGATTATGTTTGCTAATCCAACCAGGTCTGGTCTTCTCTAGCTACTGGACCTCTCTTTGATGCGCGGCCACCGGTAAAGCATGCAAAAGGATTTGGGGGTGAAGTGCTTGTCAGTCCATGATGGAGACAGGCATATACTCCTATTGTACATTGCATGAACCAATTCACTGTCCATGCATGGTTTCTATTTGTGATCAAAGGAAAGTGCATGTGTGTGTGTGTGATTGTGGGCGGCTGTGGCAGAGCGTTGTTTAATTAGGTCCATGCATGGGCCCTGCTGGTCTGCTGTCCATCTGAGGATGAAGAGATTTGGGACAGCTACCTAATTGGTCACTTGAAAAAAAGTATAGTGCAAATAGTCTCTGATGATCCACTAACTCTTGTTTCAGGTACAGGCATGACATGCATGGCCTGCAAGATTCAAGATCTCCAATATCCCCCTAGCTATCTTTGTCTAATCCAATAATGCTCAGCGTGTAAATAAAAGAAAAAGACTGCTAATTATGTGATAAACGAAAAAAAAGTTAGGTGAGGACCATCCCTACCAGAACGTGGTGGGATTGTTTAACTTACATGTGGATCATCGTATTACTATAACTACACATGCCCACCGTGTTTGTCATATGATCCACCCGTCAGCTATATATCCCACCGTGTTGTGATGAGGAGTTTCCTTTCTTCTCGTCCGGCAACGTCGCGGAGTGCGCTATCAGCACGGGACGAGGTTGGAGAGCCCGCGTGCCCCTGTCCCGTTGCCCTCACGTGCAGGTCACCTCTACCTCGCTCGCTGGTCGCGGCCATGTCCACCACCTCCGCCTTGCCGGTCGTGGCCGCTGCGTGCAGTCCTTCCTTCGCGATCACGCGCAGCCCCCACTCGTGGCCTGGTGCTCCAAGAACGGCAGCAGGTGCGGCTGCCGACGCAGGATGAGGCGGACGACCAGTCGGCCATGGCGTCCCCGGCGTCTGCGGCGAGGCACTGGAACACGCGCGGAGGCGAACGACGCTGACTCTATCGTTACTGCCCAACGTGGAGCCCATGGAGTCAAGGTGTGGTGCGGATAGCGAGGAGAGGACGAGGAAGCGGTCAGCACGGGAGCGCGGCGGCGTGAGCGGCTGAGGTTGGAGCATGATGGAGAGCGGTAGCACGGCCGCGCTCGGCTGTGTGGCTCGCCGGACGTTAAAAGGGGAGAGGAGAGGGAGTCGGCCATGGCGCGGGGTGCATGCCAAACGTCCAAAGCAATCCAATCCAATCCAGAGGCAGCTTGCTCAGTAGCACAGTCAGCAGGCCCTAATTTTGGTCGGCGGCCGTTAGCCCGTTACTAGCTAGCGATCGACAGGGAATCCAGCCGGGGGACAGGACAGGCTGATGGTGATGGTCTGCGTCGACCTGCTAAGCTTCGCGCTGCCAGCCAGACATGCGTGGCCGGCGATCCATATAAGCGGCTGTGGCGCCTCCCTCCCTCCTCGGTTCTTCCGCATCCCATCCCCTTGTTGGTTGGTGGTAAGGAAGGACCCATCCCCCGCCCGCCCGACTCGCTTGCGATCGTCAACTCAATCGATCCGAGCCAGCCAGCCAGGGACACCGGCCGGGTGAGGGGAGGTTGCCCACTGCACACACCGTGTTTTGTGCTCTGTCCCTTCCCGTCCCCGTACCCTCTGCCTTCTTCTTGCTCATCCCTGCTACTGCTACGTCTCTGCGCCTTGCGGTGCCGATCCATCCCAACCCAACCCAGACAAGGGGGGATCGCCGGCCGGATCTCGGAGTTTGCTAGGGTGTTTATTTTCTTTCCGACCGGCCGGGGCGGAAAGAAATCAAACGACGTCGTAGCCATGGAAGAAGCTCCACGACATTCCAGGTAGTTACCTCTTTGAAGCGGATCCCGCGGCGCCGGAAGCTTTGTTCGTTGCATTTCCAATCCATCCCAAAGGAGAAGGCGCCTGTACGTACGTTGGGGGGTACGATTCCATCCCGTCGCCACACGGATCGTCGCGACCGGCTGGCTTCCTTCCTTGCGCTATACAAGATCGAGACACAGGATCCGGCCACGATGTCGTCGGCGGCAGCAGGGGCCACGGTCGTCTACGCGGCGAGGGACGGCGGCGGCGGCGGCGAGCTCGGCCTCCTCCCGCTACGCCCGCCGCCCTCCGCCTCCGCCAACGCCATCATGATCTACCTCACGGCGCCGGGGCTCTCCGTGATGCCGATGCGGGTGATGGCGTCGGACTCCATCGCGTCGGTGAAGCTCCGGGTGCAGACGTCCCGGGGCGTCACGGCGCGCAAGCAGAAGCTCGTGTTCCACGGCCGGGAGCTGGCGCGCGACGACGGCCGCATCCGGGACTACGGCGTGGCCGACGGCAACGTGGTGCACCTCGTCATCCGCATCCCTGACCTGCGCCTCATCACCGTCGAGACGGTGCAGGGCGGCAAGTTCAGGTTCCGTGTCGAGCCAGGGCGGACCGTGGGCTACGTCAAGCAGCAGATCGCCAAGGACCGCCGGCTTCAGCTTCACCCGGCGACGCGCTGCCCTGACCCTGATGAGCAGCGGCTCGTGCTTGAGGGCGAGGATCTCGATGATCGCCACCTCATCCATGACGTCTGTAGGGCTGATGGCGCCGTCATCCACCTCCTGGTGCAGCGCTCGGCGTCGTTGTCGTTCTCCAAGGTCAGTGAGGACAATGAGGGTTTCGAGGTCTCCATCGTCGCGCGCGACGCCGGCCAGCCATTGCCACGACGTGACGTCGGGATCGAGCCCGTCGTCGTCGGTAACCACAATGAGCTAATTCCCCCGGCGGTCCGTGACATGATCGACGCCGCGGTGGCCGGGATGGAGAAGGGAACGCGCCCATCATGTCGTCGGAGGGCACGGGGGGAGCCTACTTCATGCAGGACGCGACGGGGCACCGCCACGTGGCCGTGTTCAAGCCGGCGGACGAGGAGCCCATGGCCGCCAACAACCCGCGCGGCCTGCCCGTGTCGTCAACCGGCGAAGGGCTCAAGAAAGGGACGCGGGTCGGGGAGGGCGCGCTCAGGGAGGTGGCGGCCTACATCCTCGACCACCCACCCGCTGGCCGCCGGTCGTCGTCGACGTTGACTGCTGATGACGCTGGCACGCCAGGGTTCGCCGGCGTCCCGCCGACCGCGCTCGTCAGGTGCACGCACAAGGCATTCAGGCAGCCTGCAGGAGAGGCGGGCCTGCTAACACCCCCGCCGGTGCCCAAGCTAGGGTCCATGCAGGCCTTCGTCAGCAACTGCGGGAGCTGCGAGGACATGGGACCCCGCGCGTTCCCGGTGCAGGAGGTCCACAAGATCTGCGTGCTGGACATCCGCCTCGCCAACGCCGATCGCCATGCCGGCAACATACTCGTCTGCAAACACCACGACGACGGCGGCGGCGGCATGTCGCTGGTCCCCATCGACCATGGATACTGCCTCCCCGAGAGCGTCAGTTCTTCCATTCCATCATTCATCTCTAGCTACATTCGTTTCATTCTGTGTGAGTGAGACGATCGACGATGCATGCATGGACGATAATATGCAGTTCGAGGACTGCACGTTCGAGTGGCTCTACTGGCCTCAGTGCCGGGAGCCATTCGGCGACGAGACGGTGGAGTACGTGAGGTCCCTGGACGCGGAGGAGGACATCGCCATGCTCAGGCTGCACGGGTGGGAGGTGCCGCGCGCGTGCGCGCGCACCCTGCGCGTCGCCACCATGCTGCTCAAGAAGGGCGTCGACAAGGGACTCACCGCCTTCCACATCGGGAGCATCCTGTGCAGGGAGACGCTCACCAAGGAGTCTGCCATCGAAGAGATCGTCCGTCAGGCGCTCCAACGGGGAGGAGGAGGAGGAGGAGGATGCGACGAGGACGACGAGACTGCCTTCTTGCTGGCAGTCTCGGAGATCATGGACCGCCGTCTCCACGAGCTATCACCGGCCGGAGCGCCAAAGTGATTTGAGAGAATGTGTGTTAAGTTTGGAATGTCTTATATTATACGGTTATATATTCGGATATCACGCGTACCCTTCCAAAAAAAATGTAGAGAAGATATAATAATTATGAGCAATGTTAAGGTACCCCTAAACCTAGAAAAAGGTAATAATATCTCAAAGATCAAAATTTACCGTGGATTTTCTCAATTTGGCCTTAAGGTGTGTTGATATTTGTATGTTCCTACACTTGGCAAAGGAGGTTATCCAGGTCCCTCTCTGAATTTTCAAAATGATATGATCACCAAAGATCCCTAAACTAGTTTAGGCTGACGGCAATGTTATCTAGCATAACACGCTGACTATATTTTATACATTAGACTTGAGGTCAACCAGTCAACCTATCCCTATTTTGGAGCTTCCGTAGAAGTCATCGTCTTAGTTAAAGTTTTATTTGTTTAAGACTCTGTATTGAATATTCATTTGCTATGTAATAAAGCAATATAATGTTACTTTTATGATTTGTCTACTCGTGTGTGTGACTATTCCTGAGGTGCACATGAGCCTTTTATGCACTTGTTTTGTTTTAAAAACAAATGTGGCAGTTCTGCATGCTCTACATGTAACTCCAGCACTGCCAGCGCTAGGGCCTCGTCTCATCTCCTGTTGCTCTGGCCCAACTCCAGCACTGCCAGCGCTAGGGCCTCGTCTCATCTCCTGTTGCTCTGGCCCCTGGCTCCCCTGCTTTAAAGTTGAAAGCCTTGGCGGGTTCAAAATGTTTATTCTTCAAACGAAGATGTTGTTCTATTCCAGAAAAGGTAATCGAATATAGAGAGATACTGAATGTAAGAGCAGCTATTTAACAATAACCATCAGAATAAGACTGGAGCTATTCAACAAGTACTGCACATTTTCTAAACTAATACTTTTATGTAGGATTCAGTTGATGACACTTCACTATTCATCAATGGAATAAATAACCATCTTTACTAATGAATCAAGAAACAAATATGCAATATTCAGTAAACAAGCAATGACTAGATATCTTTTCTTTCACCATCAAGCCCCTTCACCTACTAATCAGTTTCACAATACGAAAATATAATTGTAGGACAGATACATCAAATTAGGTGTACCTCAGTTAAATAGTTGATGCTGCACTAAATCATCACCATCCTCCTTTTCCCTGCCACTCCTCATGTTCCCCTTCTCCTACTTCTTGTCATTGTTGTCAATTTTCTTTATCTATGAGAATGTCATACCAAATGCAACAAAAACATGAGCAACTACCTCTAGGTCAATTTCGTCTTAGGTGACTTGTTCCCCGTTGTCATTGATGTGATTGCCCATGTTGTCATCGTACTCATCAAAGCCTACATGGCCATAATGTCTTTCCTTAAAAAAATCAACTTCAAAAATCTTATCAAGAGATTACTCCAAGCCCATTACTTAATCAACTAGTCATACTCATCGGTTTATCACTCAACAGGCTAACACATGAACACGTGAATGATGGAGTTAAGCATATATGATCAAGACATGATGTAATACATTTTTAGAACTTTGGTAATACATTTAAGGAAAATCCATGAACAAGGCCCAAGTAATCTATGAACAGGACAAGAAGCAATCCATGAACAAGTATTTGGAAATTTTGAATAGAGACGACAACCTAGAAGCAATACATAGTCTTCATTATTTTGGTGTAATGGTGGAAGTCTAAACACTAGGCTAATCTGTTCTTTAGATGATATGATATTCTCATCTGCAATGCTGTAATAAGGAATATGGTCAGTTGACCTATGGTTAAAAGACGGGGCTTGGCCCTAGAATTCTTAAAAAAAAAATCAATAAGAAAAAAACTGTCATCTTGAGATTTTATGGCTTTCCCCAATCCCAACCCCTTGTCCTGGTCCAAAGACGCGCTTCTACTCTCCTAAACTCTTCAGGTCCGACTGTGTGTTGCCACTTCCCCTTGGCTAAAGATTCAGTAATAATTCTATTTGTATTAAAATGTTCGTATTTTTCTAGTAAATTTAATTTAAAGCATTTGATTTTTAAAAACGAAAAGTGCATATTTTTTTTGACGGAGTGAGTATAAAAGTAAAACTATGTATTTGGCGGAGGTAGCACTAGAGCGCGGCAATTTTGATCTGATGTGCTGTGCTGTGTACACGTGTAGTGGTGTGATTGGGAGCGTCGGTGTTCCGCCTACGCCGACGCTCATCTACAGCGGCGGTGCCTGCGTGTCTCCGTCCCCTCCGCGGAGGGGAGCTCTCTGGCGATTGCCGGTGCCGCCGGGCAGCCGGCCGTTGGGCCAGCTCTCTTCTGGCTACCAACATTTATTCCCGGGAGCGACCACGCCTCTCACCCACCCACCGCCGCTGCCACTGCCACGGGGAGGTGGCCCAGGTGGGGTGGAGGAGCACCCATCACGCCATGCTCACCTCCTGGCTCCTGAACCTGAACCTGAACCTGACCTGACCACCGCGCGTTACTCCTCGCCACCTTCTTCTTCTTCTTCTGCCGTTGCTGCTCTGTTCTCCGTCAAGTCCTTCCTTTCCTTTCACACCTCGGCGGCACGCCATGGCACCCGAGGCCAGAATCATCTGCTCCCTTCTCTTCCTCCTCCTGCTACTGCCTCATTCCACCGCTGCTCACTCCAAATCCAAGCCCCCCGCGCGGCACCAGTTCAAGTACCAAACGCTCCGCGCCACCCCGCTCTCTCCCGACCCCATCGCCCGAGACGACGCCGCGCAACCTCTCTTCGCCGCCGGCGAAGCATCCATCTTGGAGCTGGACCATCACGGCACCGGAAACGCGTCCACCGTCCGCCTGATCCTCGCGCACCGCGAGGCGTTCGCGGCGCCCAACGTCACGGCGTCCCAGCTCCTAGCGCACCGCCTGGAGCGCGACGCCGCGCGCGCCGAGGCGATCTCCGCGTCCGTGTCCGCGGCGGCGGCCTCGAGGAACGTGACCCGCTCCGGCGGCGGCGACAGGTTCGCGGCGCCCGTGGTGTCCGGCCTGGCGCAGGGCAGCGGCGAGTACTTCGCTTCGGTGGGCGTGGGCACGCCGCCGACGCCCGCGCTTCTGGTGCTGGACACCGGCAGCGACGTGGTGTGGCTGCAGTGCGCGCCGTGCCGGCGGTGCTACGCGCAGTCGGGGAAGGTGTTCGACCCGCGGCGGTCCCGGTCGTACGCCGCCGTGCCCTGCGGCGCGCCTTCCTGCCGCAGCCTCGACGCCGGGGGAGCCGGCGGCTGCGACCGGCGGCGCGGGACGTGCGAGTACCAGGTGGCGTACGGGGACGGGTCCGTCACGGCGGGGGACCTGGCCACGGAGACGCTCTGGTTCGCGCGAGGCGCCCGCGTGCCGCGCGTCGCCGTCGGGTGCGGGCACGACAACGAGGGCCTGTTCGTGGCCGCGGCGGGGCTACTGGGCCTGGGCCGTGGCAGGCTTTCGCTGCCCACGCAGACGGCGCGCCGCTACGGCCGTCGCTTCTCGTACTGCCTGGTGGACCGCACGTCGTCAGCGTCGCTGCGCCGCCTTCCATCCACGTCGTCCACGCTGACGTTCGGCGCGGGATCCGTTCCCGGCCGCGCGACGACGTTCACGGCGATGGTGAGTAACCCTAGGATGCCGACGTTCTACTACGTGCGCGTGGTGGGGTTCAGCGTTGGCGGCGCGCGCGTCCGCGGCGTGCGCGAGCGGAGCCTCCGTCTGGACCCGGCCACGGGCCGCGGCGGCGTGATCCTGGACTCGGGCACGTCGGTGTCGCGCCTGGCCCGGCCCGTGTACGTCGCCGTGCGGGACGCGTTCCGGAAGGCGGCTGCGGCGGTGGCGGGCGGAGGGATCCGGATGGTTCCTGGCGGGTTCTCGCTGTTCGACACGTGCTACGACCTGCGCGGGCGGCGGGTGGTGAAGGTGCCCACGGTGTCGGTGCACCTGGCGGGCGGCGCGGAGGTGGCGCTGCCTCCGGAGAACTACCTGATCCCCGTGGACACGCGGGGCACGTTCTGCCTGGCGCTTGCCGGCACCGACGGCGGCAGCGGCGTCTCCATCGTGGGCAACATCCAGCAGCAGGGGTTCCGCGTCGTGTTCGACGGCGACAGGCAGCGCGTCGCCATGGTGCCCAAGAGCTGCTAGCTAATTTCAGTAATACTAGCAGCCTAGCACAGCAAGGGTGGTGGACCGATGATGAGTGGAGTTGCCTGAAACCAAAAAAGGAAGCGTCTTGTCTGTGTTGTTCTTCTTCTTCTCTGCGATTGATACTTTTGCAAATTGCAATGCAAGTGCTGTTGAGTTTTATGCGAGCTTGTGGTTGTGGGTGAACGAATCACTGCAATTGCATGCTTCTCTTTACATACGGAGTACATGTCGATGGTGAGGACACAGCCACAGGTGAGGGTTGGCCCTACCTTGGTCCTGACTCCTGATCATGATGATGGCCGGACACATGGCTTGCCTGCTGCAATGCAATCCAGGCTCCCCCTCCCTCTCGATCCCATCATGGCCGGATTGCCTTTCTTTTCTCGGACAGCGCCGGAGATCTGGATCGAGAGGGGCCACGTAGGGCCGTTGCCGGCACGTTGGAGGAAGGCGAGAACCAGCCGGTGCAGTGTGCTGAATCTGAATGCCATACAACCCGTCCCGTCACGGCGTCACCTCGCAGTATACAGACAACTCAGATAGTCATCTTCAGGCGTTTGTTGGTTTGTTTATATGTTAGCATCACAGAAGAGCAATTACTACCAGGTGGTGGTGGTTGTGTGAGTGAGTGACCCAGCCCAGCTCAGTTGTTGTTGTTTTTAATGATGAGGAGTGTAGTGTGCAAAAGCATGCAGCCTCGGCCGCAGCAGACCGCGCGAAGCAGCAAAGCCGAATATGGCGGCCCACGGAAATCGAAACAGCAACAAAGGAATAAATGAGCCCTTGTGGGCTTCTTTTTTTTTAGCCGTGCCTGTGCGTGCACGTGCTGGGTTAGTTAGACAGGCCACTTTTGGGACTCGGACGTTCGTACGTTTAGGCCTGTTGGGTTTGCTGATAGCAGTATAGTACAGAATATATACTTCTATTTATGTATATGCAGTATGTAGGAGCATGTATGTATATATTCATTCACTTGGACTTGTTAGTGAACAATTTCATTTGGGCAAAGTTTAAACGTGACGTAGCTCCTCATCAAAGTATCACACACATGCTATATTAATCCCTCCGTTCCAAAATATATAAGTACAATGTCCAGGTATATTTTGAACACCAAATAAATGCTTTACTAAGATATATTTTATAATACATTTAAAAAAATTTAATTTGATGACGTAGATATCGATGTGTTTAACTTAGTACAAACTAAAACACCATGTTCAAACTCACAAAGGGAGGACATTAATGCATTGGAGAATAATCATAGGGAAACATCCCATGGGAATTGTATGCATATTCATATAATTAAGAAAAATCATTGGTCGGAGTTGTTTAGGTTAGGTAGCACTTCTAGATGTCCGATTTTAGACGCCTATATATCTGGCCTGACACTGCCTAATATGAGGGCTCAAACCAAACACGCCGCCCTATCATACTACAAGTCGATCTTAGCATATGTTCTGATGATGCAACACGTCTACTTGCATGGGTTTGTATATATGCTATCTCAATGCTAGATTTTATTGTAGTTTTTTTAAGATTCGTATCTGGGTAATAAAATGCAATAAGATACAGATATACAAATTCATTTCACAATGCCATCATAGGCCTACGTATTTGAATGTTGTACGGTATTATATATGAAAGGAAATACTATTGGTGGAGTTTTACTTAGGTTCCAACGATTGGATGATACAATTAAATGCTTGGAAACAGTGTGTGCGGGATTAATTCATCCATGAACTCATATCCTCACTCTCCTCATAATTCTTATGTCACGTTACCATTTTTGTTGACATATATGTCATATCCTGAAAGAAATTCTCATGGGATAGCTCGCATTTATAAGAAAACAATTTAGCTCGCATTTATAACAAAACAGTTTTTTTTATTGGAGATGGGATTTGGCCCACGTTGATAATATATATAGAGAGGCTATTGCAAAATGCAGAGAATAGAGATGTCCACCTATTTAATCATTACCCATCGATCAGTCATTGTCGACTAACACGTTGGTAAGCTGCAGTGGCAAGCTAGCTAGCCGTACAACAACATCAGGTGGAACAATGCAGCATCACGTGTGTCCATTCCATCCAACCGCTGGAATAATGAACGAACGAGAACTACTGGGTATACGCTGCCTCCACGACAGCCTAATTAATTTTGTCTTGGTAAGCACATTATTTCACTGCACATTCACTACACCACAGCATATCTTTAGCGTCACCAGCGACATACAGTTGGTCGTTATATCTTTTTAACGACTCTTGTATCTGTCGTTGATACTGGCGACGTTATAAATCTTTAACGAACGACCAACTTTTAACGACCGACCGCCGAACGCTATATACAAGATATAACGACCGACTATCTGACGCCTATTATAAACTCATATCGACACACGGTCTGACAATATATATTTATAACGACCAACTATCTAACGCTATCGTAATATGAACTAATCAATTATAGAACCATATAAAATCATTCATTTAAACATTATCCAACCAAAGTGATGTTGAGCATCAAACACAGAACTGAAGAACTAAGTAAACCATGCTCACAATTTCCATTAAAGCCATCAACATTTGTACTTATACAACGTTTTACAGAAAATACTCAACCAAGATAGATCACTTAAGTATCTGCACAACTAAGATGTTTGTCGTGTACAAAACGTAACATGTCTTGCTTGCACAACGATAAAGTACTTTTGAAAAATGTTTCATCTCTAGGAAGTCATGGAACAAAACAACTATGAGCACTTTGATCTCCCTTCCCTCTTCCGCGTGCGCACTTTGATCTTTTGATCTTCCTTTTCCTCTCGTATAGTAACTTCCATGCTTGTTGGACTGAATAAACATAGAAATTAAAGCTGCATGCATTAGTGCAGATCCCAGAAAATGGAAAATAGTTCAGCATACGCAAGCACAGTTAAAAAAATCACTCCATATTTTAGGATCAAAAGCACATAAATAAGTTGTCCCTCTGTGGTTTGATTGATGCTGAAGTAATTCCATCACCATGTACCAGTAAAGTTTTTTTTGTTGTGCTACCTACAAAGAAAGAGACAAACGCAGAAAGATCTTGTAGACATGGAGCCACCTAAGCAAGCAAGCAAGCTGAGGCGATGGCTGTAGGTAAGCTGACAGGGATGAGAAAAAAGACCCAAGTGCAAATGGATGGCAGCACGTTAGTAACAAAGAGATATAGCTAATTCAAAGCTGTTGTGCTGTACCAATTTCAAGCTATCATAATTTGTTCTTTTTAATGTAGTAGGACAGTGCTGCTGTGCTACTCTACAATTTCAAGCATACCAGAAAGCTTAAAATAAACTTCATGAGCCATTGAAATTTTGCTGGAAATTTTCTCAGCCAGACAAACTTAGTGCAATAGGAACCTCTGAAGAAGCATTCTTAACAGTGTCTGATCCAATTTATTATTGCAACTTAACATAACCAAAAACTCAGAAGGCCAAAAATTTAGAGCAACACATGATGCAATATATCTGTTTTCTCTAGGCTATTCTTTCCCAGAGCTCTTATTATATATCTAACCTTTTAATTTTTATTGCTCTATTATCTTTTTCCTCCAAGCAAGCAAATTGAGCAGCTCAATTTCATTGACTCTAAGTTAATGGTTTTTTTTCACTCAGCATCCACTCATAATATAGCTACAAATATAATAAAGCGTGTCAAAATTACCAAAAGATATTGCTTGGAACATGGACAGTTGGGGTGAAATAAAGGTCATGCCAAGTAAAACGATCAATTTTCAGTCACGAATAATACAATTATAATAAACATAAACACTGATAATCATTTAACAAGACATAAAACCAGCACTTAGTTAATAATCAGCTAGACAATTACTAAAGTTGTGACAAATTTACGTATTCACCTGTTGTGTTCTGTCGCAATGAATTGATGTTGCGGGGAAGCCTTTTGAGTATAGACAATACTGAAGTGAATCAGCTTCCCACTCCGTCTCCACAAAGACCAATGTCCTGCATTAAGATAGTAATCAAATATGTGTCGATTTAAAGCAAATAGCTATAGACTATATCATCCCAACCTCAGACTAACATCCTTTGTGCAGTATAAGTGCAATATAAATACAGCCTGAACATTCACAACAGTGATACTGCATTGTCTATCTATAATGTCTCATTTCCTAACTGTTGGGTGCCACATTAAAAAATTGCAGGTACAGTTACTTATCAGATAGACAGATATTTTGGTTAAAAATTTCGAAAACATGCTCTACTTTACACTTAACATTGCTATCTGAACATCTGAACTGAATGAAAAACGAAATTAGAGCTGAGAATGCAAAAAGTAAGGGTGGCCTTAAGAATCCCCAGAGGATTCTATCAAGGTCACTAATAAAATTGGAGGCCAAAGAAGTCAGCCTATTTCCAGTCTTCCCTGCTTTATTCTTGAGTGTTGGAGGCCAAAGAAGTCAGCCTATTTCCAGTCTCCCCTGCTATATTCTTGAGTGAAAACATATCCTGTAAGGCCTACAAAATCGCAATAGAAAATGAGACTATTGTTTTATACAACTTTCACATGGCTCACTGTAAGATTTCGGTTTCCTTAGTGCTATTTCACTAATTAAAACTTCAACTGCAGTTTAAAACATATGCATCATGGCTGCTAGAAGCTAAATATCTATGAAACAACAGATTGTGCCAATTATTTACATAAGTTACATACGAAGGGCATAGATTATCCTCTGCAATGCAGCAATGTTAAAGAATTGATAAATCAGAAACACCAAGTTTGGATCTGCAGGATTTCCAAGGTTTTTTTTTTTTGCTAAGAAACTGAAATCAGAAACCCTTCAAACAGGCCCAAAGTAATTTGTTTAAATTGAGATTAAATATCAACAAGGTGGTGCAAAAGTAAACTCTTACCCATGGAGTAGCTTGTCAGCTGCAGCCTGCAGGCGTGCTGACTGCAGTGGTGAGGTTGCCCCTCCGATGGAACTATTGGGCTGGGCAAATCCTGGCACAAATCTCATGCGTGTTTTGTGCAGCACCACAACCACTAGTCATCATCGATCTACTGTGCACAAAAGGGGAATGAGGTGCGAGCTAGGGTTCGGTCAACTTGCCTGCTGGAGACTGAAAGAGGAACCACGTGGTGAGATGCGCCGACCTGGGGGCAACATTCATGGCCGATTGAGGTCGCCGGACAGCCGCTGAGCGCGCGGAGTGGGTTAGGGCGGCCGGCACCTGAAACCGCCGGACTATGAGGGCGGCCGCCACCTGGGGGAGCCGTGTGGTGAGGAGGTGCGTCGCGTTGGGGCCGGCACCTGGAGCCGCCGTGCACCGGCGGTCGGCTGGAGGTCGCGGTGTGGCCGGCTGGTGGTGAATCTGCTACTGCCGAGGGCGGACCAGCGAAGGGGATGATTTTTGCAGTGGGCGGCGGCGGGTTAGGAGCAACAGACCATTGAATGGTAAAGCAAAATAAAAATAACGACCGACAGTCTGTTGCAAAATTGAGATATAGCGACCGACCTACCGACGCTATTTCAATATTTTTAACGACCCCCATGTGACGTTAATTTTGGGCTGTCTTGGTCGCATAATCACACTTGCTGGTTATATATCTTGCTCACAATGATGCTTGCGATTATCCTCATTCCATTTCTCATTGTTCTTGGCGATGATTTCTTGTCCTTCCCGTAAACACTCTTGGTTGTTGGTCATAGTTTTTTTTAACCGTCATATGTAGAAGAACGTGGGGGGGGGGGGGGGGGGGGGGGGGGGTATGATGTAGAGACATCTAACTATAAGGGCACGTTTGGTTATCCCATATGTTAGGGCCAGGAGCTATTCTGTCCACTTCATTAACGCTATATAGATTAGTGAACCATTCCACTCGGAAATTATTCTAGGGCTTCAATTGTTCGGAGTAACCGAACAAAGCCCCAATTAAAGCGTCTCATAACTAGTTCCACCTTAACAAAAAAAAGTGCCCTAAGCAAGGCGTTTGGCATACCATCATGGGGGAGGAAACCACCTTGCTACGTGTGTGTGGGAGGGTCATTTAATTTAATTGATATTATTGGGTAATTATATTTGTTGAGATCAGGTGAGATTCAGGAGGAACATACCCTAGTACCCTAGCTACCCTAGTACGCTGACTTTTCCCGTTGCATGCAGATCGAGGCAGAGAGACAGCAGGCTAGGCTAGGGGCCGGTAGCATATATGCAGCAGGAAGGAACAAGGAACAAGTGGGATGAAGATGCACATGACAAGCGGCAACATGACACACGACCTCTGTGCTGTGTCTGTGTGTGTGGCCGCCACTAGCCCTAGCTAGCTAGCTGACCACTGCACTGCACTGCATGCTGCAGATCGATCAGATCAAAGCAATTGGCAGCAGTCACAGGAGATGGATATCATCGATCGATCGGTTACACAGGCCGCCGCGCCCGCCTGGCTAGCTTACAGCCACGTTTACGTACACGCACGGGAGAAATCACGTACTACTACGACGGTACACATGCAGATGCAGGAACGGCCGGCGGCCCCGGCACGCGGCACGGCACGGCACGGGACCAATCTATTTACACATGCATGCATACGATCGCCTACCACAGAATGCACGTACACGTACGTAACGCGGTCCATTGCATGCATACGACATCCCCGAGGAGCTGACTGCCTTTCGTCAGTACTAAGCTACTAGCTACCGTGTGTAGAATATTCTACGGACTCCGGATGGTTATAGGTAATGCTATTCTACACTTTAGGTCTATTCTACTCCTAAAGTATAGAATATCACTTATATATATAATGATGCTAGCCCTATCTCTTATATGTATGCCCTCTATGCTATAAGCTTCCTAATTAATGTATTTATAACTTTAGAAGTAAATCTTTTTTTAAAGATCCAGAACAAGCTGGCATATTATATTAATTAATGAGAAGAAGGAGAATTACATACGCAAGTAGCTAACGCGGATAACTTCCAGGATTGACTGACTGTCAAGCTAGATAATAAGGAGAACTTCAGTAATCACCAGCGGCCTGCTGACACAGCTATGCGCTACAAGTTTTTATATGTAAATTATGTATGTATCCATGACTACTAGATACAACGCTGATGAGGTCATTTTGATCCATTGGTGCTGATGATAGTATAGATAGATAGGAGTAACATAGTATAGTAGCTATATAGCTAGCTAGCTAATGATACATTAGCAGGGCTGTGTTGGATCAGGTGGTTGGATATATAGTTAGTTGGATGTGAAAAAAAGATGGAAAAACTTAAACTACTTTAGCTTCTCAACGACTAATTTTATATGTATTAACAAGTAACATTAAGACAACAAACAAATAACTACTCTTAGATAACTTATTTTGACAAAACGAAATAACAATTTCCGCTTAAAGGGAAATAATACCGTAAAGGAAACACTACTAGTTGCCTCGAGAAATAATTATTGCTCCTAGCAGTTATATCGATTTGAAACATAATTTATAAGTCGATTTTTGCTGCACGAATAATTTCTAGATAAAAGAAACTAATTGGACACAACTTTCTAGGATATATAGTGTATTAATAATATGCAGAAGGAACTTTTATGAGAAATAATTGCTATTATAGGAGAAAATGTGAGAAATACTGTAGGAAACGATATAAAAAACAATTATATCTAAAAATGAATGTATATAGATATACATCAAGAGTGTTTTGGTAGGTTAAATACAGCTAGACTACCAGACCAGCAGGATTGTATAACACAGTGGGACTGCTAGAGAAGACAGAGCCGATTGTATAACAAATTTTCCTCTCACTACTGCAGAAACCCAAATCAGTGCCGGTTCAAAACCCCCCCTTCAGTGGCGGTTTTTGAACCGGCACAACCACTTCGGCAGTGATGAGGCCATGTCATCACTGCCGGTTATGCCAAACCGGCAGTGATGGCTCAAGCATCACTGTCGGTTCGTGTTACAAACCGACAGTGATTCTTGCGCCATCACTGTCGGTTTGTCTCACCAACCGACAGTGAAGGTAGGCATATCACTGCCGGTTTTAATTGAACCGGCAGTGATATTATTTTTTAAATTGCATTTTATTAATTGTTTTATTTTCATTTGGGGTTTAGGGGTGGTGGGGTGGGAGGTCGTGGAGGTGTTTGCTATCGAACCATTTGATATCGATGTGAATTGAAGGTGGTTGTGGACCAGCGACAATACAAACCCATCACACATTTATAATAATTATTACAAAATATCCAAATAAAACTTAAAAGTATCGAATTAAATGTCGCATTACAGTAGTCTTTCGAGGCGGTCTTTTCCGTAGTTCTTTTTGAAGTTCTCACTCTTCACAATGGCTAGAGATCCTTTTCTATACACTATCTCGTCCAGAATAAGAGCTGCTATCTCCTCTTGAAATCCTTTTATCTCAAAATCTAGCAACCTGTTGTGGTTCTGATCTTTGCGCTGTAAATTGATACAAGATGATATTGAGATGCACATACGTAAGATAAAACAACATAATTAAAATGAAACACCTACGTACCATGCCATTTCCTATTCCTAGTTTTGCGTCAAAGTAGGCAAACATTGCCCACATCACATAGAACCCGCATTTGTTGTTCGCCATTGGTTGACCTAGAGTCTTGACCCCCTCCATGTACTGCACTTTGAATGGGGCTCTCTATTTCTGTCGGTGTTATGACCCAGGGGGTCAAGACCACCGGCTAGTAAATTTGTATATTGCGTGCTCCCTCTCCCAGACGTGATGCAAGAAGAACACAAGATTTATCCTGGTTCGGGCACAGAAGGCCCTACGTCCAGCGGGGGAGGATGAATCGTATTATCTTGCACCGAAGTGCTCGTACAGGGGGGGGGGGTACAAGCTGGTTTACACGGGGGTGCTCGGGATGAGCTGAGGCCTAGGACTAGCAGGGCTATCCTAGGTGGTCGATTGATTGCTTGAGAGGTCGATCAAGCAATCGGGTGTCTGGTGTATGCGGGTCAGAGCTGATGTCCGAATGTGTGAGTCGATCTCCGTGTCCTGCGCGCCTTTTCTTCTATCCCGGCGTCCCCTTTTATAGATCAAGGGGAGGTACGGGAGTACAGAGTCCTAAACTGTAGCGGCATGGGAGGCGTGTCCGTGGCACCATGCTGGCGAAGGGACGTCGATCACTGTAGCGGCGTGGCCTTCCCGTCCTTCCGGTGTTTCGGAGTATGGTGATGGCGGACTGGACGTCGCGACACGTCACGGCGCAGCAGGGTTGACCTTCTGTAGACGGGTACGAGTCCCATAGTTGACGCGGGACGGATTGGACGGGAGCCATGCCGGAGTGGTTGGGGACGATGGTCGAGCCCCCCGGTCGAGGGGGGGTCGAGGCCGGCGTGACCCTGTCGTATCCCTGAAGACACGGTCGAGGGCTGCCCTGTTCATGGCTCGAGGGGGTGCCTCTAGATTCCGTACTTGCAACGTGGCTACAGCGGTCGCACGGTCAACGGAGGTCCAGGGCATGGGCGGTGAGCTGATGGATTTGACCGCGGTAGTGGGCGCCCATGGCGTTAGGCGGGGGCAGGTAGGCGCATCGGATCCCCTTTAACCCATACCGGGAGCAGGTAAGTCGGTCGAGCTTCCTTCTCAGGGGTCGTTCGTTCGACCCCCTGTCCGTCATTCGAGGGGTCGAGGCGGAGGCGGAGGGGTCGTTCGTTCGACCCCTGTCCGTAAGTCGAAGCAGGGGCGGGGGGTCGTTCGTTCGACCCCTGTCCGTCAGTCGGGGTAGAGGCGGGGGGTCATTCGTTCGACCCCAGTCCGTCTGTTTTTCCAGTAATGGGCCGGCCCACGACTGGTTGCCGTTGCCGGTGAGGGAGGCCTTTGTGTGATGGGCCCTTCTCCATTGACTTGAACGGCTGATCGGATCCTGTCTTAAAAATGGTTGCTATGTTGAGCGTTAGTTTATCGCAGGTTTAGGGTACCCCTTACCTTTGTACCCGACAGTAGCCCCCGAGCCTTTATGAGGATAAGAAGAATCCGTATAGAGGCTTTTGCCGATGATCTGCAGGGTTAGTCCGAGGTCTGATTCTCCGCGGGCGCACCCCGCGGGGGTAGCCCCCGAGGCCCCAGAGGAGTGATTAAGAACTCCTCTGGGGGCTTTGGCGTGTGTTCTATCGAGGGAAGTTAGGATTACCTGGAGTCATAGCACCCTATTGAGCGATCGATTCTATTCGCCAGGCTACGAGCGTTTCACTTCCTGAAAAAGGGGGTGCTCGAGGGCGGCTGTCGAAACCCTTCCGAGGGCCAGCCTTCGCTCCCTCGAGTGTTAAACTGGAGTCATAGTGCCTTATCGAGGGGTCAACTATGTCTGCCAGGCTACGAGTGTTTTCGACCCTCTTTCGTCGAGGGGTGCCGTGCGTAGTCTAGCCCTCGAGCCTCGTGTGGCTGGGCTTTCACTACCTCCTAGCGTCCTTCCCACGGATCCTTGTGCTCGGATTGCGGGGCGAAGAGCATCGTGCTATCCTCGTTAGGACGAGCCTCGAAGTCCTCTGTGAGCCTTCGTAAGGACGAACCTCGAAGTCCTTTGCGAGCTGGTAACGAGTATGAATTCAAGTGAAATCCAAGTGAGAACTCGTGCCCCCTTCGACGGGGGTCGATAGAAGCCCTGAGGAAATCTCATTCAAGCAACACCACATGGATTTACCTAGGTGCCAACTCTGTTCGATGAGAGTCGGTGGCCTGATGCCTCCCGTCGAAGGGATCCTTGGGTATTCCGTGGTTATGCCTTGGATATGACTCGGGGGGCCTCGAGCGTACGTTCTCGAGCTAGGGGCTTGCGCCTGGCCCCCCTGGGTCATCTCTGACTTGCGTACTCGAGGGCGGCTGTGAACCTCGTTTGTGGGGCCAGCCTTCGCCTCCTCGAGATTTGGGGGTGGACCAGAGTCCTTAACCCTGGGTCCTCCTTGACCTCAGGTACTCGAGGGCGGCTGTTGAACCGTGTGGAAGGGCCAGCCTTCGCTCCCTCGAGATTTTGACGGACGGGTCAGCGTCCGTTGCTTACCTCCGAAGATGACGTCCTATCCTGTGGAATATAAAGGGGGTGGTAGGTTGGTATATTAAATGTGGGGACATACCTGTCTTTTTGTTGGGTCCGCCCGTGGGGATCGCGCCGGCCCCTCCTGGATTATTCTCGGCTCGAGTATTCGAGGGTGGCTGTCGAACCCCGCTCGAGGGCCAGCCTTCGTTCCCTCGAGATTTTGGGGTGGACCGGAGTCCATAACCCTGGGTCATCTCTGACCTCAAGTACTCGAGGGCGGCTGTCGAAACCCTTCCGAGGGCCAGCCTTCGTTCCCTCGAGATTTAGGGCGGACCGGAGTCTGTAACCCTGGGTCATCTCTGACCTCAGGTACTCGGGGGCGGCTGTCGAACCCTGTTCGAGGGCCAGCCTTCGTTCCCTCGAGATTTAGGGTGGACTGGAGTCCGTAACCCTGGGTCATGTCTGACCTCAGGTACTCGGGGGCGGTTGTCGAACCCTGTTCGAGGGCCAGTTCGTTCCCTCGAGATTTTGACGGACGGGTCGACGTCCGTTGCTTACCTCCGAAGATAACGCCCACTATTGCACGTTGTCTGCCGCAGGCACGCCTTTTTAGGAGATGTCCGTTCGAATGCGGCCGTAGCAGGCATAGGGTGCGGCGAGGCGTGCGGCGCGGAGCCCGATGACGCGACGGGTGCGGCGAGGCATGCGGCGTGGGATACGAGGAGGCGGTAGGTGAGCGCATTAAATGCAGAGACTTACTTGCCTTTTCGTTGGATCCGCCCGTTGGGCTTCCGGTTATAAATACTGGGGGAGGGGGTCTGGCTTCCGCACGCTTTCCATTGCCTTCCCTGTCTTCTTCCTTTCGCCGTTGCCTTCGTCGCCCACCGAGCCGGATCTCTGCGCGTGCGAGAGTATGGAGAGGAGAGATCGGCAACATACCTTCCACCCCCGCATCCGAGCGCATCCGCTTCCCTGCTCCCATGGCCACCTACAGCTTGCGCGGCCCTGACGCCTGGCTTCCGTCGTCGGCGACCGTGGCGCACTTGGGAGATTTGGTGGAGAGCGGCCTTCTCCGACCCATCACCTCCGTGGACCGGCCGGAGTGGATGGTGCCGCCAAGGGAGGACGCTGAGCCCAACCCGCCGGAGGGTTACGTGGTTAGCTTCGAAGCATTCCACTGGGCGGGGTTGAGATCCCCCCCAACCGTCTTCTGCGTGGGATCCTCCACCACTACGGTGTGGAGCTCCAACACCTCTCCCCCAACGACATTTGCCACGCGGCGGTATTCATTGCCGTGTGCGAAGGATACCTGGGGATGGAGCCACATTGGGAGCTGTGGCTCCATCTGTTCGAGGCGAGCCTGTTCCACGCCTCGGCCGGCAGCGGTAACCGCAGGATGGTCCGGGCAGGCTGCTGCAGCATCTCCCTCAAGAGGGCGGACTGCTGGATCCCGGCGAAGCTCACGTCGAGCCACTCCGGATGGCACTCCGGGTGGTTCTACCTGAGGAACGACGACGGTTTGTTCCCCGCCTGCACCGGGAGGACGATCGACTCGAGGCCCGACCACTGGAGGTACGGCATCGAGCAGAAGAAGCAGAAGCGCCTCGACCATCTGCTTGGCGCGGTCTCCAGTCTGAAGAAGGCGGGACTTACGGCGGTGATCGTCGCGTCGGCCTTCCACCAGCGGCGAGTCGTGCCGCTGATGGCTCGCCCGCGACGCCTCGACGAGATGCGCCCGGGGGTGGATCTCACGGGGTGTCGCCTCGTGGAGGGCGAGCTGCCCCTCGAGAGGGTGGCCCGCCGAGTACGCGCCTCCTTCGCCGATGCGTTCGAGGTGGGGGGCATCGCCGGCGTCCCCATGATGCCAAACCAGGGCCACGTGCTGCTAGTACGACGCCTCTTTTCTTTGTCAGTGCCCTCTTGCTTGTCTTGTTTGTCTCCTTTGCCTGCGTTCTAACCACGCCTCGCGTTCCTCAGGGGAACGTCTTTTACCTGGAGTCGCTACCGCCGGTGAAGGAGGAGCGGAACGACTCCCAGGCGAGAGCTTGTGGGCCGAGCAGGACAAGAAGGCCAAGGACAAGGCCAAGAGGGAGAAGGGCAAAAAGGCCCAAGAGAAGGAGGAGCGCGAACAACGCCAGGCACGGCAGAGGCGGGCCAACCTTCTCGAGGAGGAGTCCCCCTCGGAGGAGGATGAAGACGAGGGGTCGAGCGGCGACGAGGTTGTTGGTGATATGGCTCTGTGGCGCAGGGTTGTGACCATTACGCTGATCCTGACGGAGATTGTTCTTATGCAGGAAGAGGAGCCGGAGCAGGAAGAGGAGGAGGCCGAGCCGTAGCGAGGGCTTGATGAAGAAAGAGCGGTGCCCAGGCGTCAGGGGGCGGCCGCCAGTTTTGGAGGAGGAGAGGGGTCGACGACGAGGTCAGCCCCAACCATCGGAATTGAGTCGCGAGGCGAGCGCCCTGCGGCTCCTCAAGGTGAAATGTCGCGGCGGATGCGTAGCCGTCCGTCGCGGTCCCCGTCGAGGGGTCGGTCGCGCACGCCCCCGGCGCCCGCTCGGTCGAGCGCACGGGCATCAAGCCCATCGACCCAGGAGGAGACTAGGGTGGCGGCAGCAAGGACGCCGTTGGCCCCTGCCGCGGCCAGCGCTGGCGGGAGAAGTGGCTCCCGACGTGCCTCGCAGAAGCCCTCGAGCGGCTCAAAGTCCATTGGTCAGACCCCCACGACTCCGCTGGGTTAAGTTGCTTTCCTGCCAATCCTGAGTATTTTTCGTTGGTTATGACTTGTGCTTACCGTCGCGTATGAGTTCCTTTTTCAGGGTGAAGCGTTTGTTGGAGGACGTGACCTTCACCCCGACCAAGAGGTTGAAGGCGGAGGCCACAGCCAAGATAACCGTCGGGACCAGTCCTGCCGCCTTGTCCCCTTCGACCCCTGCCCCAGGTGCGGCGTGGGCTGCCAAGGTGCGGGAGGCGATTGGGCGCGGGCAGGCGCTGGCCGTTGCGGAGCTAACTCGAGCGGGGGAAGTGGCGGGTCGGCCCGTCGCGTCGGCGGGGTCCGCTGGAGTGGCGGTCGAGGCCGTGCTCACCCACCCGTCGGAGGGGGGCGCGGCCGCAGCCTCGGAAGGCGCGGAGCCGGCGTCGACGACGGTCGTGGCTGAGGGGGTTGAGCCCCCAGCCG
The DNA here is from genome assembly GCA_022036555.1 of Microstegium vimineum. Classification (NCBI taxonomy): domain Eukaryota; kingdom Viridiplantae; phylum Streptophyta; class Magnoliopsida; order Poales; family Poaceae; genus Microstegium; species Microstegium vimineum. The sequence continues at coordinate 10,404,314 of CM039127.1, forward strand.
TCGTAGAGGGGGAGGTGGTCGACTTGACCTCCGCCAGCGAGGGAGAGACGCCGGAGCGCTCGGCGCCGAGGCGGTGGCTCGAGAACCTCGCGTCGTGGGAGGCGTGTCTGCGGGGCGAACACGAGGGTGCGGTTGCTGCCGCGCTGGAGGTGCCTCCGTCGGTGGAGACCCTCGTCAAGGGGGCTTCGGAGCCGCTCCCCGAGCCTGCCCAGGAGGGAGGACGGGCCGAGGAGCTCGAGGCGACGCCCGCGGTGGAGATGGCGGAGATGACGGCCCCCCGACCGGAGCCGGAGGGGGCTGTCGTGGCGTTGCAAGGAAGCAACGCGGAGGACGTGACAATGTCCAAGGCGGCTGCTCGGCCTATCGTCGAGGTTGGGCAGTCGTCTGCCGGAGGTGCTCCGCCCCCTAACTTAGTTTACATAGAGGGAGGGGACCGCAGTGAGCCTGCGACGTCGGGTGCTAACGTGTGTTCTCTTCACGCGCAGGGTTATTCTCACGGCGGGGACTTCTTCCGCCTAGAGGCGACGATCAGGAGGGGCCGGCGGCGACCCCACAAGATGACTCCGAGGCCAGGAGTGCCCAGCTCGAGGGGGCGGCTCCCTTCCCTACTCTGGCGGAGCGAGCGATGCTCCACGGGGGTGACCTCGAGATGCGCCAGGGCCTCATGCAGGAGGTCAAGGAGAGGGTCGACCGCCGCAGCAAGTTCTGGGGGCAGGAGCCCCTCGAGCTGGCCGACCCCCAAGACCCAGGGCGCACCCTCCTCAAGCTCGATGATCAAGCCGAGCTCAGGGAGTGGGAGCACCTGGAGGAGTTCCGGGCGTGGCTCGCCCATCTGGTACGCGTGTCGGCGGAGGTCGCTTCCGCGGATTTGTTCCGGGGGATGGAAGTAAGTTTCGTCCTTTCCTTTCTCGATTTACCTTGGTTATTTTGCTGCTCTTTTCTGATGACCTTCCTTTCTATCCCTGGTAGATGCTGTGGGCGAGGTCGTACGACAAGTCCCAGTTTATCCTCCGGGCGCAAGAGCAGCGGAGCCAGCTCCCCATCCTCCGCGCCTCGCTGGAGAAAGCGGAGGCCGAGGCCACCCAGGCGAAGGTCGAGGCGGCCACCACACAGGAGGGGGCCAAGGCCGCTCAGGAGGAGGCCTCCCGGGCACAGTCGAGGGCCGAGGCTGTCTTCAAGGAGGTTGCCGAGGTCGGGCAGCAGCGGGACGCTGCCCAGGAGGCTCGGCGTAAGGCGGAGGAGTCCACCCAGCTGAGGGAGGAACTGGCTCGAGCGGCGGAGCGTGTCCGGCAGCTCGAGGTGGACCTGAAGCAGGAGGCTGCCGACCGCACCTCCCTCGAGGGGTGGGTCCAGGAGCTCCAAGCGGATTTTTACACGGTTTCCCGCGACCGCGTCGCTCTGGGGAAGGTGGTAGCTAACCAGAAGAGGGCCCTCGAGGGTACTGGCAAGATCACCGAGGACCTCCGGGCTAAAAACAACGACCAAGCTGCAGAGCTCGTCGACGTCCACCACCAACTTCGGAGGGCCGAGCAGGACTTCGTCACCCTGGAAGCACACGCCAAAGGTGAGTTTTTTTATTAAGCTTGCCTGTTTTCGACCCTTCCTCTGCTTTTTTGGTTATGACGGAGTCCTCTATTTGTCTTGGCAGAACTCGAAGGGGATAAGGCTCGAGCCCACGAGGATCTGTCCAGTCTTCAGAACCTCCTCGGGGTGGAGACGAGCCTGAACGAAAGGCTCGAGGGCGCCATCTCTGCCTTCTGCGATGACGTGGGGGTCGAGCCGGAGCCGGCGGTCGAAGGCGACGCGCGAGGAGACTCCCTCCTGCGCCGCTTCTACTCCATGACCCGAGAGGTGACGGAGCAAGTCCGTGCTGCTCTGCACGTGGGCGTGAAGCGGGCGCTCGCGGTCGTCCGCTCGGGCTACACTACGACCTCAACATCGTCGCCAGTGGCTTCGTCGTCGACCCGGGGCTGACCGATGAGGCCAAAGTGGCGAGATGCCACGAGCTGATCGAGGCCGCAGAGGTGCCCGGAGGCGAGCTGGCGAAGCTCTTCGAGCCTGAAGTGCTCCCTTCGGCGAATGGAGATGGGGACGAGTAGTCGAGGCCTGCGTGCCGAATCTGGACAAGAAGGTCCATGTAATAGATTAGCTTTTGTGACAATATGATGTCGAGCCCCTGGGGGCTTCTTAATTTTAATGCATTTTATTCGAGATGCATCTAGGTGTTTTTATTTCTCAAGCTGTCTCTATTTCTCTTTGCCTGAGTTGTTGCTTGTGGACTAAGTATTCGACGCACGCTCGTATCCCTGGAGGGGGGGAGCGAGTGGGGGTACTATAGCCCTGAGGCATAGGAGAGTCCCCGGCTCGACGTCCCTCGACCCTTAGGGAGTTCGAGGCGTTTTTACTTAGCCATGAAGCGTACTCGGGGCAAAGGTGGAAAGAGAAGGCCGAGTTTCGAAAAAACGTTCGAGTTTTTAGAGGACTTAGGGGGGTCCCCCCTGTCAGCCCCCGAGGGAGGCTTGACTTTGCAGGAGCAGAGTCGAGGCTACCTCAGAGTTATGAACGAATGTGAAATGTATTTCGAAAACATTTTATTCATCCATAATGCGATAAATGTACATAATGCGGAAAATGTACGAGGCCTCGAGGCCTTAGGGGTAGAAGCGACGTAGCTGTTCGATGTTCCATGCGTTGGTGAGGATCTCGCCCTTGTCGTTCTTCAGCCTGTAAGTCCCTGGCTTTAGCACCTCTGCCACGATGAAGGGTCCTTCCCAAGGTGGCGTCAGCTTGTGACGCCCCTTGTTGCTTTGTCGACGGTGTAACACGAGGTCGCCGACTTCGAGGTCCCTTTTGCGTACATGCTTGTCGTGGTAGCGCCGCAGCGTCTGCTGGTACCTTGCCGAGTTGAAGAGGGCCACGTCCCGGGCTTCCTCGAGCTGGTCGAGGGAGTCCTCTCGGGCTGCTACATTGGCCTGCTCGCTGTAGGCCTTTAGTCAAGGGGACCCGTACTCGAGGTCAGTGGGGAGGACGGCCTCGGACCCATAGACTAAGAATAATGGGGAGAACCCCGTGGCTTGACTTGGTGTCGTTCGGAGACTCCATAGCATAGAGGGCAGCTCATCGACCCATCTCTTGCCGTGTTTGTTTAGCCGGTCGAAGATCCTTGGCTTGAGGCCCTAGAAAACCATACCATTGCGCGCGCTCGACCTGGCCGTTAGTTTGAGGGTGGGCGATTGCAGACTAGTTCACCCTGATGTGGTGGTGGTCACAGAAGTCCAGGAACTTTTGGCCGGTGAACTGCGTGCCGTTGTCGGTGATGATGATGTTGGGGACCCCGAAGCGGTGGATGATGTCGGTGAAGAACAACATAGCTTGTCGAGATTGAATGTTGGCGATGGGTCGAGCCTCGATCCATTTCGAGAACTTGTCTATGGCCACGAGGAGGTGGGTGTGGCTACCTTTTGTTTTCTTCAGAGGGCCGACCATGTCGAGCCCCCATACTGCGAATGGCCAAGTTATGGGTATCATCTGAAGAGCTTGGGCGGGTAGGTGGGTCTGTCTGGCGTAGAATTGGCATCCCTTACAAGATCGAACAAGTTTGGTAGCATCGGTGATGGTTGTCGGCCAGTAGAAGCCTTGTCGAAAGGCACTTCCTACCAGCGTTCTTGGCGCCGCATGGTGGCCGCAAGCCCCCAAGTGTAGGTCCTTCAGTAGTGCCCTCCCCTCCTCGAGGGTGAGGCAACGCTGAAGTATACCGGCAGGGCTGCGTCGATACAACTCGCGGCCATCCCCATACAAGACGTAGGTTTTGGTGCGTCGGGCTATGTGTCGGGCTTCGGTGCGGTCCTCGGGGAGCTCGCCCCGTATTAGATACTCGAGGTAGGGTGTACGCCAGTCCATCGAGGGGGTTGGTGTTGCGGCCGTTCCGTCGATCTCCATGACTTCTTCCCTGTTCGAGGGGGGATCGGTCGAGGGGGGTGGATCGACCCCTTGCTCGAGGGTGGGAGCCCCCGAGCCTAGGTCGACGGACGGCTTGTGAAGGTCCCTCGAAAAGACGTCGGGAGGGACTGTACCTCTAGTGGACGCGATTTTGGCCAGCTCGTCAGCAGCTTCGTTGTACCGACGGGCGGTGTGGTTGAGCTCGAGGCCATAGAATTTGTCCTCGAGCCTTCGGACCTCCTTGCAGTAGGCTTCCATCTTGGGGTCGTGGCAGCTCGAATCTTTCATCACTTGGTCGATTACCAACTGCGAGTCCCCCCGAACGTCGAGGCGTCAGACCCCGAGCTCAATGGCGACGCGCAGACCGTTGACGAGGGCCTCGTACTTGGCTACGTTGTTGGAGGTGGGGAAGTGGAGGCGGATGACGTAGCGCATGTGGACCCCTGAGGGTGATATGAATAGCAATCCGGCGCCTGCCCCCGTCTTCATCAACGATCCGTCGAAGTACATAGTCCAGAGCTCGGTCTGAACTTGCGTCGGGGGTAGTTGGGTGTCGGTCCATTCTGCAATGAAATCTGCCAATACCTGAGACTTGATGGCCTTCCGAGGGGCGTAGGAGAAAGTTTCCCCCATGAGCTCGACCGACCACTTGGCGATTCTTCCAGACGCCTCCCGGTTCTGGATTATCTCCCCGAGGGGGAAAGATGAGACCACAGTAACCGGGTGGCCCAGGAAATAGTGCTGGAGCTTGCGCCGAGTGAGGACGATGGCATACACCAGCTTCTAGATGTGGGGGTATCTCTTCTTAGTCTCGGAAAGTACCTCGCTCACAAAGTAGACATGCGTCTGAACCGGCAGGGCATGTCCCTCTTCCGCCCTCTCGACCACTACGGCAACGCTGACTACCTGGGTAGTTGCTGCGACATAGAGCAAGAGGGGCTCGGCTGAGCTCGGGGGCACCAAGATAGGTGGCGAGGTGAGCAAGGCTTTGAGTTTGGAGAGCGACTCCTCGGCCTCGACGGTCCATGTGAAGTGTTCTGTCTTCTTAAGGAGGCGATAAAGGGGGAGGGCTTTTTCCCCAAGCCGTGAGATGAACCGGCTGAGGGCGGCGAGGCACCCTGTGACCCTTTGTACGCCCTTAAGATCCTTGATAGGGCCCATCCTGGTGGTTGCGGTTACCTTCTCAGGGTTGGCCTCGATCCCACGTTGGGAAACTATATACCCTAGGAACATGCCTCGAGGAACCCCGAAGACACACTTCTCTTGGTTCAGCTTTATGTGATTTGCCCTAAGGCACCCAAACGTGATCTCAAGGTCCCCGACCAGGCTCCCGACTGTTTTGGATTTGACCACGATGTCATCGACGTAGGCCTCGACGGTCGGCCCTATGTGTTTTCCAAAGACATGGAGCATGCATCTTTGATATGTGGCCCCGGCGTTTCGCAAACTGAAGGGCATAGTGATGTAGCAAAACATGCCAAAGGGGGTGATGAAGGAAGTCGCGAGCTGATCGGACTCCTTCATATTTATTTGGTGATAGCCAGAATACGCATCAAGGAAGCAGAGAGTTTCACATCCCGCAGTGGAATCTACTATTTGATCAATACGTGGTAATGGAAAAGGAACCTTGGGGCATGCTTTATTTAAACTAGTGTAGTCTACGCACATCCTATCCTTTCCATTCTTTTTCTTGACAAGTACATGATTTGCTAACCACTTGGGATGATGTACCTCCTTGATGAATCCGGCCTTCAAAAGCTTGTCGACCTCCTCCCCGATGATTCTGCGCTTCTCCTTGTCGAAGCGGCGTAGGCGTTGCTTCACCGGTTTGGATCCGGCCCGGATGTCCAAGGAGTGCTCGGCGACATCCCTCGGAATGCCCGGCATATCCGAGGGACTCCACGCAAACACATCAGCGTTCGCACCGAGAAAGTCGACGAGCACGACTTCCTATTTGGGCTCGAGGATGGCGCTGATCGTCAGCGCCTTCCCATCCGCGTGGCCGAGGTCGAGCGGGATGGTCTTGGTGTCCTCCGCAGGCTTGAAGTTGCCGGCGTGTCACTTGGGGTCGGGGATCTCCTTGGAGAAGTCGTCGAGGGCCGCGAGGATGGCTGACTCCTCGACCACCTCAGCGTTCTCCACGCACTCGACGTCGCAGTCGTAAGCGTGCTCGTAGGAGGTGTCGACGGTGATGACTCCCTTGGGCCCCGACATCTTTAGCTTGAGGTAGGTGTAGTTCAGGACCGCCATGAACTTGGCGTATCCCGGTCGACCGATGATGGCGTGGTAGGTACCGTGGAATGCGACCACCTCGAAGGTTAGATCTTCCTTCCGAAAGTTCGAGGGGGTACCGAAGCAGACGGGTAGTTTGACGCGGCCGATAGGGAGTGCCTTCTTTCCTGGGATGATCCCATGGAATCCCCCCGCGCTGGGTAGGAGCATGGTCCTTGGGATCCCTAGGAGGTCGAGGGTCTCAGCGTAGACGATGTTGAGGCTGCTTCCCCCATCCATGAGCACCTTGGAAAGGCGGGTGTTGAGTATGATCGGGTCGACGATGAGTGGGTAGACCCCTACGTTGGGGACGTGCTCGGGGTGGTTGTCCTGATCAAAGGTGATCGGCACGTGTGACTAGTCGAGGTATTGAGGAGCTTGAGCTCGAACGAAGAAGACCTCCCGACGCTCACTCTTGCGCTGACGCGTGCTGAGTCGGGTCGAGGGTCCCCTGAAGATCATGAAACAATCGAGGATCTCGGGGAAGCCCCTGTTCTTGCCATCGCCCTCGTCCTGTGGGTCCTCCTTCTTGTCGTCTCTCTTGAGGCCGAGAGAGTAAAAGTGCTTCTTGAGCATGCGACGGTCCTCGAGGCTGTGGTTGGCCGGTCCCTTGTGATAGGGGCAGGGCTTCTTCAGCATTTTGTCGAAGACACCCCCCTCGAGAGGGGGACCTCGAGGTTTCTTCTTGTCTGTCGCAGCGACAAGATCGTAGGGCTCGATGTCGCGTCGACCCGGCTAGTTCTTCTTCTTCTTGTTGTTGTTATTGTTCTTCTTGGGCCCATTATTCGAGCCCCCAGGCTCGTCCGCCTTGGCCTTCCCTTTGCTCGGGGATGCATAGAAGAACGCGCCAATAGCTTCCTCGCCGGCTGCATAGTTGGCGACGATGTCCATAAGCTCGTTGGCGGTCTTGGGGGTGTTCCGTCCCAGTTCCCGCACCAGCTCCTTGCAGGTTGTCCCGACGATGAACGTCGTGATGACGTCATGGTCGGAGATGTGGGTGAGCTCAGTACGTTGCTTGGAGAACCGTCGGGTGAAGTCATGGAGGGTTTCCCCTGGCTTCTGGTTGCAGCTGTGGAGATCCCAGGAGTTTCCTAGCCGCACGTAGGTGCCCTTGAAGTTCCCCTCGAAGATCCTGACCAGGTCGGGCCAGCCATGGATCAAGTCCGGGGGGAGCTCCTCGAGCCACCTTCGAGCGGTATCGGAGAGGAAGAGCGGGAGTTGCCGAATGATGACGTGGTCGCTGTCGGCTCCTCCTAGCTGACATGCCAGCCTGAAATCAGCGAGCCAGAGCTCCGGCTTGGTTTCGCCGTTGTACTTGACCAAGCTGGTGGGCGGACGGAAACGAACAGGCAAGGCGGTTTGCCGGATTGCCTTGCTGAAGACTCGTGGCCCTGGTGGTTCCGGGGATCGACGTTGATCCTCGCCGCTGTCGTAGCGCCCACCTCGATGAGCACTATAACCTCGAGCCTCAGCGTCACCGTGTCGGCGTCGTTTGTTGTCGTTGATGTCGTATCGCGCGTCTCGCGGTTGTCGATCGTCGAGGATGCGGTCTCGAACTGGTTGTCGCTCCGCTCCGCCTTGGGGCGCCTTGTCTTGGTAGACAAATACCTCTCGATCTTGTCGAGGAGGCACATCCCGCCGCTCGGAAGCAGCTCCTCTGCGCCTCGAGGCTGAGCTTTCCGCTTGCTGTACGACCGCGGTTTGGAGAAGCCGCTGGATTTCATTCCTGATGCGTCGTGCTTGGGGCGTCGATGGTGCCGGCATGTCATGAAGCAGCATCACAGCTGCCACGACATTTTGGCTGGCACAGTTGTAGATGTGGCGCTCGTTTGCCCCCTCCTCGACGATCTGTCGATGGACTTCTCGGGCCCGCACGCGAGCTCCTCCACCCTGTGGCCGCCCGCTTGGAGTCGTAGGCGTTCCTCCACGAGCTTGGCGAGCAGCTCTCGGACTTGCGCGATCTGGGCGTCCTGAGGTGGATCGGCTTCGACTAGAACCGGGGGGGGGGGGGGGGCGACGTCTCACGCCGGGGTAGCATTGTCCCCTCCTCCTTCATCCGTGGCCGCGGCATCGTTGATGTCATCCTGGGAGTCAACCTGACCGTCGAGGTGGAAACATTCCCGGGTAGGATCGTAATCCTCATCGGGGGAGTCCATGTCGGGGTAGCCGTGGTAGAAGTTGGGGAAAGATCCCTAGCATTCTTCCTCCAGCCATCGTCGTGTCTTCCCCCAGGTGTGACACCTTAGGGCCGGGGCTCGTCATGACTCCGGGCGCTCGTCCAGTGGAGGGATGGTGACGAGGTTGATCGTCGTACGTAGCAGGTTCCCTGGGGAGCCGTAACGTGCATGCATCTGCGAGCCTACAAAAGCAGAACAGAGTCTGGCGCTGTTGTAGAGCCCATGTGGAAACAAGTTGTGCGGTGGTGCGGCCGAGTATGACGGAGAAGCCATGGGAACACTCTGAGATGACGGTATGGCAGAGCCAAAGTTAGGCTCAGCGAGGTACCCGCCCTGACCCGCAAGCATGGGTCAAGCAGGCTCCCAAAGGGAGGAACTGTGTCACCAGCTGAGGCCGGGGAGACGGCATCCGGTGTCTCGGGATCCGCGCGGTGAAGAGTGCGGCAGCGTCGTTCGCGCTTCCTCCTGGTCGCATGCGACAGGCGCGAGTGGTGGGACCGTCGTCTGGTCCTCCTTGGCCCCGGCGTACCGGAGCTGCTGCTATCCATGCCACTGCTGGAGAGTAGAATCATGTCGTGGTGGTGGCCCGTGGACATGAACTCTATACTCCCGAACCAGACGGTGGCGGCGAATGGAAGTGATGGGATTGTGGAATCCATCTGGGAGAGTAGTTCGGAGTTGATCGACACGCAAATCCCCCTACCTGGCGCGCCAACTGTCGGTGTTATGACCCAGGGGGTCAAGACCACCGGCTAGTAAATTTGTATATTGCGTGCTCCCTCTCCCAGACGTGATGCAAGAAGAACACAAGATTTATCCTGGTTCGGACACAGAAGGTCCTACGTCCAGCGGGGAGGATGAATCATATTATCTTGCACCGAAGTGCTCGTACAGGGGGGTACAAGCTGGTTTACACGGGGATGCTCGGGATGAGCTGAGGCCTAGGACTAGCAGGGCTATCCTAGGTGGTCGGTTGATTGCTTGAGAGGTCGATCAAGCAATCGGGTGTGTGGTGTATGCGGGTCAGAGCTGATGTCCGAATGTGTGAGCCGATCTCCGTCTCCCGCACGCCTTTTCTTCTATCCCGGCGTCCCCTTTTATAGATCAAGGGGAGGTACGGGAGTACAGAGTCCTAAACTATAGCGGCATGGGAGGCGTGTCCGTGGCACCATGCTGGCGAAGGGACGTCGATCGCTGTAGCGGCGTGGCCTTCCCGTCCTTCCGGTGTTTCGGAGTATGGTGATGGTGGACTGGATGTTGCGGCACGTCACGACGCAACAGGGTTGACCTTCTGTAGACGGGTACGAGTCCCACAATTGACGCAGGATGGATTGGACGGGAGCCATGCCGGAGTGGTTGGGGACGGTGGTCGAGCCCCCCGGTCAAGGGGGGGTCGAGGCCGGCATGACCCTGTCGTAGCCCTGAAGACATGGTCGAGGGCTGCCCTGTTCATGGCTCGAGGGGGTGCCTCTGGATTCCGTACTTGCAACGTGGCTACAGCGGTCGCACGATCAATGGAGGTCCACGACATGGGCGGTGAGCTGATGGATTTGACCGCGGTAGTGGGCGCCCATGGCGTTAGGCGAGGGCAGGTAGGCGCATCGGATCCCCTTTAACCCATACTGGGAGGAAGTAAGTCGGTCGAGCTTCCTTCTCAGGGGTCGTTCGTTCGACCCCTGTCCGTCAGTCGGGGTAGAGGCGGGGGTCGTTCGTTCGACCCCAGTCCATCTATTTTTCCAGTAATGGGCCAGCCCACGACTGGTTGCCGTTGCCGGTGAGGGAGGCCTTTGTGTGATGGCCCCTTCTCCATTGACTTGAACGGCTGATCGGATCCTGTCTTAAAAACGGTTGCTATGTTGAGCGTTAGTTTATCGCAGGTTTAGGGTACCCCTTACCTTTGTACCCGACAATTTCTTTTGCATCTTAGGCTCCACATCTTTCCAATCAAGTAATGCCTTCATTCTATGTGACAATGTAAATGAAGTGTGAAGGCTGAGGACATTAATTACAATATCATATGTGATTGAAAAGTGTTGTGATATTGGGTTCACTTACTTATTTAGCACTGTGACTAGGGGGTCGATAAGCTTAAGTGGCTTCTTCCTTGAGTCCCACACCTCGATAGTTGAATCTTTAAGACTGATATCTACGAGGACGTAATGGTTGCTGCAATCACAAAGTCCATGTTATTGAATGACATATCAAGAAAATAACACTTAAGTAAGGGTCGAGAACAAATACTCACAGTTGTAGGTTAGCAATGCGTTTGTTTTCTGGACTGAGAACATTCTTTCAAACTCAATCTTCAAACTTTTTGATACATAGGGATCTGTGAGACCGGCTTTGCATGTTGTCTCATTTACATAGATGGGGTCCAAGAAGTCAAAATTGCTCTTTCGCTCTTTAATGCAAAATTTTGCTACAGACCCGCAAAATAAACATGGATATATTCAAATGCAGATCACGTAGTTTATTATAACGTTGTTAGGGTATGGTACTTATAGAGTCCATAACATCATAACCTACGCATCTAGTGAGCGCCGTTGAAAGAGTTGAAAGAGGTCTTCATAATAAATAGTATGCACAACTTCTTCAGGATGATTAAAAAACAAACAGGAAGGGATGCATACTTCAAAGGTTGCAATCTTGTCTTTCCTGCTGTTACTATCTATGATGTAATAATCATGCAACTGTCACATGTTTGTTGGCAAATTTTTACTCTTTTTCGCTGGCGACCATAGGCTTGCCTAGTTGAAACTTGTATACAACTTTGGCGTTTTGAAATTCGGTGCTTCCAAAATAGAGATTTTCGACCTCCTTCATGCTTATTTTCATTTCCATGGCCAAGTTTTGTATCTGTAGCTGTTCTACGGTGTGTATTTCTCTAGCTCTTTTTAGATTACCCAGATTTTTGCTTTGCCTTTCAAACTGGTTCTGTGATAAGTACTCAGGTATATAAGCCAATCGTTCAAACAAGGCAAGTTTGGTGGCCTTTTCTGCAATCTGATCTCGTAGAATATCATCCTTAGTCGGCGCTGGCCTCCGCCTTTTACTAGTCGTCTTGGGTTCTTTACCAACCGAAGCTGATGACCTCTTATGTTGCGAAGTCGAACCTGATCTAGAGCTAGGCCATCGAGATCCCAGTCATGAGGACTTTGAAGCTGGTGGAGGAGGAGGAGGAGGAGGAATCTTCTTCTTTGGCGGTGGAGAAGGAGTCTTCTCCTTTGGCGGTGGAGAAGGAGTCTTCTCCTTTGACGGTGGAGGAGGTGTCGGTGGATCTTGACAAGGAGAGAAACCTCTTCGCGGAGGCGACCGAGATGATTCACTGTCATCCTCATCATCTGAAGATGGCTGCTCATCTAGCTTGATGAAGCATTTGCACCAGGAGACATGAGTGCCCATGTTGTGAACTAGACGTGACCTATCTTCCTCCACTGGGAAATCAATATGTATCTTATTGTACTTCTTCTCCAAGATCTTATCAATGCTGACCCTGGCATACCCAAGTGGCACTGGCTTGCCATGAATGATGTTCTCTCCTGTAGGAAATGCTTGCCCGATAGCCACCTTGTCTTTGGTCCACTGCTGACGGATGTACAACCTGACATTCACAGGTTCTTTGATGTCGTCCACCGGATGAGGAGCATTGACCTCTTCTTCGTCAGGCATAGGGGTTGAGCCACAGCTACTGCGGCCCTAGCCAGGCACTGGGCTATTCAAAGCCGGGATTGCATGCGGCCCTTGACTCGAACACATGGTTTGCATAGCGCTCGCCACTTGAGTAGCTATCCGTGCTTCCATGCTCTGTTCTAGCTCCTCTCGCATCCTTTGGAACTCCTCTTCTCTTTGCGTTCTAGCCCTCACCCGACTCCTTTACGAAGCGGATTCACCTTCAAATGCTTTCTCCCAAGGAACAACCCCGGCTCCTCTAGTGCGACCTTGGTGCTCCTTGGTTCCAAGTGCTAGCGTGAGCACGTCATTTTCTCTATCAGACTTGCGGGCCCCTCTATGCACTTCCTTAGTGATCGTGGAAATCTTCTAGAGGAGATCTGTGACGGGTTCAGTGCTGGCGGAAAGGCTCCGGACAACATTGTATTGTGCCCCCCTTGCGAGTAGGTAGTTCACTGATCTGGGCTGCCAATCGCTTGTCTGAGGGATAACGCCGCTCCGCTCTAGTTGATCAACTCAGGCGTCCCATTCTGGAATCTTCCTTACATACCCACGTGATCCTAGGCGGTGAGGATTATTTGCCCTAAGCGAGTTTGCTTTATTTCTTTCGCTTGCTGCCTTGGCCTCTTCGGATAGCTTGTAAGCCTTGAACTCCTCCCAGAAGTCCCTCTGCTTGCTGAGTTGACCTCCCGCAAAATTTGGTTCTTTTTCCTCCTTGATAAGCTTGTGCAACTTTCCCTTGAAATTCTTGAAGGAGTGACCCATGATTTCCTTGACCTTCTTCTTGACTGTCGCCTCATAAAAATCATTAGGGAAAGTATAATACCCTCTGAGCTTGTTCCAAACTAGTTCCTTCTCACTTTCTGGAACCCTCCACGGGTCTTGCTCACTGCCATTCCACTTTCTGTATTTGATGGGAATGAAGTCCCATACAAGTGCCCCAATGGTACTCTTGTATGGGCCCAGTGCTTTAATCGGCTCCACTAGCTCCCCTACTTGGTCGAACTGAGAGATGTGCCAGCGTCTACTTGGCTGAGGGAGCTTTGTTGCACCACGCTTAGTCCTGCTGGTACCCTCACCAGTACTTGGATCTTCCGGCGGAACCTGCTTCAAAATTTATAAATAAGTCTCCATCAAACTTTTCTGGCTATATCTACCGTGTTTTTAGGTATGACCTAAGTTATTACCTCGTCTCCTTGTTCTAGGTTCAGCATATGGCTAGGGATCCATGGTCTTTGATCTCCTTGCTGATTGTCATCGACTCCTTGGTCACATTCAGCACCGCCACCACTAGTTGGATCCTGTGGCGCTTCGGTCGCAGGGCGACGGGTGGTGAATCGGTGCTTAATTGTCATGTTTCTGGACATGAATTAATTGTCATTTAGCTATACATAAGTGAACTACCTATAAGTCATGTATATATATGATATGAAATTTGCCAAGTCATGCTATATAAGTATATAGATAAGTCATATATATTCAAAAAATGTGCCAAGTCATGTTATACATCTATCTATCTATCTATCTATCTATCTATCTATCTATCTCTCTCTCTCTCTCTCTCTATATCTCTATCTCTCTATCTCTCTATCTCTCTATATCTCTATATCTCTATATCTCTCTAATCTCTATCTATATCTCTAAAGTCATGTATATATGATATGAAATTTGCCATCTATCTATAAGTAGTATAAATCAATATATACAAGCATAGGATGATGACATATATACAAGCTATCTTTCTATCTATATTGATCTAAGCTATCTTTCTCTCCATCTCTCTATATCTCTCTCTATCTATATAGACAAGTATATAGATTAGTCGAAATTTTCCATCTATCTATAAGTACTATGCATCTATCTATCTCTCTAATCTCTATCTCTCTCTATCTCTCTAATCTCTATCTCTCTATCTCTCTAATCTATGTCTATCTCTATCTCTCTCTATATCTCCCTCCTCCTCTCCTCTTCTATCTCTCTCTATCTCTCCCTCCTTGCCTTTCTCACCCTCCTTCCTCTCCCTCATTCCCTTTCTCTCCCTTGACACACTACTCAACTATCTCCATGCCAAGCAAGCAAGCAAAAGCACTCTGAATCCATTTAGACATTTCATCGAACACCTTCGGTGCGTGGACATGGAGCTCACCACTTGGAGGTTTGGGTCGGATTCCGAGCTCCTGCATGCGTGCTCCTGCGTTTCGGGCGGCATGTGCTCCTACTCCTGTGCTCCTGCGGCATGGATGTGGCGGCTGGCGATGTCGTAGCGAGGCCGGATGTGGTGGCCGGCGATGTCGTGGGCGGGGAGTTCCTGTTGCGGCCAGCTGGAGCGGTGGCGAGCTCGTGCTGCGGCGGGCTGGAGCGGCGGCAGGATGGAGCGGCGGCGGGGAGCGCCTCCTATGGCGTCGAGCGGCGGCGTCGGGCTGGAACGGCAGCGTCGGGCAGTGGCGAGCGTCGGGCTAGAGTCTGAAACGGCTAAGTGTGGAAGGGTGCGAGTCTGAAATTTTCAGACCGCGCCCTTTCCTTATATACTCGGCCCCATCACTGCCGGTTCTAGCCACTAACCGGCAGTGATGTCCCCTATCACTGCCGGTTTGAAACAAGAACCGGCAGTGCTGTGGAGTCATCAGTGCCGGTTATTATGAGCCGACAGTGATAGGAGGGCATCATTGCCGGTTGGTGGATAGAACCGGCAGTGATAAGGGACATCATTGCCGGTTCCTAAGTAAACGACAGTGATATGTGATTTTTTTAAAATTGGCCCTTTGCTTTACAATTCAAATTACTCCTGATTTTTTACTATAACTTGAAAAATTCCAAACATAGAAGTTGCATAATTTTTCATTCTCTACAACTTTTGCTGAAACAGCATATTCAAATTCTTTATAGTTTTTGAATTCCTATTTGAATTTGAATAAGAGTTTAAAATTCAATTACCCCCTTTGTAATTACTCCAAAAATTTGAATAGAAGTTGAAAATCTTTCAAAATAGCTTTTGCTAGTTTTGAGGACCTCTACATTATTGCTTATACACTCAAGGTCTAATTCTTTATAGTTTTTGAATTCCTATTTGAATTTGAATAAGGGTTTAAAATTCAACTACCCCCTTTGTAATTACTCCAAATATTTGAATAGAAGTTGAAAATATTCCAAAATAGCTTTTGCTAGTTTTGAGGACCTCTAAATTATTGCTTATACACTCAAGGTCTAATTCTTTATAGTTTTTGAATTCCTATTTGAATTTGAATAAGGGTTTAAAATTCAATTACCCCTTTGTAATTACTCCAAAAATTTGAATAGAAGTTGAAAATCTTCCAAAATAGCTTTTGCTAGTTTTGAGGAGCTCTACATTATTGCTTATACACTCAAGGTATAATTCTTTATAGTTTTTGAATTCCTATTTGAATTTGAATAAGGGTTTAAAATTCAATTACCCCCTTTGTAATTACTTCAAAAATTTGAATAGAAGTTGAAAATCTTCCAAAATAGCTTTTGCTAGTTTTAAGGAGCTCTACATTATTGCTTATACACTCAAGGTCTAATTCTTTATAGTTTTTGAATTCCCTTTTGACATGGCATATATCAATCAACAACGTGGTACAACTCAATAATCTCTACAACTCCATATAATCTCAAATTACTAAAACAACATTTCATTAAGGATTACATAGTTTATGATACTATAACTATTCACGGTGCAGGCACGATGATGGCCTCATCGTGATCACTTCGGAGGTAAGCAGGTTCGTCACCCTCTTCGAGGACATGTAGGGTAACGTCCGCCCCAAAAGGAGTCATTTCTTGATAACCTTTGTACTCTTCTTCGTCTGTCACTCCGTCGACACCGACAATCTTCCTTTTGCCTTGCAATACTACATGTCGTCTTCCATTTGTATTGTTATCCCTTGCATAGAAGATTTGCAAAACATCCTTTGCAAGGACGAAGGGGTCATCTCTGTATGTGGTCTTGGATAGATCAACGGTAGTGAACCCATCCCTATCGGTGTTGATTTCATTCAGCCGAACCCACAGACAGTGGAAAAGAGCAACTTTCAACTGATGTCCATAGTCTAGCTCCCATATCTCATCTATGAAACCATAGTATGTTTCCACCACCGTGCCGTACTCATCATGGGCGTCGAAACGAACACCACTGTTTTGGTTCGTGCTCTTTCCGTCCTGTTTTTTTATGTAAAATGTAAAACCATTTATTTGATATCCTTGGTACTTCATTAGCGTAGTCGAAGGTCCGGGGGCTAAGAGATCTAGGTGACATCCCGTCACCATTCCTAGCCTTTGGCGTCGAAACCAGTCACCGAATTCCTCCTTATGTTTTTTCTCAAGCCAAGCCTGTGACCTCCCTATGTGCTTACTTTGCAGAAACTGCTTGTGCTCATCAATGTATGCCATCACACCGTCGGCCTGCTGGAGAACAGTGAAGTGTGCCTGTCTGAAGGAGACCACTTCGTCTATTTTGACAACTTTCTCACCTATTGTTCCTTTGCCCCCTAGTCTTCCATCGTGATGAGATACTGGAACTCCGACCCGCTTGATGTCCAGATAATATGTGGAGAACTCAATAGCCTCCTCTGTTGACCATCCTTCTACCATGCTCCCTTCTGGTCTGAATTTATTCTTAACATACCGCCTAAAAACTTTCACCAGCCTCTCGAAAGGAAACATCTGGTGTAGGTACATTGGGCCAAGGGCTTTTATTTGATCCACAAGATGAACAAGTAGATGCACTGAAATGTCGAAGTAAGTCGGTGGGAAATGCATCTCAAGCCTGCATAGAATCTCGGCTATCTCCTGCTTCAGGTGGTCTAGCTTGCCCCCTTCAATGACCTTTTCAGAGATCGTGTTGAAGAACGAACACAACTTTATGATTGGAGCGCGAACCTTGTTAGGGAGGATACCTCGCAGGGCAACTGGGAGCAGCTGAGTCATTATGACATGACAGTCATGGGCCTTCATAGAACCATAGTTAAACTTAAGTTCTCTCATGTTAACTAGCCTCTTCGGGTTCCCACAGTAGCCACTCAGTACTTTGAGATCATTGAAGAAAGAAATAAGCATTTCTTTTTCCTCCTTTTTCAGTGTCCATGATGCCACCGGAAGTTTCAAGTGGCCATCCTCAAGAGTTACTAGGTGCAACTCCTTCCTGAGGCCCAGGTGTTGCATGTACAAGTGTGTCGCGAGAGAATCCTCACTTGTTCCCCCGGTGTTCATCAACGTGTTAAGTGTGTTACCGCACACGTTTTTAGTTATGTGCATTGGATCAAGACAGTGACGTACACTCAAAAATGGCCAGTAAGGTAGTTTCCAGGAGATATATTTTTTCTTCCAGATACTATCGGTTGGCGCTGCTACTGCCCCTTCCCCCTTCCCAAGGACAATATTTTGAGTTTGCTTAATTGTTGAAGCATATGTTTCCCGTCTCGATACTTTGGAGGTCCACGTTTCTCAGTAGTCCCATTAAAATCTTTTGTATTCCTACGGAAAGGGTGATCACGGCGTAGGAACCTACGGTGTCCCATGTAGACCATCTTCCTGTTTTCTGGTAGATGTGTAGCATCAGACCCATCCAAGAACTCGACACACCCAGTGTATCCTTTTGTCTTCTCTCTAGACAAGCAACCTCGCCCTGGTAGGTCGGTGATTCTAGTGATAAGTACAGCCTTTACCGTGACATGTTCTTTTTTGTACTCATCCCAAACATCCTTCACACCCATCTCCCACATCTGTAGTAGTTCATCGATCACTGGTTCTAGAAGCACATGAATATCATTACCAGGCTGTTTTGGTCCTTGGATTAGTAATGGCATCTGGACGTATGACCGTTTCATAAAAAGCCAGGGTGGAAGGTGTTGACACCGTTTTTCGTACGTGTCAAAACGAGTCAAATGTGCCGATCGGCAGGTGTCGATGTTCCCTATCGGCGTCAATGTATTATCGGTTAGGTTACCGATAGAGGAGAAGGAGGTCGCCGATGGTAAATTTAATTGAAGAGACATCCAGAGAGGAGGCTGTTTGCCGGTTTGGAATGTTGCCGATAGAAGCAGAAGAATATTCCCGATTATGAGTGTTGCCGATAGATGCAGGGGAATATGATGACGTCAGCAGAAGACTGCCGATGGCAATAGAAGGAAGTTGCAAATTGAAGGGATCTGCCGATGGAAGGTTTCATCGTAAAGAAATAGATAAGGAAACTGATGATTTTATATCAGCATTATTATAAGTCCGACTCTTGCACGATTCATTTATTTCCTTAAAAATAGGTATTGTTGTTATGGTTAGGTCCGGCTCTTGCGTGAGTCATTTGTTTCCTTTAAAATAGGGATTTTCTGTTTAGGAAAGTTAGAGTTGTGGTTGTTTACAACTCCCTTGGTCGGAGTATAAATATGTACCTAGGGGTCGTGTGAAAAGGGATATATACAATTGTTGACACCGTTTTTCAACATGTGTCAAATGGACTGAGGTATGACTGGTCAGCAACCGTTTACCATCGGCATTGGTGAAGTATGAACCAATATTGCCGATGGGAGTATAGCGGGAAGGCCAAGTGTGCTGCCGATGGAGACTGGATGGTTCTTGCCGACAAAGGTTAATTGGTGAAAAGCTATGTTGCTATTGCCGATTGCCGATGAAGAGTCCTTGCCGATTGCCAATGAAGAGTCCTTGCCGATTGCCGATGAGGGGTCATTGTCAACTGCCGATGAAGGGTCATTGCCGATTGCCGATGAAGGATGGTTGCCGATTAGGAATGATTGGTGAAGACAGTTACCAGCACAAGGTCGCTAATTGGGAGATGTTGCCGATTGCCGATCGGGAAGGTATTGCCGATGCCGATGGACGTGACAATACTTGGTGGCAGCAGAAGACTACAGGTGGCCAAAGAAGGAAGTTGCAGGGATCTGCCGATGGAAAGGTTTCATCGAGGAGGAGAATTAGGAAACTGGTGTTTTGTACCAGTATTATTATAGTAGTTTGAGTCCGACTCTTGCATGAGTCGTTTATTTTCCTTTAAAATAGGTGTGTTTGTTTAGGAGATAAATATTGTTATCCGGTTCCTGCGCGAGTCAGTTTCCTTTAAAGTAGGAGTTTGTTTTAGGAAGGATATGTGTCATGTCTTTGTACAACTCTCCATGCGGGAGTATAAATAATGTGCCCAAGGGCCATGAGATAAATGAATCCAATTAAAAAACAAACCAATTTTATCTTATTCTACTTTATCACAATTTACCTTTCTACTGCATTAGTTATAGTTTTCAACGAGTCCTTTCAAGCTTTCGACGGGCTGCATCACCTTGATCTCCGTCAGATTCTTGCTAGTTCCGCGTGGGAGTACCTCTAGGCTTTGGCAATCTGGGCGCATCGCTGTTTGCCTCATCTAGCTCTGCTCTAGTTACCCCTGATCAATCTGAGCCTTGACGTCCGGGCGCATCGCTGTCGTCTCATTCAGTTTGTTCTAGTTATCATCCTTGTCGATTGATTGGTCAAATCAACTGGCACGCCCTCGACATCGAGCTTTGGGTAATAGCCCGAGGTGTTCACAGATCTGACGCTTTTTGTGTCAACAACAATCAATCAAATACATCTATTATTTTCATCTACTTTTTCCAGCAATTCTACTTTTATCGTACTAGCTCTAGTTTATCTACGAGTTCTTACAAGTTTTGATGGGCTGCATCTACAAGATCTTCGTCAACCTTGCGAGTTCCGCATTTTAAGCAATCTGAGCCTTGACGTCCGGGCGCATCGCCGTCGTCTCGTTCATCGTTGTTCTAGTTATCGTCCTTGTCGATTAACTGGTCAAATGGACTGGCACACCTTGGATATCGATTTCGGGTATTAGCCTAAACAGGAGTGGCGAAGCTGTCCAGAAACAAGATCCGTCGTTGCCACGGCAGTCACTTTCGACGTCAATCCTGGTAAATTGCAAGACATGGTTAATTCCACATTAAATCAAGAATTAATTAGCCATTCTAGTATTCTGTCCAATATTGTGTACAATGCGGTTATGCAATCCTTCAAGGAAGGACAGAATCCTCATTATGTTGGTCCAGTGTATCATCAACCTGGATCGACATCTGTTACTAATCCATCGGCGGCTCAAATGACATCCCCTCAGCCTATGGGTATTACTGCCGATGAGGTTACACATTCAGGATCGAGCCCTGAAAGCGTCACCAAGCTTAGTACAGATCTATTGGCGTCGGCGATGTCGGGACCCGTTATCTAGAATCATCCAGCTCTCGTCAACTGGTGGGGATACGGTATGCCTCCAAATCCATCTGCTGGTTCTAGTCTGGTCCAAGGAGATATTTCAGCATGGATGGGCTCCGTGGCATCGGCAATACAATCACGGCCGATGCTGTAGTATTCTACGTCTTCTCCAACTGTGCAATTACCGTCGGAAGATCTTCAGGTGGTAATACCTAAGGTGCCTCTTATGCCACCATCGGCAAATACTGTGCCGATGCAACACAGCGTGGCGACTACTAGTCAGCCCATGACGGTGGTAAATCCTCAAGCTAGGGTAACAACGCATCGAGCGCCAGTTGGCTATCAGTCATCGATGAACTTCGTACCAATGACTTATAATCCTGGATGGACCTGTCAACCACCGGTTAAACAACCTGGCATGCTAATGTATCATTATGGAGGTCCAACAAACGCTCAAAGTGAGGCATCGGTACAACAACTGATGAATATAATGCCACATCATAATCCAGTGAGTACGCAAAGCTACCCATCGGCAAATCAGCCGATGCATAATGTTCAGATGACTGGTACTGCGCATATGCCAACTGCTCCGAGTCACTTGCCACCAAGACCTGAAGGGGTGCATCAGCCGGCTCCGCCAGTCAACGTCCAACCAATGAGTCGCAAGAACAGGATGCATATTGGGCCAATAAAATTGCCGAAGTGATGAAGGAACAATTCGACATCAAGCCTAAAATTGATACATATTCCTATCGAACACTGTACCCTCCGGCTTATGATTTGATTCCTTTTCCAAATCGGTACAAAGTGCCAGATTTTACTAAGTCTTCTGGCCAAGATGACACTTCAACAATGGAGCACATCAACCGCTTCATTATCCAATGTGGAGAAGCAGCCGATAGGGACGAGTTAAGGGTAAGATTGTTCTCGTCATCCTTATCAGGACCGGCATTCACGTGGTTTATATCACTACCTCCAAATTTTGTGATTACGTGGGCCGATTTAGAGAAACAGTTTCATAAGTACTTCTTCGCTGGTGTACGTGAGAAGAAGATTACCAATTTAGTCAAATTGAGGCAGCGTAATGACGAATCGGTAGAAAGCTTTGTCCAGTGGCTGCGAGACGTGAAGAATAAGTGCTACAGCTTGGTGCTTGATGATCGGCAATTGGCAGATTTGGCCTTCCAAGGATTACTGCCGCATATCAAGGATAAATATGTGTCTCAGGAGTTTGAAAGTTTGAGCCATCTCATGCAGAGAATTGCCGATCAGGACGTTAAAGCTTTCGAGCCTAGAAAGACTTGGAATAAGAAGGTGTCCTTCGCTAAGCAAGAAGATTTTGAGTCAGATGAGGAGCTAAGTATCGGCGCTGCTGAATGGGTAAAAGATAAGAAGCCGGTATCCTGTCCGTTTGGCCAGAAAGAAGCTGAGAGATTCACCTTTGATATCACCAAGGTCGATAGGATGTTTGATCTATTGCTTCAAGAAGGGAGGATTAAGCTGGCGCATAACCAGGTAATTCCATCGGCCGAAGAGCTTAGAAGGATCAGGTATTGCAAGTGGCAAAATGCAACTTCGCACAGTACCAATGATTGCAAAGTCTTTAGGCAGCAGTTGCAGTCAGAAATTGAATCAGGTCGAATGAAGATTAATTTGAAAATTCCAAAGCCCAAAAACCAATGAAGATCGACCAGCACCCGTTCCCAAACAACATGGTGGAAACTAGTGGAAAGACTAAAGTGCTGACGTCGGAAGCTGCCAAGAAAAGTGCGTCGGTAGATCCAAAACATCAAATAGCTGCGCATGAAGTGAAGGGAAGAGAATCTGCCGATGACAGAAAGGGCAAGAGAGTTGCCGATGAAAGCGGCAATACTAGATCTCAGGGCGTCATAATCACGCATAGACGACCACAGCAAAATTATCGGCGAACGTAGGAAGAGCAATATCGGCAACAGGAAGAGGAAAAACGCCAGGAGTGGCATCGACATAAGGATCATTGGAGGTGCCCCTTCTTTGTTCATTGCTGGGAAGAAGGCATTAAGCTACCCACTGCCGATAATTTCCCTGAATGCAATGGGTACTACCCTGCTGATCGGTCAGAAAAGAAACCTTGTTTTGACGATCGGGCATCAAACTATAGCAGTCCAATCAGAGAAAAGAGATCAGCGCATGATCGGCTGGGGGGCAAGCTCAGCGTACATGACAGGCTTGGTAGGCGCGTTGGTCAAGAAGAGCTTGAAGAGATGGCTAATGCAAGAGTGCCTGATGAGGAGATATTCTCTAGGGATCCAAACGTGAGGAGTGGTGCAGATACAAGCAATGAGAAACAGTACCAGCCTATTTGGAAGACTAGGCTTCCTCAATGGTGCCCTAAGGGTCTGACAAAGACTCAGAAAAGAAGAATCCAGCGCGAACGCCAAGAAGACTTGTATCACAGTGAAAATCCTTCAAGGGAAATATCTCTAATTAAGCAGTGGAGGATAAAACGCAAGGATAGAGATCCATCGACAGAAATCAACATGGTTGTTATATTGCTGATGGAATTCATGGCACCCACTGATGATGAGGAAGAGGCTGCTGAGATGGCACAGTTGGTGCTGGACCCGATGGCAGCTATCTTCGAAAAGTCTGCCGATGATGAAAGGCAACACTTGAGGGCCTTGTTTGTCAAAGGCAAAGTAGATGGGCAGCCAGTGTCAAAAATGCTGGTGGATGGCAGGGCATCAATCAATATAATGCCATACGTCATGTTCAGGAAGCTTGGGAAAGGTGACCAAGACTTAGTAAAAACAGATATGAAGCTCAAAGATTTTGAAGGCAATGTGTCACCAGCTATGGGAGCAGTGTGCGTTGAGTTGACCATCGGCAGTAAAACTTTGCCGACGACGTTTTTCGTGATAAGTGGCAAGGGCACCTACAACTTGCTCTTGGGGAGGGATTGGATCCATGCTAATTGCTACATTCCTTCCACCATGCATCAAAGCCTCATACAATGGGTTGGAGACAAGATTGAAGTCGTCCGAAGTGAAGCCTCGTCGATCGTTGCATCGGCAGAATCGGAAACCTATGATCAAACCAGATGCATATCAGGAGAAGCTTGGGATACAGAGTTCCTCAAGGTTGCCGATTATCGAATTACACCAATCCAAGCAGTCGGTTCTGAAGAAGAGTATTAATGGATCGGTTCGCCGATGATGGAAAGCTGGGGCAGGGGTTCACGTCCGCCGATGATTTACTAGAAATAGATATCGGCGATGGTAGTAGGCCCCGGCCAACTTTTATTAGTGCTAAGTTATACTCCCAATGTAAACAATAATTGAATGATTTATTAAAGGAAAATAAAGATTGCTTTGCTTGGGATTATACAGAGATGCCTGGTTTAGACCGATCAATAGTTGAACATCGGTTACCTATTAAGTCTGGTTTCCAACCTTATCAACAGCAAGCACGCCGATGCAATCCTAATGTGTTACCTGACATTAAAGCTGAAATTACAAAATTAATTGAGGCTGGATTTATTCGGCAATGTCGATATGCCGATTGGATTTCTAATGTGGTTCCTGTGTATAAGAAAAATGGAAAACTTCGTGTTTGTATTGATTTCAGGAATCTAAACAAGGCTACGCCGATGGACGGTTATCCGATACCTGTTGTCGATCTACTAGTCGATGCTGCTGCTGGACATCAAATCATTAGTTTTATCGATGGTAATGCTGGATATAATCAAATATTCATGGCTGAAGAAGACATATCCAAAACCGCCTTCAGATGTCCAGGTCATGTCGGTTTGTTTGAGTGGGTCGTAATGACTTTTGGTTTGAAGAACGTCGGTGCTACTTATCAGAGAGCAATGGATTTTATTTTTTATAAGTACATCGGCACAATAGTTGAAATCTATATTGACGATGTGGTGGTCAAGTCCAGAAATTTTGAAAAGCATCTTGCCGATTTGAGAAAGATTCTGGAGTGCACAAGAGAACACAGGTTGAAGATGAATCCGAATAAGTGTGCATTCGGTGTATCGGCAGGTCAATTTCTAGGGTTTATGGTACATCAAAGGGGCATCGAAATCGGCAAAAAGTCTATTGAGGAAATCAATAAGGTGGTTGCTCCCACGAACAAGACTGAATTGCAATCATTGATCGACAAGATTAATTTTATTAGAAGGTTTATATCCAATATGTCTGGAAAGATTAAATCTTTTAGTCCGCTGTTGAAACTGAAGGCCGGTCAGGAGTTTACATGGAAAGAAGAACAACAACCAGCCTTAGAGGAAATTAAGAAATATTTGGTAAATCCTCCAGTCTTAGTTCTGCCTCAACACGGGAAACCATTCAGATTGTATTTGTCTGCCGATGACAGCGTTATCGGGTCAGATCTAATCCAAGAATTTGAAGGGAAGGAGTGTGTAATTTATTATTTAAGCAGAAGGCTGGTGGATGCTGAAACCAGATATTCAGCCGTTGAGAGATTATGTCTATGTTTGTACTTCCCTTGCACTAAGTTAAGACATTATTTGTTGTCGACCGAGTGTACTGTCATATGCAAGAATGACGTGGTTAAGGACATGCTGTCGATGCCAATATTGAGTGAAAGGATCAGCAAGTGGATTTTGGCACTGTCAGAGTTTGACTTGAGGTATGAATCGGCTAAGGCAGTTAAGGGTCAAGTGATGGCTGATTTTGTTACTCAGCATTGCGGTGCAGTGAATTCCGTAGAGATTGCTCCATGGACTTTGTTCTTTGATGGATCCACATGTAAGGAGGGAGCAGGTATCGGCATTGTCTTAATTTCACCCCGAGGACAGACGTATGAAATCTCGTTGCCGATTGTTGCTACTTCAACAAACAATCAGGCTGAGTACCAGACGTTGCTAAAATGGTTAGAATTACTCAGGGAGGTGCGTGCCGATGCCGTTGAAGTCTTTGGTGACTCTATGTTAGTGATCAATCAATTAATTGGGACATATGAGTGCCGAAGTGAAGTTTTAATTGCATGCTATGAGAAATGTTTGCAATTATTAAAAGAATTTAGGGAATACCGCCTTGAGCACATTCCCAGATTGCATAATGAAGAGGCTAATCGGTTGGCACAGTATGCTTCGGGATATCAGCCGATTCAAGAAGTAATGACATCGGTGATGGTTGCCGATGACTAGAGGAAAGAAATTGCCGATTACTTAAGGGATCCGTCTAGGAAGGTTGAAAGGCGTCTAAGGTTTCAAGCTACCAAGTACGTGCTCCTCGATGATGAATTGTATTATCGAACGATTGATGGAGTTTTGCTCAAGTGTCTTAATAAAGAAGAATCAAAAGAGTTGATGGGTGAAATCCATGAAGGAGTGTGTGGGGCGCATCAATCGACATTCAAAATGAAATGGATGATCAGGCGGAACGGATATTATTGGCCGACGATTCTTGAGGATTGTTTTGAGTACTTCAAAGGGTGTCAAGATTGTCAGAAGTTTGGTAATGTTCAAAGGGCGCCTGTATCGGCAATGAATCCTATAATCAAGCCTTGGCCATTTAGAGGATGGGTCATTGATCTCATCGGCCAGATTTATCCACCATCGAGTAAGGGGCATAAATTTATACTCGTTGCCACTGATTATTTCACGAAGTGGGTTGAGGCCATCCCTTTGAAGAAGGTGACATCGGTAAACATGATAGACTTTGTGAAAGAACATATTGTTTACCGATTTGGTATTCCTCAAACCATTACAATTGATCAAGGGACAATGTTCACATCGGGAGAGTTTGATGAGTTTGTTGTTGGTATGGGGTTTAAAGTATTTAACTCTTCTCCGTATTATGCTCAGGCTAATGGTTAGGCAGAATCAACTAATAAAGGGGCCATTAAGCTTATCAAGCGCAAGATTGAAGAAAACCCTAGAAGGTGACATATAGTGTTGAATGAAGCTCTATGGTCATACCAGATGGCGTGTCATGGTGCAACTAAAGTCTCGCCGTATCAGTTGGTTTATGGACACGATGTTGTCCTACCTTGGGAGATTAAAACTGGTTCTAGGCGGTTGTTTTCCTAGGATCAATTGACAACCGATGAATATGATACTCTTATGAGGGATGAATTGGAGGATCTAGCAAGTCATCGGCTGAGGGTTTTGATCAGTATTGAAGAAAACAAGAAAAGGGTTGCCAAATGGTATGACAAGAAGGTGAAGGCAAAAGAGTTTGCCAATGGTGATCTGGTATGGAAACTGATTCTACCGATTGGGACTAAAAGTTCAAAGTTTGGGAAATGTTCTCCTAATTGGGAAGGTCCTTTTCGGATAAATCAGTCTGTTCCTGGCAACGCTTATATCTTGGAAACCCTCGAAGGGGTTGCATTTTCCAGTGTAATTAACGGTAAATATTTAAAGAGATATTATCCTAGTATCTGGGTAGATGCATGAAACAATACAAAATATAAGTGCCGATGGATAAGAGTCATGCAAAACATCGGCAGGAAGCATATTAACATTATATTACAAGCAGAATTAAGTATCAGGTTCACGACTGCCGATACAGCAAAATACAACAAATTACAATAGGGATTGAATAGATGAAATCGCACGCAGGCGAATCTGGTTTGCTTCCTCTATTTCCCTAGCATCGTCATCGGTGAAGCCTTCAATTGGCTTGGTCTTCTTCCTCAGCATCAGGGCCTCGCGGGCAGCAGTGTCCCTCTCTTGTTGCAGGGCTTTGGTAACTTTGGGAAGTTGAAGTTTTTTCTGGTTGGCCGAGTTTAAAGCTTCATCGACTTCTTTCAACTCGGCTAGCAGCTTTTCCTTTTGTGCCGATAGACCAATGACCTCTTGTTCAAGCTCGACGCTGGAAGCTTCTAGACGGCCTATGTCCTTGTGCTTCTCGTCTGCAACTTGTTTGAACTTGAGTATTTCCTCTTTGAGTTCCGCCAGGGCAGCTCTATCGGCGATACGGCGTGAAGCCTTTCGGTATTGAAGTTGTCTGCTCTCGAGAAATGCCGCTTGGAAAAGTATCTCCTCAACATCGGCAGGCAGCTGACTTTGAATTTCCTTGAAGGTTATCCTTACTGCGTTGGAGTCTTGGACTAGGTCGGATGTGTTTTATTGCAGTAAAGATAACAATGCTTCAAGTTTGGCCTTCACTTCTGCTGATATAGTGTTTGCTGGCTAGGCAGAGTTTTCTTCTTCATCATCTTCTTCTGGAAGGTTGATAATGAAAGAGAATAGGCTGTTTGGGGAGTCTTGGGCCTGAAAAAGAAGAATATTAGGGTTTGCCAATCATAAGTTTGTGTTGCAAGTTTTATGAGTCAGCTTACCATTTTAAAACGGATCTCTTGCCTCGGGCTCGGAAAGGCAGCTGGTGTGGCATCATCTTGAGGATCGGCAATGGTTGCCGATGAGCTTGCCTCTGTGGGAGGAACAGTTGGTGCTGGTGATGCTATTGCCAGTGCTGTTTCCGCCGTTGTGGCTAACCCCTGTGGCGGTGGTACTGTCCCCTGGTTGGGAATTTCATCTGGTGCTGATGCTGGTGCCGATGTTGATGTTGTTCCTGCTGTTGCATCTAACTCCTGCGGTGATGGTATTGTTCCTTGGTCGGGGATCTCGTCTGATGGTTGATCGGGGATGGGCACCGATGTTGGCTCTGGTGTTGCATTGACAGGAGTTGGCGATGCAATGGGAGTTGGTGATATAGCTAGGGTAGTTCGCCTCAAGCGCTTCTTTTTCTTTGGGGCGGCGCTTGGTGAACCAGCGCGTTTCGATTGAGAAGCTTGGGGGCATCGACAGCGTGAGTTGGAGAAGCTTGTATATTTGGAGCAGCTGCTGATGAGCTTGTTGCATGTAAAGGACATTTGGTGCAAGTTAAATGAAATGAGCATTACCTATGAGGGTTTGTAATTGACCTGAGAGATTATTACTGCGAAAGCTTGTGCCAAGACAGAGGCAGTAGCCGATGGAGTGGCGGTAGTCCTGGTCGGTGTCGGCTTGGGTTTGAGGGTAATCTTGGATGCTGTTTGAGGTGTGAAGGCAGCCAACGAAGGAGCCTTGTTGTCGATTACCGATGTAGGATTCATCGGTCGTAGGTTGAAATACTTACCGCTCTTACTCTTTTGGGGGATTGGGTCATTGACCTATTGACAAGAAAAGTTAGTGCCAATATATCCAGGAGGAAATAACAGCCAATGAATATAGAAAATAAAACTTACTGCGTCATCGGGAATAATGTAGTCATCGTCAATCAGATGCCGATAGTAGTGGGATGATATGGCGAACAGTTGACTTTTTCACTCTTGCCACCAGGATTTATATGATTCAGTAATAAAGGATGTTGGTGCCCAAGAGGATAAGTCAATGTTTGATGCATCGGCATGAGCAGGAAGAGTGACGATCCTGTTCCAATCCATGGCGCTGGAGATAACTTCTCTTGGCTTTATCACATTGGCATAACTGAATTTGATCGGTAATTGACCATATGCTAATTATCTTGCCGCTGCCGATGGATAATAAAACTCATAGGATGGAGAAGCATTCTTCCCGGTCCCAAAGGTGTTAACTGGGATGGTCCGGGGAATAATGATGGCCTTCATGATCATCTCATTCTGTGGTATGTTCCCATCGGTGAGGTTGAAGGATAGGGGGAATCGGCTGTCCTCATCGACATAAGGCCACCAGAGCCGTTCCGCAGCAGCGATTCCACAGTAGAGCCTCTGAAAGAACATGCCAAATTGACCTATGTTGGCATCGGTTCCTGGTAGCACTATTATGGCCTCCCCGAAATTGAATGGAGGATGGGTTGCCGATTCATCTTCAGCAAATTCATGATCCTCAGGCATATCTCTTGGGAATTGCTGACTAAACAGGTCAAATTGAAGGACCTTGTACATATGTGCATTCAACCACATGTTTACAAACCACCAAGGGCCCCCGAGGTTGCCGATGGGCTCACCTAGTAGAAGTTTTCTGGATATCTGGTGCAGGAGGTGATATACTAAACCAAGGAGGTATCGGCCAAGAGGATGCCTTGATCCATTAGCCAATGACTCTGCTACAGGAAGGTACATAATGGTGGGTCCAACTGTTCTGCCATAAAAGATAAACTTTTCTAGCCACATGTTTAGGAAGATGGCATGTTCCCGCTGGCCTACCGATCCAGTTTTCTGGTTTTCTTGGATGTATCCAGTCCAACCGCCGATGTTACGCGTGGTTACCCGATGATCGGGCTTCCTACGGAAAAGGCTGGAAGGATCGGCAGAGAAGACGTCGAGACCGGTAAGCATGTGCACATCGGCAAGTGTGGGTGTGGCTGGTCCGTGTCTGAATAGGAATCCATTCATTGTATCGGACCAAAAATAAGAAGCAACCATCATCATGTTTTCATTCTTTGCCATATCGGCAATGGAAAGCTTAATGCATTGGTCCAGATTGCGGTCTGCCCAGTGAACTTGCTGTGTTCTGGCCATCCTAAGGTACCAGTTCTTCCACCCCTTGGTGGGTTTGGGCCATGAGCGGAAGGTATTTGTCCATAACCCTAGATCGAAGCATTCAGATCTAAAGGGGATGCGGTTGGTTTCTGCGTTGATAAGCTCAGTTGGATCAGCATTCCCCATTGGGCCCAGACAGCACAAATGTGGTTGATCAGTGGGGATCACTATCTTATTGTGCGTTTCCTAGGTTTAGAAAATCAGAGAAGGAAAAGGAAAGAGAATCACAAAAATGATGCAGAAAGAAAAATCGCAGAATGCGAAGCGAGAAGAGAAGAGATTAACCGCAGGAACTTTGAAGTTGATCGCCATCGTATCTGGGGGGTCCTTGCGGCATATGCTCTGCTGGTGGAAGAAGCCGCCGGTTGTCGCCGGAGTGTTCTTCAGAGGCACTGCCGAGTTTGGAGGTGAGAGTGAATGAAGGTATGAGCTCAGGGTGAAGAAGAATTCAGGTGGTGGTAATTTTTATAAGCCCGGTCAGGGGCATTCTGGAGTTTTATTTTTGGTGAACAGGGGTATGGAAAGGTATGGTAGTGGATTCGCGCGATGATCGAGGAATTATGAGGGTAGATTATGACTGTTGGCTGCAGTTGTGGTGTTATGTTGGTAACTTGCATTTTTTTTTGCGCGCAAGAATCGAGGAGTTCATGCAGGCATTTTGGAGGGAAAAGTTTACAGAAGAGAAATTTCGGCGCATACAATATCTTATACTCCAAAATTGAGGGGCATGTGTTGACACCATTTTTCGTACGTGTCAAAACGAGTCAAGTGTGCCGATCGGCAGGTGTCGATGTTCCCTATCGGCGTCAAGGTATTATTGGTTAGGTTATCGATAGAGGAGAAGGAGGTCGCCGATGGTAAATTTAATTGAAGAGACATCCAGAGAGGAGGTTGTTTGCCAGTTTGGAATGTTGCCGATAGAAGCAGAAGAATATTGCCGATTAGGAGTGTTGTCGATAGATGCAGGGGAATATGATGACATCAGCAGAAGACTGTCGATGGCAATAGAAGGAAGTTGCGGATTGAAGGGATCTGCCGATGGAAGGTTTCATCGTAAAGAAATAGATAAGGAAACTGGTGATTCTATATCAGCATTATTATAAGTCCGACTCTTGCACGAGTCATTTATTTCCTTAAAAATAGGTATTGCTATTATGGTTAGGTCCGGCTCTTGCGTGGGTTGTTTGTTTCCTTTAAAATAGGGATTTTCTATTTAGGAAAGTTAGAGTCGTGGTTGTTTACAACTCCCTTGGCCGGAGTATAAATATGTACCTAGGGGTCGTGTGAAAAGGGATATATACAATCAATCAAATGCATCTATTATTTTTATCTACTTTTTCCATCAATTCTACTTTTATCGTACTAGCTCTAGTTTATCTACGAGTTCTTACAAGTTTTGATGGGCTGCATCTACAAGATCTCCGTCAACCTTGCGAGTTCCGCGTTTTGAACAATCTGAGCCTTGACGTTCGGGCGCATCGCCGTCATCTCGTTCATCGTTGTTCTAGTTATCGTCCTTGTCGATTAACTGGTCAAATGGACTTGCACACCTTGGATATTGATTTCGGGTATAAGCCCGATGTGTTCGCAGATCTGACGCTTTTTGTGTCAACAGAAGGTTATATATACATAGTGTCACTAGCCAAGTGCTATGATTGGTTCTAACCTGGTCAAACGGGTTCATCCCATCCGTGCTCAAAGCTAACCACAGATGCCTTACCTCTCCACCGATGTTCTTATAGAACATAGTGTTGATAGTCCTCCAGTCCGACCCATCGGCGGGGTGCCTCAACATTGAATCTTTCTTTCGCTCTTCGTCGTGCCAACGCAACAGCTTGGCTGACTTTGCATTTGCAAACAACCTATACACTCGTGGAGCTATAGGAAAATACCACACAGACTTTACGGGCCCTCCTCTGGTCTTGCTTCCATCATTTGATGGCCCTTGCTTGTATTGGGGAGCTTTACACTTGGGACATGCATCCAAGTCTTTGTATTTCTCTCCACGGTACAATATGCAGTCGTTGAAACACGCGTGGATTTTCTCAACCTCGAGACCAATTGGGCAAATCATTTGCTTCGCAAGGTAAGTCTTTTCTGCTAACTCAGTACCCTTCAGGAACAATTTATGTAGTATACCTAACAAGTTATCGAAGCCTTTATCACTCAACCCATTCGTTGATTTGAACTCTAATAGCATGATGTTGGCTTCCAGTTTGCTTATTAGGCAGGCCGGATACAATGGTGTTTTTGTATCCTTTCTCATGATCTCCAGTTTTTTCAACTGTGAAGCACTAAGGAATCCCCCATGCACATCATGTAGAAGCTGTGAAATTCCATCATCTTCCTCTGTGTCATCAACTAATGTATTCATAAACACATCATCATTGGTAGGCATATGTTCTGTGTAATCATGAACAGGCAATAATGCATTCAGAGATACACTAGGCATGGGCACATCATCATTGCTTTCTTGTGCAACATTTTAACCAACCTCCCCATGCAAAGTCCAAATAGTGTAGATCCTCATGAACCCCCTTGTGATCAAGTGCAATCGTATATGCTCCACGTCGCCTCATTTTCTCGTATTCTTGCAGTCTTTGCATGGACAGAATACAAGATGTGAGTCCCCGGCATTGGCTCTAGCTCGCTTGATGAAATCGTCGATGCCCATCAAGTACCGTGGGTCTGAACATGATAGATCGTACATCCACCCTCAAGCCATGTCTGCACAGATAAAATGGGCAGAGCAAAGGAAACATAGAAACATATTAATAAGAGCCTTTCTGAACAATATTTTTCGATATAATTTGAATTTGCTCGCGCTATAAAAAGTGAGACAACAAATAGATAACAATGGATGCATGGAGTATTAAATGTAAGTATTAAATGCATGCATGGAGTATTAAATGTAAGTAATAAATACCGAATCTATTTCACATCCCATCAAATCTTTAAATGCATGCATGGAATATTAAATGTAAGTAATAAATATAACTAATTACAATTTTTATCCATAATTTTCGAGACGAATCTTTCGAACCTAGATACTCAATGATTGGACAATAATTACCCAATAAAAACAAAGTGCTATAATTTTTCTAAGTATTTTTGGATCTAAAAGCTAGAAAAAAATAGACACAAATTGCAACAACCCTACCTCTTCTTATCATAAAAAATAGTATAGCTCTAAATATGGATTTACACACAAAAACAATGTAAACCAACAATTCTAAAAAAATATGCTTGTTATTAACCAAGAGTAAGAAGATATGAGGATCCAAGAGTGAAGAGGAGCCAACAATGGAGTTCAAGAAATCCACCAGCCGCAACAATGGAGAGAGGGAGCTTCACACGCACTGTTCTGTACTGTTGGGGCAGAGGAGGGAGAGGAGATCAGAGCCTTTATACTGTACACAACATCACTGTCGGTTCTAGACACGAACCGGCAGTGAAACACCCTATCACTGTCGGTTTGTGGCTTGAACCGGCAGTGATAACCAGCAGTGATAGGGCCGAGAGGCATCACTGCCGGTTCAAGCCACCAACCGGCAGTGATGTGGTGTTTCACTACCGGTTCAGCCTCTACCCCCAATAATTGAGGGCCTGTCAGAGCATGAACCGGCTGCCGGTCCAAACAAAACCGACAGTGATGGGCCAGCAATGATTGACGTTTCTGTAGTAGTGTCTAGTAGTGTTTTTAATATTAAGCATAAATCTTTTGCGTATTTAAGAAGAAAAAAAGACAGCGATATGCAATCCTCCTATAGCCGATCGGATGCCTTAGCTCGTCAAGTAGACAGCCTGACCCCTGTGGGCAAAAGTGGCACAGATGCCAAACTATAGCTGATTGTTCTTCATACGCCTGACTAAGCAGCTTCAATTCTTTGAATAACCAGCCTTGATTAAAATTTTAAAACAAGCAATTAATCATAGCTCGCTCAGTTGCATCGGCCTGGCTCTTTGGTATACAAGCTAAACTAGGACGAACAATAAACCAGCTACATTGTAGACCTATTGTCTTTGATCTAGTTACATTATATGCGTGATGATAAACCAGCTAAACTGAGAAGAACAATAAATTTTTTTAGTAAAGAAATACTACATAAGACTAACTTGTACTGCTGCTCGATTAATTGCGTTATGGTTCCATTTATAGAGTAAAAAATGTATTTGGCACAGTTGTGTGTAGTGACTACTTTTATGTTTTATTAGGGTTTACATTACATAAACCATATCTATCAGAATACGATTATTGATACTACCAAACACTGAAATTTTGATTTGAAAGATAATTATCCGTACACTAAAATAGTAACTTTTAAATCAATATTCCCTAGCAAAACTCATCGCGTGTAACATCAGATGTAGGTGGAGATTGATCTGGTGTTTACCTCAGATGTAGATGTAGTAGGAAGGATCAAAGTTGGCATCTTTGATCTTCTTTAGAGTTTCCTACTCATCCATCTCGAAACGTGTTAGAGCATACTCTAGATTGGCAACAGCTTGGGCCTTCACCTCTCCTCTAGCATATTGCAAAATCTCCTCAAGCAGTTGAATGTCAGAAGGCTTTCCGCCGACCATCTTAGTAGATCTGTTTTGCTTTGTCCTCAGCTAAGTCGCCAAAACGTGTGTTGACGCTTATTTGGTCACCACATCGATAGGGGCTACATCGCCCGAGCCACACATGAACAAAACACGTAGCAAATGGAGGTCCCAATAGCGAGGCTGACCAGTAGGTAGACGAGGCTGATTAGCCACTCGTTCTTCGCCAGATAAACTCACGACGCCTCCCAGGAAGACGAGTCGGGGAGATGCAAGACGGGGATGTTCTAGGATCGGTAAGGCCACCTAGAACATCCACAAATCCCGTCGAGGGACATGTAGGACAAGAGGGATGGAAGAGATATATGGAGTGAAAATTTGATATTTGATAATTTGATAAAGTATTGATTGTGTAGTTGGATACCTCAATCAGCCATGTACCCCATATTTTATATGGATTAGGGGTGATCTTATCTCGTTGGAAAACCAATGTGGTACTATTTTAAGTCATTTTAAAGAGTTTTCCTTATAGGATAAACTTACATGGGCCGATTCTAAAACCAGCAGCCTAGGCCTACACTACTCCAGAACATGACATCAGTGTTGGTTCAAAATTCCGCATCACTGCCGGATTTTGAACCGACACAACCAAAAAGACAGTGATGAGGTGATCACATCAGTGTCGGTTGATGATCCGCATCACTGTCGGTTCGTTACAAATCGGGCAGTGATGGATGTCCAGAAGAAATCGCGCATTTTTTCGCGTAAAATCGCGAACGCGGTCCGGCGGGGATTCGAACCTCAGACCTCAGCCTCGCGTGGTACCTCCTCTACCACTCCACCCATGACTCACTTATGTCTAGATTCGGTTTTAGTTCACCTTATTCTATACTAAACTGAGTGTAAATTGATAGTTTGAGCCTCTAAACGAATTCAAATGAAAAAGTTGTAAACTACAAAGTTTCATAACTTTTCGAGATCTACAACTTTCATGTAGCAAGTTTTTCCATCCGAGGTCGTTTACAAAATTTTGAATTTCAAATTTGACACATTCGAACGTATTTTTCGATGACAAGATTATTTCAAATGAAAAAGTTGTCAACTATGAAGTTTCAT
This sequence comes from Microstegium vimineum, assembly GCA_022036555.1. Classification (NCBI taxonomy): domain Eukaryota; kingdom Viridiplantae; phylum Streptophyta; class Magnoliopsida; order Poales; family Poaceae; genus Microstegium; species Microstegium vimineum. Next base: position 10,439,716 of record CM039127.1, read on the forward strand.
AACTTTTCGAGATCTACAACTTTCATGTAGAAAGTTTTTCCATCCAAGGTCATTTACAAAAATCAAAAAATTAACTGTACAGGTGCATCACTGTCGGTTCCAGCCACGAACCGACAGTGAAAATGTCCAAGTTATCACTGCCGGTTCCAGCCACGAGCCAGCAGTGATGAGGAGCTTCAGTACCGGTTCGTGGCTGGAACTAGCAGTGAAAGGGCAGAGACGCTTCACTGATTTTTCCAGCCACGAACCGGCAGTGATGATGAGTTTCACTGTCGGTTCTGCCACGAAACGGCAGTGAAAAGAAATTACTGTCGGTTTTGGCAGACCCGACAGTGATAGGCTGGCACTGATTTGCAAATCTGTAGTAGTGCTAGGCTGACCTTTATGTCAAAGTCCAAACTAGACATACATTAGAAATCAAATTACAGAACTATTATAGGCATGCATTATATTTGGGTTCTGGTGAACGAACCTTCATGTTTTTTCCGACTGCAGACACACGCTGGAGCTTCAATATAATTCACGCTTTGTCTGTGTTGACAGCCGAATTAAGTACGGCGTGATGATGAATAGCTGCTCCATGTGAATGTATAGCTTGATGAGTTGCCTGCCTGCAGTGAGGCAACAGCTCTATATATATTCTGATGAGGTAGCAGAGAGTACAGATTTATAGCTACAGAGAATATGCAGAATTGCAGTTAGCTAGAGATTGATGACACAACGTCTCAACTAATGATGAGATTGGGAATATTTTGTAGATGAGCATATCTGTACTGTACCTCAATCAGACGATGATGATGCCGACGGGAGTACATGCAGTTATTAGCTTCAACTAATGTTGGGTTTGGATCCGAACAAGAAGAAATAAAGTATATATAGATGCCAGATCGAGAATGCATGATTAAGGGAACATACGACCTTAGTACTCTTAATTACCTATATGTATAGATTAATTAAAAGTGTCCTGTATATACTATATATGACCGTGTTTTGCTTTGTCCCTCTCTCTAGCTGGGATCGAAAAGGGAGTGGGGAACATGTACAATACTAGGAAGAGCTAGCCAGCAAATTAAATAAACCAAATGAAAAATAAAAGTGGTGCACTGATAAGATGGATTATAGAAGCACAAAATTAATAACTTAATAAACCTGTAATAAGCTATATATGCACGCGTAATAATACATATAAACTCAATATCTCTAAATAGTAGGCCGGGCAGGGCAGTAGTGTGCAGCCACACTTCGTTCTTGCAAAGTGAAAATCATCCTCAAAATCAGCAAATGTGGAAATGATGCTAATATAAAAGAACTGAAGGTGATGTAAAATCGAAGAAAAAACTGAAAAATTAAACTGATAAGAATAGTATATATACCATAAAATCATGGCGCAGCGGCCTTAATCATGAGGTGCATATATATATATATATATATATATATATATATATATGCTTCCCAAATGGAAACGAATGAACTACTCAAAACAAAGCAAGGTATCATGTGTACCTATTACTCACCTTGCACACACTTCAGTTAGCTAGCTAGCTATCATGCGGATGCGGCACATCATGTTGGGTCAAATCCAACCTCAAACATGAGAGGATATAACAATTTCTGCAGTTTTGAAAGATGAAAACCATGTGCACAGAGAGAGAGAGAGAGAGAGAGAGAGAGAGAGAGAGAGAGAGAGCAGTAATTAACTGAATTAAGTGAAAATAAATTAACATAATAACTAAGGTAACTGAAGGAAAATTGAAAGAAGAAGAGTAGTACTCAACTGCACCGGCCGAATTCGTCGTCTCTCAGTCTCTCCATGCCACTGGAAAGTGGAAACTAAAATATATCCATTTGTGTCTCCAGTAGTGCTAGCTGAGATCGATGAGTGAGTGTTTGCTAATGCAGCATCATCAAGATTCTCATCTCATCACATATGCATATATATCATCAGTGAGGATGAGTTGGATGTGAATCTTGATGGTGCTGCACCTGCAAGCACCGACTGTTTGCTTCATAATCTGTAGCAGATAACTTCAATTCTCCAAGTTCTTCAGGCAAAGCTAGACGAGGAGGCTAAGGTAGTGTGTATGTCACAGATAGAGCGAGCACAGCTAGTTTGAACCCCATGTATCCATCAATAGAAAAGAAAATGAGAGAAGAGAGGGATTATCTATATCTCGTTTGCTTCTCACATGTGTGTGTGAGAGAGAGAGACATAAACGAGAGCCTACGAATCAAGAAGAAGAGGGCTGGATAGATTGAAGCATCATGCATCAAATTAAAGCAGCTAGATGCAAAAGCATGGATCTGGATGAGCTAGCTGGATAAACAGATGAGCCGGACCGGGCATATATATAGGTATATATGCAAAAGAGAAATAAGGGAGGAACGGAGGGCATAGATGCAAGGAACCCAAGAACCAAGAACTGGATTATCACACTGTGTATACCTTTCCACCTCAGTCGCCGCCGAGTGCCGCCGCCGCCCAGACACAAGAAGAGGGGATCGATATGATGGAGAGAGAATTGTTGATGTGTGTATATATATGTACATGTGCATCACATCGATCAGTGGATCTTATTGAGAAAGATAGCAGCTAACAGGCGAAGGCGAAGATTTGCCACCACGTACTGGTCTCTTTGGTTAATTGATGAAGGGAGGAGCAGATGAGGGGGCTGGCTGACGAGCTAGGTGGCTAATACATGGATCGATCTAGGCAAAGCAAGATATCTAGCTAGCTAGGTATATATATGTATGAGCAGATCCACGGCAGCAGACTGGGGAATATGAATGATGAAGAACGAGCAGCTAAGCAAAACCCTAGGCGACGCGTAGTAGGAAGGACCGGGTGATGATGGGAGTGGAGATCTATCTTTGTGCTGTAGTGTAGCCACCTGCTGCTAGTTGGCAGGAAAGGAAGCTGATGAAGCTCCGTCCATGGAGGAGGAGGAGGAGGAGGAGGTGGAGAGGAGGGCGAGGTGAAGACGGACGGACAGGCTGACTAATGTGAAGAGAAGAAGAGGGGTAAATAAATAAAGAGAAATGATAAGATTTAGACGCACCGAAAGGGCGGTGGACGCGTCTCTCTCTCTCTATCTCTCTCAAGCAATGGCCAATGAGAAACAGAGACAGAGAGACACACGCCCACAGAGAGAGACCAGCGAGAATGCGCTAGCTGGGGGCGATAGATGGCCTCCATGTGGCCCACCACACCGCGGCCACGCACCCCGGAGAACATCAGGCCCGGCCGTCCGCGTGGGCTGCATGCTCAACGTCGGCGCCGCCCTCGCCGAAGTAATAACCGGCCAGGCGGCCGGCCAGCGCACGCTCGCCGGTCCGGCCGCTGCCTCTCCGCCAGATGCATGTGCGCGCGGCGCCGCCCAACCGCGGCCCCCCACGCGCACGCATATGCAGCTCGCCCTCGCCGCCGGAGAAATAAGACAGCTGGAATGAATGTATGAATCACTTGCCTGCAGTGCAGGAGGCCGGTAGCCGGCCGGCCGGGCAACCATTTGCTGCAAGACTGGTGTTGCATGCCTTAGCCTTACTGCCATCTAGCTGCGTACACTACAAGCATTGCATTGGTGCGTAAATATAAGTTTAACGCAGGTGAGGTGGGACTGGGACCTAACACACAAAGCAGAAGCAGGTATATATATTATTTTGTTGTTGAAAATCTCATATCTACATCAAAATCTTAGACAGGGATAGACCACCCTTTTTGGTGAAGCTCCAGTCGATGTACTCGCTTGAACTGCTTCCAGTTTATTTTAGTTTATTCTCTCTTACAAAACACTATTTAATTAATCGGAATCAGTTGCCTTATGCACTACAGTAGTAAGAAGCTGAAGCTGTTTAGAGTCAAGTCAAACAGAATCTTGCACAGTTAGTACACCCTCAATAATAGTCAAGTTACTAGCTCATATAACTAAAAAATAAAGATAAAATTAGAGTAGTACGTATAGAAAGACATGTGAACATAGCAAAAAAAAAGTGAGATATTAGCTCTTTACTAAGAGCTAACTTACCATTCTCTCTTCTTTTTATTAAATATATAAAAATATTCGAGTAGATATTTTCATATTCTTACAACTACCCTTTATATATATACAGGCAGTGGATATGCAAATGAAGGAAAGAAAGAAAAAAAGGGGAGAAAAACAAAGGTAAGTGGAGCATCATCGATCGGCCAGAAGAAAATAAGGACGAAAGGACTTCCCTGGGCACACACGGGGCAGTAAACATGCAGCAACCGGCATTGGTGCGTCGCTACAGCAGCCTGAGTCTCTGAGCTGTTTGTTCGGTGGCACTGTGTACTGCTGGTGCTGGTGCTGGTGCTGGTGCTGGTCACAGCCATGGCCACCATCCAATGCATGGTCCCCCGAGAACACATGCTTGCCAAGCTAGCTGAACTCCTCATCCAGTCATCCTCGACACCATTGGATGCCTCTCCTATAAACCAGTAGCTACTAGCCAGCTCTCCTATTAGTTCATCCAAACCACTTGCATCCAATCATGCATGTTCTGAAAGAATTACTCGATAATCTCTCCACCATTTGGCATGAAGTGCAATCTACATGACCCACGACAAACTTGAAACCCACCATATTAGGTCGTGATTGGCTATACTCGTATCCACCTCAATCCAGTGTGTTCAGGTGGATTATTGGAGTGCCCCAATTCACCTAGACTCACTAGATTTGAGGTGGGTATATATCAAAGGGTTTTAACAGTGGTTCGACTAGATTTTCCACGAGAAAATTAAAAGAAGAGAGAATTTAATAACTGCATCGCTATCAAATATGACTATACTCTTTGATTGATCAATGCAATCTAATTGTTAGGTCGGTCGATCATACACTAACGGGCTGGAATACCAAAGCACGCGGCCATGATCCGTCACATTATTATTAGAGTAAAGTACACCTTTCAACATCCGACTTTTTTATATTAAAGTTCGATTTTCAATCTTTAACTATAAAACCATGTAGGAGACACCATTTAACTGCCAAACCCGGTAATAAGTGACTACCAGTACAGAGTACCTGCAAAAGTGTACTATTGTTAATTAGGGGTTAAGTACTACTGATGCATCGGCTGATGGGTGTGGGACAATGCAATATATATACTAAGTAAACTGTGGTAAGCACGCTGCTGGTTTTTCATGAAAAAAATGTTGTGGGCTTGCATCACTGCATTGTACATGTTGGTTCTTCGATATTTATATGTATATGCAGCCAGCATGGACGATGGGGATGTCGACATCGCCACACTCCCCTAGTTAACCCATCTTCTTACCACCTGCAGGCTGTCGCCTGTCAGAGATTTGATCCCTTATTAGTTGACTGAATAGCTACTTAAGTGTGCTTATTTTGTTAGTATTAGTCCTACTTGTACACTTGAGATTCATCATCAGATCCACCAGTCATTCCATGCGCATATAGTGGTTGGTAATATACTATATATTTGCGATAAAGTGAATAGAGAGTTTGGGTTAGTATAACATTTGAGAATATTTACGATAATGTTATAGTAATCATATAGTAAGGAGTTACTATAATCTATGCTACTATATATTTACTATAACATCACGATAAATATTCTCATGTGTTATAGTAACACAACTAATATGTATTCGTTCACTTTTTTATCGTAAACTAATATATAAAATTATCGTAAATAAATGTGGCTATAGAATAATGTAGTAGCTAGCTATTGAATATATATAACTATAGAGTTGTGTGCTAATCATCCAGATTAATTGCGAATAATATAGATAATAATACTCCAACAACATCAACAACTAGGGAGTACTACTTCATTATTATTGCTCAGACCTTCATCACTGCCAAATGTAGGTGCTGTCATGTGAGTACCGTACTCTCGTACCGGCCCTCTTATCAAGCAACGCAGTTAAAAAAAGAGCACTTACCAGCTAGGGGTTTTAATTTAGGAAAGAATTAATTTGATGGTCTGTAATTAAAGATGTGAACTTTGTAGATATTACAACTAACTAAAATCTCTTGTTCTACAAGATAGTCAATATAATCAATAATGCAAATGCTACTTGTGTTATCCTCTCTCCAATTAAAGGGAAAAATTAAAAGCTCTGTACTCTAACTTGATTTTTGGTGCACTGCACTGGCCTGTTCGCTTAATCATTTTGGTAGCTGATAATAAGCTGGCTGAGACTGTTTTTGGCTATTTTGTTGTAAGAAAAAACACTATTTTGGTGGCTGATAAGCCAAGCAAACACTCGTCGGTGTCATCGTGTGTAAGGCGACAAATAATGTGTCATGATACACAAGATAAACACAATACGAATTAAAGGGTACTACGTAGTATGGACTGATCTTATAATAATCTAGTACTCCTCACCATCGACTATGGTACTCGCCGATCTGATCATTATAGGTTCCATCATTGCTTATTAATTAGTTTAACGATCCGATGGAAACGGCGATTTAATTAATTAATGCATACGCGTAGGTGTAAGTGTAGGGTGTAGGTGTAGGCATCTCACCAGCCAGTATAGGCATCTTCTAACCCGAAAGATTCCTCGTCTCGATCTCAGGCAGGCGCCATCTGAATAATAATGATTTAATAAGGTTTTTAGAACGATCACGGTAGTAGTGTTGCTAGTTTAGGACCAGTAACAACCAGTATTATTATTATATATATGGCCCACTGATTTAGTTCGCCACCGGTATTATAATTCGTCTACTTTAAATTATAAATCGTTTTGACTGTTTTGGTATATCCATTTTATTATGTATTTAGACGTATATTATATTTAGATACATAAAAAAAATTGAAGCGGCTTATAATTTGGAACGGATAAAGTATACTCCCTTCGTATCCTAATTAGATGACGTTTTGAATAGCGACACGGTCTCCCAAACACAATTTTGACCTATTATTTTATAAAAAATTATGGAATAATGCTATATGTATATTTTTATGAAAATATTTTTCAAGACAAATATATTCATATAATTTTTACATTTGGAATCCCAACAACTTAAAAGTTATTGATGATTTATATTTTCAATATGTTTTACCCAAAGCTTGTCCAAAATGTCATCTAATTAGGATACGAGGGTGTATATTTTAACTACATTATTGTTATTATTCAATCACAGTCACTGACGACGATGACTCTTCCTTGCAATGGAAGGGTTAAATGCTTAAATAATGGATACGTATGCATGACGTATGTGTGTATATATGTGCATGCCATTAATTGTTTCTTTTGCATCTATAATAAATAAATAAAGTACGTTTATTGTATTAATGTTTCTGAATTATTTAATGCACCCCCACTTATTAATAAACTGGCTGTCATGTTCTCATCATCACCTGAGTCTCCTCTCCAAATTATATTTTAAATGCTGTAGTAATAACACATCTGAATATATAATAAACAACACAGAAATATACATACTATATGTTTTCTAATATAGATATAATAATGGAAGATGAGTTCTGGCCTCAACCTCTTCCTAGCTAGAAGAGGCATCTCAACCCAAAATTATTATTGTTGTTGTTATTATAAAGGTGTAACCATACCACGGCCTGAATCATGTGTAGTGCAGCAAAACAGAAAAAAAAAACATCACGTAAGGATATAAATCTGACATTATATTGTCCAGTTTTAGAGATAAAAAGGCCACCACCATGGAAGATGACAAATTGTATTATTGCTATATGCGAGCTCCAAAATTTTTGCAGCAAAGAAAAAACATCACCTTCTTTTATTTCTCATGTTAATTACTATATATGGCAGTATCCAAAACCAGAGCCAACAAGTCCTTTGAATAAGATATGAAAAAACATTTCCATATACTAGGTTCATCTAGCTTTTTTTCTGAACGCGTCTTAGCGCGTTTTTTCATTAAGGGGCCGTTTGGATTCCTTCATTTGGAGGAATTGAAATCTACTTTAATAAATTAAGCTATTTGGCTTGGAATTTGACATTCCACCACTTTCCAAAGTTCATATTTAAGCCTATCTCAAATTCATAGGGTGAGGGATGAAAATTGATTCTATAGATCATCATTTCATATTTCTATTTGCAACTTATAACATGTTGTTTAAACTTCCTCTTTTACGATAGAAATACAACAAATAAATATGTCTCTCATATAGTGAACAATAATATACAATTATAATCCATATCCAATCATAATAGCTTAATTAATATGTCTTTAAATTATGATTATTAAAATAAATTCAATTCCAGGGGTCCAAACGGGGCCTAAGAGGAATCTAGGCCCATGCTAGCTTATTAGCTGCATAATGTGGTCTGTTATTAATATTCCAACATATATATATATATATATATATATATATTGATCTTATCCTTGTGAAAGGGATAGGGAAGAAAGGTGCAGGGCTTGCTGGGACACAGCCACCTGTAAGATGCTTTGCGTTCTAAATTAAAATGCAGAGATTCTTCTTCTGAGAGCTGAGCAAAACAAGCATATAGTCAATTGGCTAGACACATAGACAGAGGAATAAAGGGGCTTGTACTACTCGCTCATCATCTTCTGTTAGCTTTAGCCGATCGAATGGAAGCATGCAAATGCAAGAAAGCTGGCATGTTCCTAGCTAGCTAGGCAATACAAAAGGAGTTGGCCGTGCTTCATTTGTTCGTTCCAAACTAAACAGGAGTAGCAAATAAAGTTATATATATGCATATATAGGGTTAGCTGCAAGGAAAAAGCAACAATATAAAATAGTTACAAGCTAAGTAGTTTGCATGCACCAGTAGTTCATGTCAGTGGCGGCGATGATGGAGAAGAAAAAAACCTTAAAAGCAGCAAACCCTAATCAAGGACCCTGGATTCTAGTACCACATAGTATGGAGGTTATCTAGCCCTAATAATAAATTAAGAAATTAAAGAAATCATCTCGGTCACGACGCCCACCCACGCACTGGAATCGCCAGCTACATACACTCCAGGCGTAGTGTGTTTTGTTTATTGCAACAAAACAAAGGGCAGTACGAGGAGAAGGTGCATCGTCATCCATGATTATTGCTTGCATCTTCACTCCTCTCTAGCTAGAGCTAGCCTCTCTACCCACAAAAGGTAAAAACTAGGACAGGGTTTCAACATAGGACTAGCTAAATATGGTTCCTCCCATTTGATGAGTGGTTAAGTGACCAAAGACAAGATTTTATTTGGGCCAGTTAAATAAATACACTGTCTACATTTTGAAGCAGTATTATATAAGGTAGTATAACATAATAGAATGAATGAATTTATAAATGTCGGGTACAATTAATGCATGGTAGAGAAAAAAAAATAAAGGGCTAGAATCCATGATCTAGTCATAAACGATACCATCATCGATCCTGCAATTGCTCACGGGGTGGCTACCTACAACATTGTCCAGCTTAATTATGTGGGTTAACTGCTGGAACAACAATCACGTACGGTGAGATGCTCTGCTAGCTGGACTGTTGACGCACGTGGTTTAACAGATGCAATTGTCGTGTCATATTTTTCTTAGGGTCCATCGGTACAAGTATTAGGTAACTTTCCTTTCTTTTGTCAAAGAGAAAGACGTGGTGCGGCTATTGCCAAGACCTTATGGTGTGGATAAATCGAACGATTATATGTCATACCTAGACGTCATTTTATTTGAGAAGGCCAGAGATAGTGATAGACTCTAAGACGTCGCTCTGATAGATAGTGAGTGGTACTTATATAAAAGGTATATATTTTTGAGTTTCTAGCAGTGAGGAAGAAAACAGTGGGTTTTTTAATGAAGCCTCAGGAGAAAAAGGACCAACAGAGAAGGAAAAAACCGTTTCATCAGCGGAAAGGGAAGAGAAGAAGAAGAAAAAAAAAGAAGGTGATGATGCTAACGTGGTGGCGGGCCCTCGGTGCCCGTGATGTGGGCAACAACTTCGTACAGCCCCCATTGAGCCCAATGCAGGAGGGGCCCAGCAGCCCAAACTTTCACGCGTCACCCACCATCGTTTTCGCTGCAGCGTCGTCGCGTGGGCCCCACACCAGAGCGTGCAGCCAATCGCGCTCTCTCTGTCTGCCTCTCTCCTACTGGCCATAGTACTCAAAAGCGTACTGCTGTGGGCCCACCATATACCCCGGCCCCACTTTTCCAGTCATGTCTGAAAACAACATCGTTTCTTTTCTTTTTTTTTTCTTTTGTGCCAATTTCTCCTCACTACCTAACGCTCCCTTTTTTCCATATATGAATGCCACTTTTTTTAACACAATGGAAGTTTCAGGACAGCATGTATGCGTATATAATCATCTATGAATATTTGATACTCCTAGATAGATAGATAGTTTTTTTAAAAAAAAATATAGCTGATACTATTTTCTATAGACTTTAAACTAAAATGGAGAGAATCGTTGGAAACAGAGGGAGCAGAAGTACCGCCGATGGCAGGTAATTAGAGACGCTTTGATGATGTGAAGGGTGATGGGGCTATGGACTATGCTTGCATGCCTGTGTCTCCCACAAACTCATGTAGCATTTCACATAACCAATATCAAGTTTGACTAGATTATCAAAAATATTAAAATAATATTAACATTCGCACCTCTAAATTGGTTCCACTATAAAAATATATATAGCATAATTAATCTAATAACATTTATTTATTATCATAAAAATAAGTGTTTTTTATATATTTGGTCAAACTTAAGATATATCGACTTCTCATAGTGTGAGATCTACACTTATTTTAGAACAGAGGGAGGATACTCCTAACCCTGCGAACCTTGTCCAACCATCTATGAATTGGATACCCTACAAACTCATCTAGTACACTCCTGTTGAGCGTGCCATCCTTGACATGAGTGGTGGTAAAGTGGCATGCCTCTAAAAAAAATCATTCTTTCGAAATAAAAACCGCCATACAAAATAGTAACTTTTTTAGAAAAAGCTTATAACAAGAACCAACTAGGTGAATATCATGTGGTTTCTTACGAGAAGAAATACGTGTGTGGGCGGTTCTAAAAGTGAATCCCATGATATGTTGTTTTGCGTGAGCCCTGTACGACATACCACCATAAATGAGACTCACCCTAATATCCTTTTGTCTTAACTTTTATGATTCTTATATATAAGGTCTTGGCCTCCAAATGAGTAAAATTTAAAGTGCATGCATAGCTTATATTTGGTCGACCATTAAAACTTTTGTATAGAGTGTATCATCATCTAAGATCGTATGCAGATTTAAAATATGAATTTCAAAAATATGATAACTAATATAAATATATATTTTTTGGACTCTAGATAATTTTAATAAAAAATCATCAACTACAAAGTTGTAAATCTTATCGGCCTCTACAACTTTGATACAACGCTCATCTTCATCCTATTTAATTTAGAAAAAATATGGTTTTGTGTTGTTGTGCACCTAGTCTGTTATTGTTAGCACTTGGTCTTGGCCTAGCAATAGCCCCCACACATAGACCAAGAGTGTCCCAGTGTCTGCATTGACACTGGGGCTAGTTCAACAATGGTTCCCCACACTCTCTTTGATGAGACCGAGAGTGGACCTCACTTCTTCATTGGTACCGAGGGATCACCCAACCCCCCCCCCCCCCCTTGTGTGGTCCCCTGACGAGTCAATAAACTACTATAAAAAATAATTTTGCGAGCTACAAACCAAACATTAACGTAGGCGGACACAAAATGTAACTGTCTCCTAACATACACGACAAATAATGGATGCGGTCATTTTATTTATGGAGGCGTTCATAATTAACCATCTCTCAAAATTGATTTAGGGAGGCAGACATTTTATTTACACAAGCGACCGAAAATTGCCCGCCTTCTAAAATGGATTTACAGAGGTACGCAAAATCGACCAATCCTAAAATCAATTTACAGAAATAGAAGTTATTCTCAGTGGCGCGCCTCCTATGAGAACCCGTGAGAAAAAACACCGAGGCCCAAAAGGGCCGATGGCGATGTTCACTACAAATATTGGAACTTAGGATTTGAGCACTCATCTCTCTCTCTCTCTCTCTCTCTCTCTCTCTCTCTCTCTCTCTCTCTCTCTGTGTGTGTGTGTGTGTGTGTGTGTGTGTCCACATCTCTCGGGTACCACTCCTCCCTCACCACCTCTAGCCCTAACTTCTCGCACCCACTCCCTCTCCCTCACAACCAGGGGCCAGGGGCAAGTGCGGGGCTGCGAAGGGTGAAAGCCCTAGTTTGATTTTGGCTAATTGATTAAACCTATTGGACTGATCCTATGTTTAAGTGTTTCTGAGATAGGTTGGTCCAAATCTAAGTGATGGAGCTAGATGACACTCAAGTGATGGAGATGGCCAAATAATGGTGATCAAGTGCTCCAAATTTAAAAAGAAGAAAGAGAAAAATTAAATGAAATAAAATAGGCTCAAGACAAAGATATAATCGGTAGGACCATTTTGTTTTGCCGATCAAGACACAATAGAGTGTGTGGTTGGATTTATGGTAGCTGATTGTACTATTAGGAAGGGAGCTCTTATCGGACAATTCGATCATCTAGTACCACTAGGTGTTAGAATACTTTGAATATGCATATAGGCCTAAGTGACACTCTAACCCAATACTCCCTCCATATTTAAAAAACTTATCATTTTAGAAAACAGCATGGTCTCCAAAGTGTAACATGGATCACTTATTTTTTTAAAAAAAAATATTTATTGAAATATAATATATGTATATTTTATGAAAGTATTTTTTAAGACAAATCTATTGATATGATTTTCATATTTTCAAACTCAATAACTTAATAGTTATTCATGATTTATATTTCCAATGTTTGACTAAAACCTTGTCCTAAATGACAAATTTTTTTAGTACAGAGGATCAAAAATTGATCGAGAAAAAAAAATGTAGAATGAGTTTATTTGTTCCATCATCGATCATTTAAAAGAAAGAAAGTTCATGGTACATCACACTGTCATTAGAACAATTGGCCTAATAAAATTGCATTTTCTTGCCTGTTAATAGTAAGGCACATTAGGCATGCATATACATATTATAAATGATCAGGTGGTGGCTGGCCCATCACACACTGTGGGTCTTTGTAGCGATCTAATTTGCAGGCTTTTATAGATACACAGATGTATACTACAGCGTACTAGATACAGTCTGAACTGAAACTGAGTAACAAATAAAGACCTATATATACAGATAGAGACCTGCAGTTTGCAGCATACAAAAAGGCAAAAGTGAGCTGAAAATTTTTCACCTTTTTTTAATCTTGCAGCAGCAGTAGTGCGTAGTACATGGTACCACCACAGTTTGCCCTCAGTTCTTGTGTCGTGTGCTTTATATTAAATATTGGCCCCCTTCCTTTCCTTTGGCACAATAATAGCAATGTACTACGTTGATGCCCAGCTAGCCCCGGCCCACTCCAAGTTCTGCATCGTCGACGTCGATCGATCGATCGATCTCTATGTCTGTAGTATTCATGCATGGTCCACTTCAAGTTGAACCATCTACTCGATCTCGGGCACTGACTGACTTCCACTGCTGCTTGACATGAGATGCTGCTCTGCATCATATTCATGTCTTTGCTTGCTGCTGCTGCTGCTGCTGCTGGTGGTATTCCTTCCCCCATATCATGGCTAGCTAGCTAGGTGATGCAGCAGCCATGCATGCCAGCTGATGCATACCATAACAAGTTACCATAACTGCATGTCTGCATGATATGATGAACACTTTCAGAAGATACCATCCATTTATCACACACAAACTTGCATTTGGTTGGAGAAACTTAATAACCTATTAATATACCTTCTGTATATATTGCGGGGAGCAATTAAGCCTGTGATGATTGCACAAATTAAGAAAAAAGTAGTAGGTGCTGAAGGCAGAATTTTTTTTCTCAATCAGGCATTATGCTTGTATTTTATTAAGCAGAAAGCAATTTTGTGTTTTAAGCAGAAAGCAGTTTTAAGTTTTACAGAAAGTGAAGGAAACCCTGCTAGCGAGATATGAGCAGGGACAGACGAGCACGCGCCGCAGGAAAACTTAAGAGACTAATAATATATGTCCAAACTATACATTTTGCGACCAATGCGCCAGCAGAACTGAAATTAAGGTTCGAGAATGCTCGTCGACAATGCTCGTGGCCAGCTGAACCCGGCCGGGGTCTTGGCCGTGTTCCTGATCGAACACTCTGGCGTTCCAAAGCGACCGACCAAGCAACCGATCGACAATGTTACTGAATCCAACGCCGGCCTGAACATTGGCTCCTCCGATCCGCGATCACTCGTGCAGCCAAACACCATGCCAACAGGTAGCTCGTCGTCTGTCTGTCTCCGGCGCCATGCATGGGCGCAAACCTGGGCGACTCCAGCATTAATTAATTAGGAACCATAACGGAGATAATTAAGATGCCTGCGCTGCTGTTAGTTGTGTACGAGAGGGGAAACGCAAAGGCAAGCATATGCTCTCTGTATATAACGACTAGTACTCAAATAGAGCATGTCAGCATGTGTGTCATTCACTCTTTCTTTTCTTGGATCGATGACACACGCTCTTTACTTTATACATACAGGAAAAGGTTTAAGGTAGCAGAGTACAAATATATATAACTATTAACTACAGAATATATGCAGTTAGCTAGGGTGACACAACATCTCAACTGATGATGTTTATAAATATTTTGCAGATCAGCATATCTCTGTGTGTTGATCAAACAATGCCGGGAACAGGAATAAGAAGCAATAGAACTGAAATAAGCAGCATCTAAAGCAAAACCCCTTGGGAATTTTTAGATGCACCCGGCCCCTATACACCTCATCAATCCACGTGTGTGTTAGAGTGGATTGAGATAGAAACTAAACTAGATTTCAATTTACTCCACTCTAGCACATATGGATTGAGCCGAACACGGTTGTCACCTAGCTAAGGTATTTTCTCGTGTTAGGGCACCTCCAGCATTGTTGTCGAACCATGTGATTCGATTAAGATGGACAAGACCAGAAATCGCTCCCTTCAGCGTGTGCGTCGTTTTGTGGGACCTAGATAGAACTAAAGAATTGATTTTTTCAGTGCCTGAGGTGTGAACTGTCTGCAGAATGCGATTTCATTTCTAACAACCAACGCCCGCATGGTCTAGTGTGCTTGGTTCGATTTTTTTTTCCCTCGGATCGACTCCAACGAACACTGGAGGTGCTCTTAGAAGCTAGGGTGTATCTATCACCTCTTGTATTAACATTGATTGGATAGCCAGAATAGTTTCTAGCCTCTCTATCCAAGCTAAACGAACGAGACATCTCTTGCATTAACATTGATTGGCCTGTTACTGCTAAGCAGCTGCTAGATATGCATGTGGTAGTAGTAAGTACTAAGTTATTAACAATGACATGC
The DNA here is from genome assembly GCA_022036555.1 of Microstegium vimineum. Lineage (NCBI taxonomy): Eukaryota > Viridiplantae > Streptophyta > Magnoliopsida > Poales > Poaceae > Microstegium > Microstegium vimineum. Next base: position 10,455,064 of record CM039127.1, read on the forward strand.
TTGCATCATGCATGGTACCACTAGTCCAGTGGTCCACGTACTATACACTTATATATTTTCACTGTACATGGATCTGGCCCTGCTAGTTTTGGTGCGGGTCATGGGAAAGCATTGTTCATGCACGTCCTCGATCTGCATGCTGCTGAGCCGCCAGTAATGATACTGATGTGAATTTCAGCTCCAATCATTTGTACAGCTTGCCTTTTTTACATGCATGGCATTGCAATATATACTCCCTTCGTACTCAAAAAACTTATCGTTTAAAACAAGGTTTTAGTCAAACAAGGGTGGTGGCGCTGATTGTTAAATCCTGTAAACCATCCAAGATGTAACAATCTTTTCACCTTCTTAATACAAAAACGCGTAAATCTTTTGCGTGATTGAGAAAAAAAAAAGGTTTTAGTCAAACATTGGGCATATAAATCATGAATAACTTTTAAGTTGTTGAGTTTGAAAATGTGAAAATCATATTAATAAAAGTCGCTATGAGATACTTTGTAGATCAATTTTTCTCAACTTCGACTAGGTTTATAAAAAATAATTATAATATTTATATTTCCAAATAAATATATTATAAAAGTATATTTAATAATTTATCTAATAATGAAACTAATTATGTCTTATAAATATTAATATCCTTTATATATAATTGGCTAAAGTTAAATAATGTTAACTTTTTAGAGTGAGAACGACTTGTATTTTGGGATGTAATAAGTATATACATATATGGCGTGCGACATTAAGGTCCGTTTTTGGCTCCTTCATGCACAGCACTGTAGTAAAAGAATGTTTTTATAACTTTTTTCAAATAAAATAGAAGCAGACGAAACTACTATTTTTTTTTCAAATAACTGTCGCTGCCATAGTATTCTTGAGAGAGAGGAGTACGACTGTGTGCAACCTAGGGAACAGGGGTACTAGGTACCGTCTGTACCGTGTACTACGCTAAATGAATCATGATATGATATGACTGTGGATGTGCTTCGAGCAATCGTGGTCATGTCTGAAAAATAATGTTGTTGTTGTTCGCATCACACAGACACAGTTCATATCAGAAATGAAAAGACAACAGTGCAACCCACGCAAGGTACTTCCTCTGTCAGCGGCCTTGTTTAGTTCATCCCAAATTCCAAAACTTTACAAGATTCTCCATCACATTAAATCTTTAAACGTATGCATAGAGTATTAAATATAAGTAAAAAATATTACTAATTGCACAGTTTGTCTGTAAATCCTTAGACGAATTTTTCGAACCTAGTTGCGCCATAGTTGGACAATAATTACCAAATAAAACCAAAAGTGCTACAGATACCAGATTGGGTATCAGTTTAAATGGTTCACCGAGTTTTTAGTAAATAATATTCATATAATTCTAAATTAATTTATTATAAAACATATTTTATAATTAATATAATAATATTTATTTGATATTATAAATATTTTATGTCTATAATTGGTAAAAAAAATTATAATATACTAAGACATGATAAATGTTGTGCTAGAATTATATTCTTTCTCAGATAGAGGGAGTACTATACTATACTATGCAACCAGTGCTGGTAACCTTACAATGTGTAGATTCCGTCCCAAAAGCAATTAATTCTAAACTTATATCATTGCAACTTTGTTAGAGTGTTAAAACATCTTAAGTTTAACCAAATTTATATAATAAAACAATAATAGTCATGATACATTTAGATTCTTCATTAATTATATTTTTATAGTACAACTATTTAATGTTATAGAATTTTCTCTATAATTTTGGTCAAACTTGAGACGTTTTTGACTCGGTAAGGAAGTTTGAATGGCTTATAATTTGCAATGGGGGAGTACTACTCTCTTTATTATTTTTATGTCATATATAATAGTTTTATTTTAAGTCAAATATCTTTACCTTTAAACATTGTTTTAAAATAACAAATTATAGACTAACTAGCAACATAAAGTTTGTGTTTTTAGATTCAAATAAACAAGGAATGCTTTCATAATTTATTCCTCACACATGCTGTGAAACAATATGGGATTTTGAAATTGATGGTTAAATTAAAGTTAGAGATGTTTAAACCTCAATTACAACATGCAGTGACTTTTACTGTGATGTCGCCGTACACCCTGGCTCTGTGCATTACTAAATTACTAAATAGTGCTAGTACATGTGTTTAGATTAGTGTCACTAGCTAGCGAGCTGACACGTACCTAGCTACATATACTTAACTCTGTATAGCTTCAGAGAGCTGTTACTGTTATTAGTAGCTGACATCGTGTTAGTCGATGATGCAGGACCACATGCAATTAGATCATTTGCAACAGTCAAGACGTACTAGCTATAGGTTAATTAGCTTTCTTTTAATTTGCTCCTCGATCCCAATACACTCTGTCAACGTACATACAGAATCTAAGCAAGCAACTTACGGTATTTTTCTCTCTTCGTCAATTCTCTTTTTCTCGAGTGAATACAAATAAAACAATCTAATTTGACTTTGGTTTCTCTCTCTATATGTATATATATGATGACGACACAAGTATCCTACCATTGAATTGTGGGTGTCATATATTAGCATCGTTGATGGGGTTGGTCCCAATTTTCAATCTCATTTTTTTAGAAATGATTTCTAATCCCATACAATCCTACAACCTAGTCACTTATATCTATGTTTCTTTTGATAGAATTTTATATAAGTCACTTGTATATATCTATGCTAGACTAGAATTCATAATTAAAAGGAAAGCTCGTAAACGGCCCGTTAAGAGTGGCATGGCCTATTTAGCCCATACTAAAAAAAGTTAAGGCACAAGAGCACGAGCCCAATTACTACACACTCGCGGCCCATGAATTTACTTTCTTTAGAACCGCCGGCCTCAACCCGGCCTCACCCTGGCCACGTAGGCCTTTTAACCATGGGGCGTCTGATGTCGATCACGTGGTGCTCATCGCTGCCGTAGATGTGGTGCTCACCAAATATATACCGGCTCCAACCCTAACCCTAGCGCGCTCTCTCTCATGTGCGTCGCAGCCGCATCGCCTCCCTCTCCCTCCTCTCTCGGCGGCGCGAGCCCCGGCTAGGGCGACCTGGTGTGCCGCGGCTCCCCGACGCGATTGGCGGCGCGAGGTGCCCGACACGGGTAGCCCCGGGCGCGGCGGCATGGCACCCCGGCAAGGGTGCCCTCAGTGGAGAAGGCAGTCGTCGGGCGGCCTGGCGCGGTGCGGCTCCCTCGACGCGAGTGGCGGCGCAAGGTGCCCCGGGCGCGACGGCCCGACACCTGAGCGTCAGGCGCGGCGGCCAGGCACCCCGGCGAGGGTGCACACCCTGTGTCAAGCTTGCATTAGGATCATCATTAACCACTAAGCACAAGCATTTCATTGCATTCATGTTGGCACATGCTATCATTTCATGTGTGTGTTATAATGTTTTAAAACTAGAATTAAATAGGTGTTTTGTGCTCAATCTTGTGATCAACCTGTTTAGCAAAACCTTGCTATGCTTAGAGTAAAGTATGGTTTGCTTTATGTTTATTTACCCTGCTTAATTTTATCTGTTAAAGAATTAAAGTAATTCTTTTCCTAATTAGCTTAAATAAGTTTTTAATCCTCAACTCTTGAACTAATGGTTTTCAGAATTTATGATCTACATGAAAAAGGTAGAGAATAATATTCTGAACAACTTTGGTTTAAGTGTCAAAACTTAGTTTGGAGTTTTTGAAACTGTTTTCAAGCAAATTCAGTTTGAATCTAATAAAAGAAAATGGAAAAAGGAAATCAAACTGGAATGGGTCGGCGCCGCGCTTTCGGCCCACTCGGCCTCGCCCGCCGCTTTATAACGTGACGGACCGAGGGTCGAACGAACGACCCCGGGGCCGGAGGCTCGATCAGCCGATCGACCCTCCCCCTCGACTTCGACCCCTCGAAGTGACGGACAGAGGGTCGAACGAACGACCCCCGAGCAGGAGGCTCGATCAGCCGATCGACCCCCCCCCCGCGCGCTCACCCGCGCGTCACACAGCACACGTGCCGCGCCCGTGCCCGAACGCACGCGCCGCGCACGCCCGCGCGCACTCGCCCGACCGCGGCTGAACCATACGTCGGCGTCGTCTGCCGCGTGGCCGTCGAAGCCTGACCGCGGATGTCGAACATACCATCGCCACCGCTGACGCCCCTGCTCCGCCGCCGCAGTGTCGCGTCCGATCAGCTCCACGCCTCGTCGCACTCGCAATCGAACGCGAATCCGCGCTAACGGCGCGTCGACCAAGTTCCGCGCTTTGTCTCGCGCGCTGCAGCCTCTGCCCTCGCGCGCGCAGACACGCCAGTGCCACTGCCACCCGCCGCGCCATCGCGTCACGGTCCCCACTGGCCGCACCGGTCGGCCATGACTGTGCAAAAGGGAGCGCCTACACCTCCTCTACCCCCACACTCGTTTGCACTCATCCTCACTCGCTCACTCGCGCGCATTGCCTCTATTCTCGCCGCGCCGAGCGCCAACAGCACCGCAACGCCCCCTTCTCAAATCCGCCACCACCCGAGCTCCTCTGCTCGATCCATCGCACTAGCTTTCGCCTTCGCCCCGCACACACGCTGCTCGCCTCTTTTTCACCAGCCGAGCACTCTAGTCGTCGGAACGCCTCCGCCGTTCCTCGACCCGAGTCGCCACCGCACCGACCAAACGGTGTTCACCCTTCACCGTCTCGTCTCCGACGCCCCATCTCCGTGGAAGCTTCACCGGAGCTAGCAGAGGTGAGAACACTTTTTCCCTAGCTCTAGTTCGCCCTGAATCGGCACAGCGCCGTTGGCCGTGCACCATTGCCGCCGCCGCGGAGCTTGCACGTGGCCAGGGTTCCACAGAGCCCCTCCGGCTCAACCAACCCTCGAGCCGCACTCACCACATCACCACGATGCTCACGCAACCCTGCGCCGAGCCTCGCATCGTCGGTGATCACCTCGCCGTGTCGCACCGCCGTGCTGCACCACCACCGCACGCCGTCGGTCGCTTTCACGACCACGCCGGTTCAACCAACTCCACCAGTGGATGCGCGTCATCATCCCGAGCCTAGCACACCCAACCCCACCGCCGGAGACCTCACCGCCGGCGAGAACACGCCGGTCAGCGTCATCCTCTGCTCCCTGCTCACTGGCAGGTGGGCTAAAGTTGACTACGGGTCCCGCTTGTCAGCTCTCTTCCGCACGCGTGTATTGGGCCAGACCCAGTACTGTTCCCCCACGGGTCGGTTTCCGAAATGAATTTCCTTTTCCTATTTTCAGTAATATGCTAATGCTTGTTTAATTTATATCTAGAGTTTGGTAAATCCTAAAATGGTGAAATCAGTTTTGTTAGACTCTATATGTTATGATCTTTCTGTTAAAAATATAAAAATGATTTTTGGAGAATGTCTTCAGTACTAATGTTTAATTAGTTGTTTCTGCATATATCAAAGTTAATTGTGTTCCTGCTTAAAAATGGTCAAATAAAAATGTAAGGTTTTTATTTTAGCTCTGTTATCCTGTGTAGAAGCTAGGAAAAATATAAAATGCCATGTTTCTATGTAAGTTTTATTTATCACCTATTAAAAATGTGTTTCTGCTGTTTTCTTAGATTAATTCCGGTGGTAATCATGTGCATGTATAAATCATGAAACTTTTTGTGGAGTCTCTATATGTCATGCTCTGTCTAAGAAAAATATAATATGTGGTGTGTTATATGGCAGAAAAGATACTTGTAGTTCAAGTGTCCTTTTCTAGGGTTTTCTTTGGAAAATCATATAGAGTAGTTTATGTTTGTGCTGATCATGGAACTTTCTTGATAAATATGTTTTTAAGTATAGATTCTGTTAAAAATAAGTTATAGCATGTTTTACCCTGTTATCTATTAGCTCTAGTTCTAAGTGCTTGTTCTACTTTTAATTTCATCTTTTTGTATCTGCTAGCTGGTAGCCTTGTTGTAGTTAATTTTTCTGCAGTAGTATCCAGTAGACATGATCTACCCTCTGTAATTTTTGTAGATTTTTCTGAGTAGTTTATAATAGGCTTGCTGTGTAAAGTAGTTGTGTGGTAATTAATTGGTTAAATGCTTAGAGTCATTTTTAGTGTGCTAAATCTTGTTCAAGCATCATCCCTGCACCATCAAGTTACTTATATATGCATTGCAATCATTTAGGATCAGTGGAGGAACACCAGGAGCCAACCCCAGAGACAGAAGTCCAGGAGGTGCAGGAGCTAAACGAGGAGTACCACGAGTCCGACACTAACCTCCCCGAGTGCCCTAACCACCAGCCCTCCACCTTCACTCAAGGCAAGCCCCGGAGCATTCTTAAGCCTCCCAATATTTACAATTAATCTACTTAAGTATTTTATACTGTGATGCATTAGGTGACAGGAGTTGATTGAATCCCAAATTGATGCATTACCTTCCTTGATTATTGTTTTACCTACCTTGTTACCCTGTTAATAAAAGTAAAAGCAATCGCTTAGCCTGCTTAGAATAAATGGTTACATTTATATTTATGTACATATTATCCCTTGGGGGTAATACTATCACGGTTGACTATATTTGCTATCGTGGAAAGAACCAATGGTAGTAATAAAATGCTGTCAACTGGAAGGAAGAGGCACCAAGTGGTTTAGACTTGGGGGCAGTCCGTCCGTTGGATCGTATAGGTTTGTATACGATGGTGGCCCTCTTACATCTTTGAATGCGCTCTTTCACATAGGGGCCGTCGGGAGTGTCGACCCCGAAGCCGAGTAAACACTGTCCGGGCCGGCGCTCAATCTGCTGTGATGAGCACCCTCTAGTTTGTAGATACGACCTGCCCCGTGGTGGCTAACTGATTTCTACAATTGGGTGGACCAATGCGAGCCCGCGGCAATACTACCTGGACTTTGTTGAGCGGTAACCCAATGCATGGACCCGACGGGGAAAGTGTGGGCGTGTGTTAAAGGTAATCTTGCCAGCTGGTTGTATATCGATTCGAATTGCCGCCCCCCACTGGATATGGGGGATTATGCTGAGCTTCACCACGGTACAACTCCATGTGACATCGTAATGGTTCTACTAAAATATTGATGAAGGAATTGGATATATGTTATTATATTGTTTGAGTAGTTCAAGTGAGTGCTCTAGTACAGGTGCAAACCTAGAGACAATAATAATAGGATGGAAAATGGTTGTTCTCTAATCTTTAGTTTCATCTTGTTCGCTTTTCCGCAAAAGCAAGTTTACCCAGATCTACATAAATAGCCTTGCATACCCTTGGAGTCTTTATTTTCAGTTAGACGGGTAAGTCTAGCTGAGTACATTTCCGTACTCAGGGTTTATCCCGTTTGTTGCAGATGGTCAAGTATACGTTGGCTATTGTAAGCACTGCCTCTATCCTGTCGAAGGAGAAGAGGAGTAGGCCTTAGGCAAGGTCTTCTACGAGCTCATCTTTTGCTGTTGTCGGACTTGACCTCATGGGCACCCCTATCTTTTAATGATTTTGGTGTGGAGTAAAACTTTGGGTTCAGTTTCAAACAATGTTTTATTCGGCCACAGGTGTTGTGGCGTAAGTACTACTTTTATTTGGAACAAAGTGTTGTAATAACTTTATTCGTACCTCAAGTATTTTCGGTTTATTTGTGGCTCGTTCGAATGTGCATACCTAAGTTTGCGCGATCCTGGTTGGATATACGATTGTTAGAAATCCTTCGAGATTTCCGGACTACCGGGATTATATGGGCTCAAGTGCTTTAAGTGGCAATTAAATCAGCTACTTTGGTACTTGATCTCTTATAATTTGGACGGTTCTACCACAGGTGCTCTCAGTGGAGAAGGCGACCGTCAAGCTACTCCGGTGGCCTGCGACCAGATCCGCTTGCTCCAACAACTCTTCGCGCAAATCCTTGGCTCGTGTGGCCAGATCCGTTCGCCCTCCACCCGATCTATGTTGGACAGCCGGTGAGCCTGGTTTCCCCTTTCGTCCTCCCTGTCCCTTATGCGTATGTGCTTAGGGCCGAGCTGAGGGTAGCACGAACGGGTGTTGGAGACAGTGGTCTGTGTTCCAGCTACTATCGTTGTCCGGGATCAGGCGGGCGTGCATGTTGCAGCTCAAGGTCACATGTTGCAGCTCGATTTCACGACTAGCTCTAATAGTTTCTTGATTTCTTCTGCTTGAATTTTGTCAGGTTCTCTGCGGTAGGGGCATTCATGTGGTGTTGCTGAACAAAGGTTAAACAGAGAAACTAGCTGCTTTGCGAGATCGAGGACACCTTGATTTTGTATGGTTCCCTTGGATCTCAAATTCTAACCATTCACACTTTTGGGTTTTGTTCATTTGTATTTGTAATATGTGCAGCCACGGAATGATAATGATGTGGTCATGGATTTGTTTTGGGTTTCTTTTCTTGGTCTGTTACAGGGGGGGCTTCCCGTGCTGTTGAATGAGATTCCACAGCGAAACTAGCTGCTCAACGATATCGATGGCACCTTATTTTGGTATGATTTGTTTGGATCTCAGATTGTAACGATTTACACTTTTGGGTTCATCTGTTCTTTAGTGTATTTTTTTAATTTTTTAATAAATAGTTCAATAGTCTAATTCAGTTTTTTTCTGTAGAGAATGCTACATGCTCTCTTTTATTTGTTTGTGTCTTGATCCTGAATGTTTAGGCAATGAACCGATAAGGTACTCATGCATGTTAGAAAATGATTGCAGAGCTCAAACGGGTAGTCATCAAGCAATGGGAGGTAGACTATAGTCAATCATTCTCTACATTACCTGTTTTTAAGATCAACCTTTCATCTTTGGCAAAGAATATTATCGAAGAAAAGGCATTACCTGAAAATTCTCATGGCAAAGAAATTAATTAAGTATTTCAAATATTGCCATTTAATTTTGCATGACACCTGAAATTAGCTTTAGAGAAAGCTAAATCGTATTCAATTGAAATGATGTTATTATATAGCATGAATGTATGTATATAAAAAAGACAAAGTGTCTTACAGTTTGGAATGAAGAGAGTAGCTTATAAGGTGGATAGGCTAATGTGTGTAGAACCATGCTACAGTTTTGATTTTTTTCCATTTTATCCTACTTTCAGAAAAAGAAAGAGCTGCTAAATATAGCTGTCTATGGTCCTGCATATACTTTGAGGATTTTTTTAGTTTTTTCCCTTGCTAGAATGTAATGTTCATCTTCCCATATTGTTTATTTATAATTAATTCCATGTTCCTTTGGTTGTTCAGTGTCTCTACCTGTTGCTCATTTCATAAAAAATCAATATAATTGATTAGTCAATATCGTGCTGATGATGCTTTTGTGAATATTTAGTGATTTAGACTATGTTTGATTTCTTGTTTCATCTGTCTTTTTTTTTGCGCAGACTGGGCAGATGCTATGGAAGACAACCCAGCATGCAAGGTAATCAGTAATAGCAAATTGTAATTGAGGTTCTTTTTCTGGTTTTTAGTTTCTCGCTGCAGTAAAAGTTTTGGGTTAAAAAATACAGCGAAATACTAAAACAAAGTTCTGCCATGTTAACTTTGTCTTTGCTGTGATCCTTAATTATTATTTTTTTGTCATTTCTACGCATGTGGTGGCTATATGAGACTATCCACATACTTTTGGTTAATGGACCGTAATGATTCAAATATTTTTGTAGACATCTAGAGGAAGTTGGAATTGCAGATATAAAATCATAATCTATGATAAGTAGAGAATTTGTGTCCTTGATACTGATTGAATAGTAGGTTCTAGGATAATGTTTTACATGTACACCTTTGCATTGGTTGGTAACAAGAAAGGATCTTCCACAAAAGGATATTAATACATATGGTTATAATTCCAGAATAGATGCTCTTATTCTTCAACTGTTGGCCGCAAAAACAGTTAGCTTCCCAGGGTTGTGCTTATGCATGGTTGTGCTTTTGCTGGGTACCAGAGAGGTGTTCGAGGGAATGCTCATGAGGCTGTGGTCTTGCTTTCTTGACGAAACATGGGCAGAAGATATGTGTATGTGCTCGACGACTGTGTGTGTTGAGGTGTGCCATTACAGGGCAACCACATAAACTCACAAAATTGCGCCAGTGTCCATTTGTTTAGCTATATCTTTCTTGTGGTTGCATTTTTCAGGTGCGTTGCAGTCACGGGAAGCTTTCTTGTGCTGCTACTACCCTTGTTTTGGTATGGTTTTCTCACATTTCTCTCTCAGCGATTTATAGCTTCCAAATGTTTTGTTCATTAATGACTGAAGTATGCAGTTGCTTACCGGTACTGACATGGTTTTGGGTGGATTTCTTTTGTTGGTGTGTTTCAAAAACTTTTGGGGAATTTTGTTTTTCCTTTTAAATAAAAGGAATTTTTGTTGAGTGATAGGCTCTAATGGTTTGTCTTTCTTGTGGTTGGATTTTCAGGTGGGCTGCAATCAGGGGAAGCTTTATTGTGCTACTGCTACGTTTGTTTCGGTATGGTTTTCTCGCATTTCGTTCTCTCAGCGATTTATAGCTTCCAGCTGTTTTGTTCGTTAATGTCTGAAGTATGCAATTGCTTACCAATACTAACATGGTTTTGGCTGGATTTCTTTTCTTGGTTGTGTTTAAAAAACTTTTGGGGAATTTTGTTTTTCCTTTTAAATAAAAGGAAGTTTTATTGTGTCGCCTTTTCACCGAGGAGCCAGAGGGGAGGGAGATGTTTATAGTTGTTGCATTCTATGATTCTATCTGTCCCGTGGCGAGCTGTGGCAGCCAGGTGCTCTTTACCTTATGTCAGCCTATAGTGTTTTGTAAATGCACAGCCCTTCTCATAAGTAGTGACCACAAATTGCAGTTTGAATAAGTTTCACACGTATTTATGAAAAGAGTAACCGGTGGTAGTTCTTTTTGGGTCTTCTGTGTGTTTCGGTAAATAAATGTCTTGCAATATCGATTCGTGTGCTAAAAGCGAATCAATTATTGTAATAAAAGAGTAACTACCATTAGGTTGGGGTAAAAATGATATGCTTATTTTGATTGCCTTTTCATGTGATGCTAGCAGATTTAATTTAACCAAATCAGTCTTCATCTATTGCAAGGTACTTCAGCACACGTGGAGGGTAGCACAGGAGGGTGCTAGAGGTGGTGGTTTGTGTTCCAGCTGTCGTTGTTAGGGCTCAGGCAAAGGCTAGATAGCTTTGTGGCAGGTTAGTTCAGATTTTGCAGCTAAGGATTCTTGCTAATAATTTCTCGATTTCTTCTGGTTGATTTTTTTGGGTGTGCTGTGGTAGATGGGGAGGCTTATAATACATGGTATGCAGCCATGAGATCAAGCAGAACTTGCCATACTTTATGAGATATATTTGTCATTAAAAGTTAGGTTCATTTAGCCATAGTGGAAAGGTTGTGATGAAATTTTTTGACACATACAGAAGTTTTGATGTCACTGATTTTAAGTTAGTTGTCGATTATTTGGATGAACTCTGTCTCTCTCTCCATGCAAGAAGATGCTTTTTACGGAGAAATTGTTTTGTAGAGCATGTTAGTTGCTTACGAGCTATAAATGGTTCAATTGTAATAGGTTAAATTTTTCAGTGATTGATTTTCTCTACAAAATTTTCTTTGTATGTGCTTTCTATTGCAAATAGATGTGCTCAGCTACTGTGCATGGCTCAGCTGTGCAGCATAGACAACTGCAAAGTTCAGACATAGTTTATTATGCAATCCATTTCCTGCAGGATAACAAATACATTAATCAAACTCTGCAGTATATAGTATGCCTTTTCTGCTATATTTTCCTTTTATTTTTGCTTAAACTTGACATAGTTTTAGACATAGTTTTATTTTTTCTTATTACTGTTGCTGTTTGCTACAAATACAGGATACAGTACTGGAATTTGGATTTCAGGGCATCAAAAAGCAATTTACTATCCTCCAAGTGAAGCATTATCTCTTTTTTAAGTCTTAGTAAGATCCTTGTTGTAGGTATCAAAGAGCAAGTTGGGAAGGAAGCTAGGTTCTTGATTTTCATATGAAAGTGTTAAGGTCCAACACTTGATAACTTTCCGATAAAAAAACACTTGATAACTTTATGCATTCTCTAAAATTCTATTCAAGTCATGGCCTTTCTTCTCTGTATGCTCCAAATGGGCAGCTACCTTTTAGTGTTCATCGTATTGTTCATGTCTTGTCATATGGTTAATACCACAAAAGAAGCATATGGATAGTCACTAGCTAAAGATATTTCTAAATATATGATGACCCCTGTAGCTTTTTATACTGAATCATCTGATGCTTTGAATATGTCCTTTTTCTATTCTACAAAAGGGTTGGAATTTGAGAGCTATTAGGCACCAGTAATCGCTCTTTCAGTAAGTTCATCTAGCAATTTAGTGCCATCCTATGAATATGCTCCACAGATTGACTTGCTTTTTTTATTTTTGTAAAGGTATGTTTTCATGCCTATAAAAGATATTACTGAGGGTGAGCTTATGCCTCCTGGAATGTAGAGACTAGATCTGCAGATGTAAGTGAAAACCCTTCAAAACATGCACTTTGTTAGCTGCTGGCTCTCTAGCTACCCCGTCTTCTCCTCCATTCATTGTTAGAAGCCTCTCTCTTCAGGCTACTGTATAGTTCTGGATTCTCGAGTAATTGATTTGTTAAAAAGGGATGAAAAACAATTGTGTTTGATAGCAGTCCAATGAATCCCTCATATATTTTCATGCTCCATATTTTTTAAGCTGTCCTACACAAAGTGATGGAAAGTGATTTGGGGAATTCTCAATGCATTACTGTGATTGATTGTCATACATATATATAAGCTTGTGGACAGGCCCACTTGCCATATTACATTCCAACACTCCCCCGCAGTCTAAATTGGGAGCACCGCGAACATTGAGACTGGACCTAAACTCTGTGAAGATAGACGTCGGCAGGCCTTTGGTGAAGATGTCGGCGTACTGGGATGTAGTGGGAACGTGCAGGACGCGGACTTCACCAAGGGCGACTCGCTCTCTGACGAAGTGCAAATCGATCTCAATATGTTTGGTTCGCTGATGCTGAACCGAGTTGGTGGAGAGGTAAACGGCGCTGACATTATCACAGTAGACCACTGTAGCGCGACGGAGAGGGCAGCGAAGCTCTGTCAGGAGCTGGCGCAACCAGCAGGCTTCGGCGACACCGTTCGCGACAGCTCGATATTCCGCCTCTGCACTGGACCGTGACACTGTAGGCTGACGCTTAGACGACCAAGAGATGAGATTGTCGCCGAGAAACACCGCATAACCCGAGGTGGATTTGCGTGTGTCGGAACAACCTGCCCAATCTGCATCGGTGTAGACAGTAAGATCAGCTGGAGAGGTCCGGTGTAAGTGCAATCCAAGATCCAGGGTACCCTGAAGGTACCGGAGAATGCGCTTCAGTGCACTGAGGTGGGGCTCCCGGGGATCATGCATATATAAGCGGACCTGTTGAACAGCATATGCAATGTCCAGCCTGGTGAAGGTGAGGTACTAAAGAGCCCCAGCAAGACTGCGGTACTGACTGGGATCAGAGACAGAGACACCATCAGCAGGAAGCTTGGAGTGAGTGTCCACAGGAGTGCTGCTCGGCTTGCAGTGACTCATACCAGCTCGCTCCAGAATATCCAGCATGTACTGCCGCTGAGAGAGAAATAAGCTATTACCTCGGCGCTGAACGCTGACACCCAGAAAGTGGTGAAGGGGCCCCATGTCGGTCATCGAGAAAGCCCGACGAAGTGCTGCGATGATCCGGTGAAGGAGGCTCGGAGAAGATGCAGTCAACATAATATCATCGACATACAGTAAGAGAAAAGCCATATCAGCACCTCTGCAGTAGATGAACAACGACGTGTCGGATTTGGCCTCAACAAACCCAAGTGAGGTGATGTGGGAGGCGAAGCGACTGTGCCAGGCGCGAGGAGCTTGCTTCAATCCATAGAGTGACTTATTCAGGCGGCAGACATGGTTGGGCTTGGAGGAATCAACGAACCCAGTCGGCTGAATGCAGTAGACAGTCTCACACAGGGTGCCATGGAGAAATGCATTCTTCACATCGAGCTGGTGAATCGGCCAGGAGTGAGACAGTGCCAGAGTGAGGACCACTCTGATGGTAGCTGGTTTGACAACAGGACTGAAAGTCTAATCATAATCAATGCCCGGTCACCGAGTGAAACCGCGAAGCACCCACCGTGCTTTATAGCGGTCAAGAGAGCCATCAGACTTGAACTTATGACGAAAAACCCACTTGCCGGTGACGAGGTTGACGCCAGGGGGGCGAGGCACCAACGTCCAGGTGTCGTTGCTCTGGAGAGCATCGAACTCGGCCTGCATAGCGAGGCGCCATGCCGGGTCCGAGAGAGCAGTACGGACGGACGACAGCACTGGAGAGGTAGCGGCAACCGTCGTGTGGAGGTTGAGGCGATCCACAGGTTAGCAAAAACCATCCTTGCCACGGGTGCGCATGCTATGCGCATTGGTGACAGGGACGATTGCCTCTGGAGCCGTCGTGGTGGAGCGGCCGGTGGTCCGTCCGGCGCCGCTGGCAGCAACCTGGGACACCGAGTCCACAGGGGCAGCAGCACCGTCAGGACCAGTGGACAGCGAGCCACCGTCGTGGCCGCCGTGGCCAGCCTGACTGCCGGTGGGGCTGGCTGCGTGGCTGCTGTGGCCAGTGTGGCCGCTGGGGCCGGCTGCGCCACTCCCATGGCCGGCGGGGTGGCCAGGGGCCCCGGGGGCAACGTCCATGCCGCCGGGAAGACGAGTACCTGCAGTCACAGCTCTTGTCCAAGTTGGCGAAGAGGAATCAACAGCATCATCCAGAAAGTCAAGTGTGTGAGGGTCCTGAGGGGTGGATGACATCTCGGAGAACGGAAACAATGTCTCATCAAACACGACGTGAAGAGAGACAATGATCCGATTGGAGTGGAGGTCGAGACATCGATACCCTTTGTGATCAGATGAGTACCCTAGGAAGACACACAAGGTGGAGCGAGGCGATAATTTGTGGGGAGCTGTGGATGTGAGGTTAGGATAGCAGGCAACCCAAAGACTCGAAGGTGAGCATAGGAGGGTTGTGTGCCGTGGAGAGCGAAAAAGGGGTGACGACGTTGTGTTTAGTTGGTGCGATTAGAGATAGTGGCGGTGGAAGTGGTCAACCCAATAAACAGGAGGAAGACTGGCCTGGAACAGAAGGACCGCACGATGTTGTTCACGGTGCGAAGAGTGCGTTCAGCACGTCCGTTCTGTTGGGAGATGTATGGGCACGACATCCGAAAGACAACTCCATGGGTGAGGAAGAACGTGCGGGCCGAGGAGTGGTCAAACTCGCGGCCGTTGTCGCACTGAACTGCCTTGATGGTGGAGTCGAACTGCGTGCGGACATATGAAAAGAAGTTAGAAATGACGCCAAAAGTTTCAGATTTGAGGCGTAATGGAAACGTCCAGGTGTAATGAGTGCAATCATCAAGAATGACTAAATAATATTTATAGCCAGACACACTAACAACTGGAGACGTCCAAAGATCACAATGTATTAAATCGAAAGGATGAATAGCACGTGAGTTTGACACACTAAATGGTAGGCGCACGTGGCGACCAAGCTGACAGGCATGACAAACATGATCAGTGTTGTGCTTATTACAGGAAATAACATTGGAACTAATAAGCTGGCATAAAGCCGCGTGTCCGAGATGACCGAGACGACGGTGCCAGAGGGAGGTGGACGACGTGGCAGTGGTGAGGGCAGCAGTGGTGTTGGATGGTGCCGGGAAGAATGGGTAGAGGTCACCCGTGCTATTGCACCTGGCGATCACGCTCCGTGTCTGAAGGTCCTTCACAGAGAGGCCAAATGGGTCAAACTCAATGGAACAATTATTATCAGTAGTGAAACGACGTACGGAAATTAAATTCTTAATAATGTTAGGCGATACTAAAACATTAGAAAGAACAAGAGGACGTCGTGTGGTGGGAAAAGAGTGTGACCCAATAGAAGTAACAGGAAGTGAAGCTCCGTTACCAACGATGATAGATGAAGGACTGGATGACAATGGAGGATGAAGGCTAGAAAGTATACCAGCGTTGTTGACCATATGAGCTCCGACACCGGAGTCAGCATACCATTCGCCCGACGGAGGAGGTGTCAGCGTCATGGTGTTGAAGTTGCTGACGAGGGCGGACGGATCCCAGGACATGCCCTGCATGGGCGTCCAGGGCTGCTGCTGCAGCTGCTGTGGTGGCGGCGGTCCTCCGTAGCCGAACCCTGGAGGAGGCCCAAGGGTGTACGGCTGCTGCACGTACTGCTGCTGGGCGGTGAAGGCGGCCGGCGGAGTCCGAAACGGTGTCCCGGAGGCGTTCGGCAGGCACGGCCAGAACTGAATGTGGCCCGCCCACGGATTGTAGTACGGTGCCTGGTGTTGCGGAGCGGTGGTGTTGCCGGTCGGCTGCTGCTGCTGTTGGTTGCGGCCGCGTCCACCACGGCGGCGGCCGGTCCGCTGCTGGGTGGCACTGCCGCCCTGCCCCTGGCCGTAGTAGCCTCCCTGGCCGGAGGCGTGCCTGCCCTGGCCGTGACCCGCCTGGTTGCCCTGGCCGTGTCCGCCGTGAGGACGTCCGGCAGGAGGGCGTGGAGCGGCGACGAGGGCGGTCGACGAGGAGGAGGTCAGCGGATCGGAGGCCCCGGCAGCCTCGCCGGCGACAATGTCAACGATGTCGATCTCCTCGAGCAGAAGAAGTGTGCGAGCCTCCTCGAAGGTGGGGAAGGGCTACCGCATCTTGAGGTTGGAGACCATGGGTCGGAACTTGCCGTTAAGGCCGCGGAGGGTGAGGACCAGGGTCCGATCCCCGATCGGATCGCCGAAGTCTTTGAGGGTCGCCGCCATCGTCTCGAGGCGGCGGCAGAAGTCGGTGATCGAGGACGACCCTTGTTTCGCCGTGCGAAACTCCGCCGAGAGCAGCAGGGCGCGCGATTCGCGCTGGCCGAGAAACTCGTTCTTGAGGTAGAGCCACGCGCCGCGCGCGTTCGGCTTGCGGTTCATCGTCGACTGCTGGAGGTCGGCGTGGATCGTGCAGTAGATCCAGGTGAGCACCGTGCAGTCCATCTGCACCCACGCAGGGCGATCGGCGTTGACGACGTTGGAGAGGACGTGGTCGGTGAGGGCGTACTTGCCTAGGACAGTGAGGAACATGGCGCGCCACCGGTTGTAGTTGTTGGTGGCGCGATCCAAAACCAAGGGCACGAGGACCTTGATGTTGAGGACGGCGATGGCGGCGGCGTGGACGGCGGCGTACTTGGCTTCGTACGCGTCGAGGGCCGCGGCACGATCGGCCTCCGCCTGGCGGAGGCGGGCCACCTCGGCGTTGCGTTCGCGCTGCTCGCGCGCCTCGCGGGCCTGGCGCTCGGCGTCAGTTTCGGCCATCGGATCACGCGATCCCGAGGGCAGCCGGGCGACTGGAGTAGTAGACGATCAGACGACGCGAGGGAGTAGAGGATCTGGGCAGCACGATCCCAACGTGACCTGGTGTGACGTAGTCGTACAGGAAGCAGCGATGTAGATGTACGTGACTGGATGCTGATCACGTGGTGCAGACGTACGTGACCTGATCTGGCCTGGCGTCCGATCCTTCACGGCCGCCGCGGTACGTCGCGATGGAGGAGTCTGCGATGCCGCGGTCTCGCCCGTCGCGAAGTAGAGGACGTCGGGCGTCGCGGTACCCGGCGAAGTCGCAGTATCCGGCGAAGTCGCGGACGTCGCGATCAGGCAGGTGAACCAGACAAAGTCGCGGACGTCACTCGCGGATGGACGTCGCGATGAGGGGCGTGTCGCGCAGGCGCCGTGGGCGTGCGCGGTCGCAGGATGTCGCCGGCGATCGAGATCGTAGCGGCGGCGGCACGGCGCTCGTGAAGAGCAGGCGCTAATTGCGGAAGCGAGAGGAACGGGGATCGTTACCGTCTCGTGATACCTTGATGGAAAGTGATTTGGGGAATTCTCAATGCATTACTGTGATTGATTGTCATACATATATATAGGTTTGTGGACAGGCCCACTTGCCATATTACATTCCAACACAAAGTGTTAGGTTCTCAGTTTGACATTTTTAGTTTTAGTGTAGAACTGAAACCAGGATTTATTATGACAGGCACTGAAATAGACAGATAGCATTGCTCAAGATACACTGCATTGACCTTCGCTGCCGTGCTGACTAGCTGAAGAATTGTGCACCTAAAGAAAGTAGCAAGTCCAGTCTGTCAGGTATATTAATGTCCTTCGATCATCTCAACTATTTGTTCCCTTCCATCCATTATCAGAAACCTGTCTTTGGGCTCCTATAAATTTATTCCCCTTAATTTGTTAGAAAGGGTTTAAAAGCATTTGCGTTCAATAGCAACCATGTTAATCCCTTATACATTGCCATGATCCCTTTTTTTTAAGTTGTCCTACACAAAGTGTCCATTTCTCAGTTTGGTATTTTCAGTTTTTGTTGTCAGCCTTGCCAGAGAGTAGTGTATATAATCTTTTAGGTTTTTTCTTTGGATCATCTTTCATTTTGCTTTCTGCACGACTGCACATCTTCAGTTTGTTTGGGTCATGCCAATGTCATTGGATGAATGTATGTTTAACTTTGCTAAGCTGCATTCCATCTACGAAGGGTAGCAGGATGCCATTCCAGCAAAGGTGTATAGATTTTATTTCCCTTCTACAAATCTAAACTCTAACTACGTAGATTTTATTTGTTTGCCCAAATATCTTCCACTAGCTTCAGTAAATATGATAAATGCATCTTGCAGTGTTTAGTTCCAGAGATTGGAAGCATGGAACATCTCTTCTATCATCTTCAGTTACATCCATTTGCCATTAGAATCACGACAACATGGAAAAGCCATGTGGTTGACCCTTTGTTGCATTCTTAGATGAACCATCATCTATAATGATCGGTGTATAGCAATTGACTATTTACTGTTTAAATACCATTATGGTAGTTGCCACTTTCCTTCTATTAAAAACACTACAAGGCTTATTAACATTTTGTAACCATGCTTTGACATGTTATGCAGCACATCATGAGCTTGATCGTGCAAGATACCATGGACATGCGTGTTATACACACATACCTCTGATAGCGGCTCCTCCTATGACCTTTTCTCTCAAGAACCTAGAGGTATAACACCGACTGTGTCTGCTTACTTCACCGACTGCGACTGCTTACATCTTAGGCCATGCTTGCCCTGACATAACAGGCATTAACCTTTATTTTGATGATCGAAACAAATTGCACCCCACCCCACAGCTTTGAGTAGGATCGAAGTTGGAAGTTTTATTAGCGCTGTAAAGATCAGAGGAACCTCAGAAGCTGGTGCCACTTTCTTTAAGACCTCTATCTGATCATCTACTACTGTGACTTCTATATGAAGTCTGTTGTGTTATATCACAACACGGCTTTTTTAGTGCCCTATCCCAGGACTATTTTATGTAAAATTATTAACGATTTTGACATCTAGCCTACAAGGACTCTCATGTGAGATGTAAGTAATGTATATGGACCCCCTCATGATTGAACAATCCGCAGTTTTTGAAATTCGTCTTTGTATTCGCTAAGCAGGGTTTAGTATTGCTGCCCTAAACTGTAAGCTACTGGGTGCAAACAGATGCTCCCTATGATATAAGTATTATGTTTGTAACAACCTGTCATGTTCTTCTATCTACATATTATTCCATTGTCCACTGAACTACGGCTATCACTCGCGCGTAAGGGAGTGCACAAATCAGAATGAAGATGAAGGTAATCGATGTGACCATGCGTGAGCTGCTATCTTCAGTCAAGACCATCTTGCCGGAAATTTCAGCCATGGTCCGCTCTCCATGCTCTGCTGGAGCGGCCAGCACACCAAAGAAAGCACGATACGAGATCGACATATTCCTTCCGAGCAAGCCAGATGCCACCTACAAACTTTCCAAGTCGTTGGCCAGTCTTCACGCTACACTGGTGTCTCTTCTTGATGGACCTCTCCAGAAGAAAAACTTTGTGCCTCGCCAGCCTAAGGAAGAATAGAGTAACAGACGAGCTCCTCTGCACATATGAACTAGGGTGGTCTAGCTATATTTCAGAAGTTCTTTTGTTTAGTCGGTGCAGCTAGCACTATGCATGTATGCTTATGATGTTATCACTATGCAGCATCGTGTTTTTATTTCTTTTGGGAAAACATTCAGTGGGCTAAAGAGTGTCATGTTTATTTCTTCTAAGAACTATCAGGTTTGATTCAATTGTTCTCAGTCGTGCCTGACAAACCATCCGCCAAGGCATTGTAGTCCCTAAAACACCCGTGAGTACCCATCTTCGTTGTCCAACACGAATATGTTAATATATCACAGCTGGTACCCATGCACGTCTTCACGGAGCTCAAAACTTTAGTGTGCTTGCTTATATGTTCTTAATCTAAACTTTAGTGTGCTTGCTTATTTTCCTTTTTATTTGTGGTGCAACTTTGCGGATTAAAGAGCACTGCATGATTTGGTGTCAACACATTTGGTGTCAACCGACGCGCAAGGGCGCGCCATTAGCACTAGTGAATTTGTATGTGTACGTGCATTAACGGGCACCGTGATGGCGCTCGTCATCCGACGCCGACGCCGACGGCCGTACGAGGTCGCCGGTGGCGACGGATCGGTGACGACAGGTCGTCATCATGAATTCAGCATGATGACCGACACATGACGTGTGGCTTCGCGCCTGCACTGCCGCCACCTGCATCGTCATCATTTCATGGCTAGTACTCGTAGTAGCTAGCTCCATCGTCATGATATCTCCGGCCGACGATCGATGCGACGACCATGGATTTCTGGATTGCCTTTGTTTTCTTGGGGACACCACATCGCCGGAGATCCTCCGGCCCCTGTGTCCACCGGAAAGGATCGTGACGGGACGGCCGGACGGGTCACACCGGCCGGAGCTGCCGGCGTCCGTACGTGTGGCCTCCGCGGCCGGAACGAGTAGCTTTCGTTGTTGCTCATGGCATGGCAAGGTGGCCCGCCGCACATGCATATCATTCAATTCAACTCACGTTGACTTTGACCCCCAAAAGAAAAAGGACATCATTTTAATCAAAATTGTTTTCTACTACTACAAATGAACCCAGCAATTAATTGCAAATCAACGTGCATAGATTTTCATATATTACATTAAGACACAGGTGCACTAGCTAAGGTAGCACAAAAATGAGCTTACGAATTGTACCGTACCATGATATTGCATCCAGCAGGGGAAAATAAATGGAATGCCATGTCTGTACCTGATGGGCCGTCCGGGCCATGTCCGGTCCGATACAGACGTAGATGGTGTTCGGCCCAACATACCAGATACAGACCGACCTCTGTCGGCGGATCCAGTCCTGTCGTGTGAGCAACTATAATGCAGCCCCTAAACAGGTTCCTATTCTAAATCTAGTAATTTGATCTAAAAAAATCTAGTCTAATGGACCTTCTATTTGGGCTCCCATTTTAAAAGGGCTCTCAAATTTTAGTATTGGGTCCCTAGGAAAAAAGTCCTCCTATTCCTCTCCCTCCAAATTAGGGACTATGGTTAAAGTTGGACTTTAAATTTGACTCTCAAACTTTGCAAGTCACCTCCAAAATGAAAATGTAGGAGTTTGATTTAGAGGCTGTGGTTGGAGATGCTCGTACTTTGTGTTTGCCTCTTGCTATAGCTCCACTCCATACTCCAGAAATTCCCCAAATTTCTTGAGTTATTATATATATACGATCATGCAGAATAAACCACATATGGACATGTCATAATATGTGGTGGAGGAAAAACACATGGCCACCTAAAAAAACAAGAGTGTGGTCGAAACCACATCTTCGGTTTTTAAAACTTTGCACGTTTATGGTTCACCTATATTTGTACTCACGAGAAAATGGTTGAGATGTAAAATGATTTTTTAAAAAAAAATTATAGAAAAAAAACTAAACGCATGTGCATGTCTACCGGAAGAAAAAAAAGGTTCCTACTTCTACCACGTATTTTCCGTACATATACCAAGTGCAAATGGATCACACAATCTAAGTGCTAGTTGATGCCCCATATGTGCATGTATTGAACCAGACACTGCTACTAGGGATGAAAACGGATCGGATACAAACGGATATCATTGATATTGTATTTGTTTTCATACTTCTGTTCGGATTCGGATTCGAATATGAATAGTATCAGTAATATCGGATAGGATATGATTAGATATCGACATCATAAATATACCGATTTTAGTATTCGGATACGGATACGGTATCGGATGTTAATCTTCGGACTCGGATACGAACATATTTAAACTCCTCTAAACGAATTCGGTCGGACACCATGTGAGGGATTGTATTGTGAAGAAAGAATAGAAGGGCATGAGCAAGGGCGCGCCATTAGCACTAGTGAATTTGTAAGAAAGAGAGTCACCATGTGAGGGATTGTATTGTGAAGAAAGAATAGAAGGGCATGAGCAAGATCCAAGAGAAGAAGAAGATGACTCATGTTAAGTGTTCCAACATGGGACACAATGTCTCTATGTATTCCAACAAGGTTGATGACCAAGTCACACTTCCAAACAAGAAGACAAGACAAAGCAAGAGGAAGTGTTATGGTTGCCATGAGAAGGGACATGAATATGGCTCATGTCCTAACAATAAAAGTGAAGGTTTGCCATCATCAACAAAGAGTCTCATTGGCAAGATAGCAAGCAAAAGGCTAGGCAAGAAAAGAAGACCAACAAGAACAAGAGCTAGTCGCCTATGCTACACTTGTAGAACAAAGGGACATCTAAGAAAAGATTGTCTCATGGGTAACACTCTTAAGCTAAACTCTTCAGTTGATTCAAATATGTTTAGGAGACCCAAAAATGGCACTTTTGCTTGAAAGGTGATTTGTTCACCAAGTGCTAGCACAAAGGCCATTTGGGTGTCTAAGTCTCTTGTGACTAACCATGATGGACCCAACATAGTTTGGGTACCAAAGTGTGCTAAATTAGTGTTGTAGGTACTTGAAGGTGATATGAAGCTTCGTGGTGCTTGATCTAGTTGATTGAAAATATTCACTCAAGCTATCAATCAATTCTAATTATCATTTCTTTTATGGTTGACCCGAAGATTAATCAATGGAAATATTTCAAACTTCATATTCACCTCGGTAACTACTAACTAGTATCTATCCCTTGCTAGCTAGCCACTTGACTTGTGTAGTCTCTAGCCATTCACAAATATGTGTGTGTGTGTGTGTGTTTGTGAATTATTAAGAGTGGTTAGAGTACTTCATATTTAAATGAATCATCTTCCATATGATGTTTTTAATGGCTCTCTAGTAGAGCAAGTTTTTATTAATGTTGTAGGTTATGAAGTATAGAGACAAGAGATCATCAAGTTGTTGTTGCATCAATTTCCGTTGATGTACTCAATGAAGAAGTGCAGCACACACCTGCTGAAATTTAGCAGGGCAGCAGTGCCGCCCCTCCTACCTCAGTAGCAGCTGAGATCAACATGATCATAAGCAATGTGAAGATGAAGAGTTTATCACATTCATTACATTTTGAGAAGGGTGTTAACAACTACATATCATGTGCAAGTTATTTTCAAACTTACTCCTTTGTGTCTTGTGTAGCCACTTCGGTGAAGAAAGTACTTGAGGATATATATTGGTTGTTGGTCATGGAAGAAAAGTATGATTGGAATTGAATTGATCATCCACACCAAGTAACATAGATGACTTGAGTTTCCTTTGTGGACTTCAAACCAAGAATTTCAAGATGAAGAAAGTTTATGTTCATCCATGCATACTCTTAGTTGGTTTGAGGGATTCAAAGACTTGTCTCACACTGAAGTGTATTAGTAAATTTCAAGAAGGCCAAGAATGAAGAATCAAGCTTAAGTAAAGTAGAGGCACTCATCATTCACAATTCAAGAAAAACTCTACTTAATGAAATCTTATCATATGGTAGATTGCTAAAATCTCATTATCATCCAATGGCCTTCTACATGCTCTAATGATTGTAAGTAATTCTAGGCATAAATTAATTTGATTACTCCCTTTTTTCCATGACCTAGACATAGAGTAGGAATCCCATGTTCTTAAATGATTAAAGTGTTATGAGAGAAATTCAAATACTTAGAGCACTTATAAAAGGGGGGATTTACTCTATGACTCGAGTTGTGAGACTAACCATTTCTCTAAGTGATTTATGCAGTCTTACTAAATGAGAATATGTTTCTCAAATGGAGTGTGCTATCTTATGAAAGTAATCAATCCAAAATTATGTGATGTATTCTCTCTCTAGTTGATTTGGAGTTGATTTGTCTATGTCAGGCCCTCATCATAATATGGCTTAAATCTGCCCTTTGAACTTATTTGACCAATCATGCATATTTACGTTGTCATTCCACTCACAAAAATGTGCATGAGGCTTTAAGGGAGATCTATTCCATGTTACGAGGTTTCTCTATTTAGTGACTCACTTGCCATCCACATATAAAGGGTTACTAAATTAGAAGCTAGTGATTGTGTTACTAATGCCCTCTTATGTCGAGCTAATGAATGACCACAAAGAAAGAAGTGATGAATTTACAAGAAGGTAGTAGCAGAGAGATGATGAGAGTGTCCATAAATGACCACAAAGAATTATTGGAATATTCTAGAAAGGCAAGACTGGCCTATAAAGTAGGGTGAGCAACTCAAGTGATCAAAGAAGAGTAGTGTCATTCTTTTTCATAGGGAAGGAATAAAGGTGCTAATGTTCTACACCAAACCATTTGTTACCTCACCTAACTCCAGCACCCTCCAAAACTAAACTAAACTAAACCAAACTAAATTGAACCGGATACACACACTAAGGGTATTTAAGGTTAGTTTATGTAATCCCTATGCGTAGCAAAACCAAAACGAGTTAGTTAGCCTAGTCTTTAGTGAACTAAAGTCATCTAAACCACTGTTTAAACTGGTTCTAGCCTAAACTATTACCAGCTTTAATAAGGAAGTAGCAAATAGTAATTAGATGACAGGGAGTTGAAATACACAATGACATGCCTCATTTGAGCTAGAAATCTTTAACTCAAATACAAAATGACTTTTTTATGAACTGTCATTCATATTTGTGGAATGTATATTGTCTTGTAAAAGTACATATATATATAGATTAGAATGAAAAATGTTTAGACAACGTACCTTTTTTCATTGCTTCCTCAAGATACCTTACAATGGTTTGATGATGATAGATTATATAAGTCTTTCATATAAATTTCATCCACTGATAGCTATGTAATAAAGTGCTCTTGGGATGATTCCTTCTTGATCACTTGAAGGAGCACCCATCATTGTATAGGTCTTCCCTAAGCATGTTTGCCCATAAGTAAATATGAAGACATGTACAAATTATCAATAAATAATTAGTCAATGAAATGAATATCCTTATAAGATTTTTTTAAAACTTGGTTAAAGTGAAAAATATTATCTTAGCACAAAACCAAACACGGATACATCCCTAAAGCCGCATATCGCATATCTAATACGTATCGGATATGGATGTGTCTGATACGCCCAGGATACGTATCCTCTGAGTATCCAAATTTTTTATTATTTTCATGTCGTCCGACATGTATACCCTAGTAAGAATCCCAGGAAGACCACCCCTTATCCCTCTATCCTTGGCGCCCTAGCATCTGATGCCCACAGTCCCGCACGCACAAGTGCTGGTCTCACTATAGAATCTGAGTAGGATAACATATTTTGGACACCATGTGTTGTGAATACCCTCAATCTTGCTTTGAAAAGTATATGTGAACCTAAAATAGGAAACATTCCTACTAAAGAAGAAATATTTGCTTGGGAGAAATTATACATGATGTTAAAACTGAGGCTCCTATGATAAAAAAAATCATAATGAATCATTGCATGTGGCTTTCAATGCTCAATGATTTATGTCATTTGAAGTTAATTTCTATTGCTAAAACAAGATTTGTCTCAGTTGTATGTATGTTGAAGCGTTTTGTTGAGATAAAATCAGTCCTCCAACAAATGGTAATTAGTGGCAAATGGAGCATCTATAGAGAAGTCAAAGATGATTCTCCAACTCCAACAACCCAAATTGTCAAGAACTTATACTTAATGTTGTATGGTGGGCAAAGTGGATTACATTCTTAGGATTACTACTCATCTATATATATGAAATGATTCATATGACAGACACGGACACACCATATCTTCACTTAGTTTATGAGATGTTAGATTCAATGATAGAGGAAGTGAAGAAAATCATATATCGATATGAGGGAAGCAAGAAGATAAGGACTCAGACTTCTACTCAGTTATTCATGACATATTGATTGCTAGGTGGACAAAAAGAAATACTCCACTTCATTCTTTAGCTCATTCACTTAATCCAAGGTACAAACTGCCACTTAGTTTTTTTCATTCACTTGAATGGTCACAACAAATTTTTTTCATCTGCGGACCTGCCCCCGAAACCCGCCAAAAAACCCGCACCCGACCCCGATTCGGGTGAAAATCCGCCCCCCACCCCCGAACTCGACGGGGACCCGAAACCCGAGTTTTAGTAGCACAATAACATGATAAAGTTAATATATTGAATGTATAAGTTAGGGATGAAAACGGATCGGTTCGGTGCGGATAATAGCATCCCCGTATCCTAATCTTATTTTTCTAATCGGATTCGGATCGGATATTATACGGTTTCGGATACAAAAGCGGATTTTTTAGGATGTCGGAAATGGTACGGATTCGGAGCGATTTCGGAGTGGAAGCAGACTTTTCTAAGTTGGATAATATGTGCTTACATAGTGTTTTTTAAATGATAAATAATTCATTAGATGACATTTATGCTTACAAAATAATAAAAATAAACCGCTAACTATGATTATGCACTAGGAATATAATAATGCTAGTGTCATGGGTTGGGCTGATTTGCACTCTTGCGCTTGGGCTCCTTAAAATATTCAATTATCCTATTATAAGCATCGGATAATCCATGTTCAATTATCGGATAATCCATATCCATCGGATTTCGTCAATCCCATATCGTACACGTATCCGCACGTAGTCGGATTCGGATTATCCATATCCGCACAGATTTTAAAAAAACACTTCTGCATATCCTTAAAATTTGGATTCGGAGCGGATCGGAGCACAGGATTATCCACACCACTTTCACCCCTAGTATAAGTACATTCAACCATTCAAATAGCAACCTAAATACAAGATTAATTTTCAATAACCCATAATTTAATTTTAATAGTTAGCCACAATAAGGTTGATGCAATACTTTGTACATAAGTTTGTATATTTCGGGTCCCGGCGGGAAACCCGCGGGTCTAATACCAAACCCGCCCCCGCCCCGCCACAATTCGAGTATCCGAACTCGTAGAACCGTGGGGAAAACGTAGACCCGCCCCCGCCCCCGTTGGGTCTAAAACCCGCGGGTACCCGCCCCGAACCCGACCCACTACCATTTTTACTCATACATAGTCATGATAAGATTCACATATGAAAATATCTTACTTATTTGTTTATTATATATGTGCTTAGTCATGGCTGACAATCCTTTTAATTTTGATTTAGTGTTGTTTTGTTTTTTATTAGTACCTACAACACATGATTGCTTAATTTCTATTATTATTATCCTATTTCTATTTTGATTAGAATTTCTTTTCATTGCTTAATTTATATTCTTATTATCCTATTCTATTTCGATTAGAATTGCTTTTCATGTTACTTGGAAGTCTTAAGTGTTTCGTAATAGGATATATGATTTAGAGTTCTATTTGGATTACAATTAGACATCCTAGCTTTTAAGGTTATTATCTTATTTCTATTTCGATTAGAATTTCTTTTCATGTTACTTAGAAGCCTTACGTGTTTCGTAATAGAATATATGATGTAGAGTTCTATTTGGATTACGATTAGACCTCCTAGATTTTAAGGTTATATTAAAAAAACTCTATTTGTAATCGAACTCTGTTTTGTGCTAGAAAAGAGCTATTCTAAGTCGTATACGAGCACGTGTTATATATATAAGTTCGGACAGAAGAAGCTCTACATTACTCGGTAGTTAGAGGGAGACAGATCTAAAAGGAATATATGGACAAAAAAAACAGCAAGAAATTTTTCTTTTTTATTATTAGGTATAGATATATAGGAATGCACTAATGTGACGATATAATAAATAAAGTACGTTCCATCAAGATCAATGGACGCACAAATCTATTAGGTCAGGTAAGTGTCATGTCTGAAAGGTTTAGGAATGGCTAGAGGGGGGTGAATAGCCTATTAAAAATTTCTACAACACCACTAGGCAAAGGATTAGTATAACAAACGACGTTAAGCAAGTTTGCACTAGCTCTAAGGGTCGGCAAGCCACCTAATACAAATCTAGTCACTAGCAAGAGATAAACTATAGCACACAACCAAGCTAGCTAACTAGAGAGCTCTAAGCTAACTACACAAGACTACAGAGCTACTCTACTTTGCAAGAAAGTAAAGAAAATAATGCACAAGCTAGAGTTAGAGAGGTTATACGGCCGTGAAGAGTGGATCAAAGAATAGCTAATCAATCACAATATGAATCCTCGGTAGAGACAATAAGATACAAGATTTTTTTTTATCGAGGTTCACTTGTTTGCCAACAAGCTAGTCCTCGTTGTAGCGATACACCCACTTGAAGGTTCACGCGCTAATTGGCTTCACACGCCAAACTCATCACCGGGTGCCGCAAAACCAACACAAGATGAAGATCCACAAGCTACGCGCAATCCACTAGAAATATCTTTCGCGAACTCCCGCGGGAAGGTTCAAGAACCCCTCACAATCCACCGATCGGAGCCAGATACAAACACCTTCCTCCGCTCAACGATCCTCGTCGTACCAAGCCGTCTAGGAGGTGGCAACCTCCAAGAATAACAAGAGCTTCCACGATGACGACGATCACCAAGTGCCACTAGTATGCAATTAACAAAGCAATGCACTTGGTTTACTCAATCTCTCATGAAATATGCAAGTGAGTCAAGAGAGTGAGTGGTGGAGGCTCTCACAAATGAGCACAAGAGTGTGAGTGATGAAAATGTGAAAGAGAGGCCCCAAAGGGCCGGCCGTATCACAATATATAACCCACACTCACAAATTAGCGGTTTTGGAGACTAGGGGCTTGTTTGGTACAACTCACAATAGTTTTATGAAGTTATTGTGAGCTGTTTTTTTTTTGTCAAACACTTATTTTCAAAACAACTTCATGGCTCTTGGGTGAAGTTATTTTTCTTCTTCTCTCACAAAGATATGAAGTGTGATGAAGCTGAAAATATAGCTTATCTCAACTCTCTCCCCCTTTCTCTCTTATATTCATACATAAAGTTGTTGGTGAAGCTATTTTACCAAATACTTTTTTCAAAACAGCTCAGCTTCACTTAAAGAGTTTCTCATAAAGCTATTTTCTAAAAAAAACTTTATTGGTGAAACAAAGCTGTGCCAAACAGACTGTAAGACTTGACACCTAAGGTAAGGCGCTACTAGCCCCAGCTAGTAGCTCAAGGCCTCCCAGCAAATTGAAGATGGCTAGTAATGGAATTAGTTTGTGAACTAAACTTTGTGAATACAAATATCAATTTAGCCTTGACAAAAGCCAAATTTATGTAAATTTTACCAAGAGAAAATACTATATTGACATCATCTGGGTCAAATAAATGCTCTAATGTGATGTCATGCATGGATGTTAGAGTATTTGTCAGTAAACTTAAATAAAATCACACCATCTTAACTTATGACACAACTAATATATATATATTTTTTTTAAAAGATGGTCATTAGCTTGCTCGTCAAATAAAACTGCTTTTTTCTCAGCCTTGAACTTTCCAACTAAATTTGACAGTAGAATAGAATGGACGGTAGAAATAAAATAGTACTCCGTACTACCGAAATAGTATATAACCGAAATTGAGGGAAAATGTTAGCACAAGCCACGTGAATTGAAGTTGACATATCTCTCTCAAGCGAGCAAAGTGATTAGCTTGACGTCGACGTGCCCACTAAATCCAATACAATCGATTCGCGTCGTCCCACGTAGAGACGTAACTTTCTTTTACATATAATCATCATCATGATGTCATTATATGCATGAAAGAAAACCAAACATACTAGCTCCCTAGTGATGGATTTAGGATTTCATGGAAGCTTGGACTGAAGTCATCTTCAACCTCTCCCTATAAATTATAAATTAGGAGGGGTTCAAGGAGAGGCTCTCTTTTCATGATGGTTTGTTCTAATCAGTGAGCGAGATAGTTGTTAGTTTAATATATGGATCCCTTTGGATCCAAGTGAGCTAATTATCGGCAACTTACTATATATTAGCTGCTTTGATCCAAATACGGCCTGAAAATGCTCGCAAATTAGCCATACATTTGCAAAAGAAGGGTGGAGCACTGTATTGTGCCTTGCTGCTGTGTTCGTTAAGTGCCATCATGCCATGTGACCCCGTTAATGGCTTAATCACATACTAGTATATTGTCATAACGTGAGCTGTCCTGTCCTGTCCTGTCCATAAATTCCAAAGAAACCCAAACAAGTCCTTCCTTTCTCCTCTTGCGGATATGCCAAGGATCCGGAGATGAGCAGGTCGGGGCGTGGGGCCCGGGTGTCATCCTCCGTTCCTACTACGCCAGGGACGCTGCAGCCTGGAGGAGCGGGACCGGGCCGCGCCCATGGTTTGACTACTGAGCCCGACCAACGTCAGCCCAACAGATAAGCTAGCCGTTGGGCCTTGATTCCTTTTTCCTACTGAAGAGAAGCACGTGGGCCCGCGCGTCGGGCCGGGGTAAATAAAAGGGATGGTACGGTAAAAACAGAAGTCCGCACTGAAATCGTAGCTAGATTTGGGCTGTGGTGTCCGTTACCGGCCCTCGTGCTCGTGCTGTCCTTGCGTGCACACGACTACCCAACACGAGGGACCGCGCTGTCTCCATGACCTGTGGGCCACGGCTGCCCGATGCCCACACGGATCATGGCTTGTGTGGGAAGGTGTGTGCGCGTGAGCTGTGTACGATGTGTGTGCGATGCCCAAGCCTCCTGTGTCCCACGCCTACACCTCTCACTGTCCCCGCAAGCGGAATTATGCTCCGTGCACCAAGATCACACTAAACTAAACTCCATTGTTTACTCACTCACCTATTATGGTCTATTCGGACTAACTAACTACTTTGAGGATAATTCCATATATACAAAAGTCGTTTGAGGTGCAATTTTTACCTATAACAAATATCACTAACCTATATCAACCAGCGCATGCTTGCTTTTGCTCTCAGATTAAACCACTTTGTGGATCATGCAGTTCTAAGAAAATCTCTAAGATATGTATCCATTTAATTTATTGTTGCTTATGTAAATGTGATAATAAACGTCGTGCTATGACATTATAAGAGTTACGTGAAGTTTAAAGACTTATTTCCTCCATGTTTGCGAAACCATTTATAGAACATTTTTGTCGATGTTTGAGCATTAACCAAATCGACATCTGTAGCCGACTTCAATGCTTGACTAACACGTAGTTAGGTGCATCTAATGTATACTTTGCCTCCTCGACACCAACAACTATATATTGTCAGGGCATTTCGACAAGAAGTGATGTCATCGGCTTGTGGCACGGAAAGAGAAACAAGGCTATGTAGCAACGAGTAAATCGACAGCCGTGGAGATGTGTGAGTGAAGATGGAGCCTATATACTATCAATCATGACATGAGGGTCAAATAGTAATATTTTCTATCTCTCCTTCAACTTAGTCTGAGATCTTATACTCAGCCATCATGAACACCCTCATATAGAAATAAAGGGCATGTTCAGCTCCAACGTTCAACGCTTCTACACAAAAGACGTAAAGTGACGTAGTTGCCGCAACCCACAACCATAATATAGTGTTGATGAGAAGTCGAAAGGACCGAAAGATACACTGTACTCCCTTCATCCTAAATTATAAGACAATCTCAAGAATTTTGGAGAGTCAAAGTGAAGTTTGAGTAAATTTATATGATAATATAATAACATGTATGATGTCAACTAAGTATCATTGAATTTTTTATCAATCATATTTTTATAGTATATTTATTTGATGTCATAAATATTATTTTTTTATAATTATTGATTAAATTTGAGATATTCAAGATTCTTGGAATGTCATGAATGGAGTATTAAAAATATAGCTGAGTAAGTAGTACCGGTCACCCACCCGTGCTGGGTGCCTCTAGCAGATACGCCGTCCGGCCATCAAGAGCAGTCCCCCGTGCGTTTTTACAGCTGTTCTGTTCCGTTTCCTCACGCCATTCCCATCACTTCTTCATCATCAGTCATCACTCATCAGTCAGTGTAGTAGTGGTGGAACTTTATCTTGTGCTTGCTTGCTTGCTTCCCTTGTACTGTTGCCCCTTTTCTCCACCTCCCCCAATCCATCCATCCATCCATTACCCAGCAAGCAAGCAAGCATTGCCTCCCCTCTCCCCGGAGCGGAGAGCCGGCCGGCCATGGCCACCTCCCCCCGCCCCGCCCCGCACTGACGCCGTCGCCAAGAGACCGAAGAGCCAAGACCTCTAGCTGGAGGAAGAGGAATTGGAAGGAGCGGCCACGCGCCCTTCGCCACGACTTGCGTCGTCGGGGGGCCCAACCCTTCGCCGGCGACGACGAGCAACCACCACGCTCCCCCTCCCCTTCATGCCGCACCCCAAACCCTAATGTAAGATATTTCTGTTCGGATCCGATCCACTCATCCAGTTATACCAGTAGTATATATACGTGTATCGTATCATACCCGCGAAAGCTTGGATTTTTTTTCTTTTCGAATTCTTGTCCCGCCTCTGTAGGTTACTCTATCTTACTCTGATGACGTTACCCACGCGACGCTTCTTCTGTGTAGGTTGCTGAGGATCAGAGATGTCGACGACTGGCGAAATCCTAAGGGCGGACTTATCTTCCAGGACGCCGCCGTTCGGCCTGAGGCTATGGATTGTGATTGGTATCTGCATCTGGGTGGCGATTCTGTTCATCCTAGGCTTCATGTGCTTCTGGTCCATATACCGGAGGAGGAAGCCCAGCAAGTCGTCATTCGACAGTACCAATACCATCCCTGTGTCTCAGATTCCGGACGTCTCCAAGGAGATTGCGGTGGACGAGGTGCGTGAGCACGCTGCTGCTGTGCAGAGCTTCCACCATGTGCACGAGCTGGCGGTGGCTGTGCAGGAGAAGCACTGCGAGAAGGATTCTGGGAAAATGCTGGGCCACCTGGTCAGGAGCAAGTCAAGTGACGCTGATAATCTGAGCCAGTGCAGCTCGGCGTACCAGTGCGAGAGGGCTGCGAGTTCGTACTCTGGCGATGAAGGCAACTCATCAGGCAATGCTATCCTCCCTACTAGGAGGCAGCAGTACTCTCAGTATCCGACTGTCTCAGCGTCTCCGTTGGTTGGACTCCCTGAGTTTTCACATCTGGGATGGGGCCATTGGTTTACTCTCAGGGATTTGGAGCATGCGACCAATCGGTTCTCCAAGGAGAATGTCATCGGGAAGGTGGATACGGGATAGTTTACCGGGTCGACTCATTAATGGCACTGATGTCGCAATTAAAAAGCTTCTTAATAACATGTAAGAAGCTCTGATGATTGTTTTTACCTTTACTTTCGTATAGAACTTGAAATGGTCTCAGCATTTTGACAGTGTTTGGTATATGTCACTGTAGGGGTCAGGCAGAAAAGGAGTTCAGGGTTGAAGTTGAGGCAATTGGGCATGTCAGGCATAAGAATCTTGTCCGCCTTCTAGGATATTGCGTCGAGGGTATCCACAGGTGAAACTAATTCCTGATCAAATGCGCTAATTGTTTGCAAGCTGTTGTCTCTGCTACCACATATATGCGCTTCAATACGATGACTACTGGTCCACATATGATTGCACCCTATGTTCATGATCAAATCTCGAAGCTCCAACCCTTACGGAATCTAGCGCTTGATCACACTTTGAGAATGCACGTGCCTTGGTGCATTGATTCAACTGTAACATTTCAGCCCTCGATAATTTTATCTGATGATCATAATAAGCATTGTTATGATTTACCTAGCTGCAACCTCAATCAAGCATTTTCTCACTTTGCCTGACTGTTTTCTGATTGTTGAATGCCATAATAAATAGGTTACAACTTATGACCAGCCTTTTTAGTACCCAGTAGAAGTGTACGTCTGTTATTGATCCATCACCTCGGGCGTATTGAACTGTACTTAAAACCTACTTCTACTATTCATCAATTTGTGTTGCTCTTTGTTCTTTACATACCTGCTGATGCATTTATGTTGTGAAACTTGGATGATAGCTGTCATAATTTGGCACAACATTACATGGTAACAAATGGTATTCTTTTACTGGATGGAAGCGTTTTAAGGAATGGTTCACTGAAATGTCATAATGTCTTCTGCCCCTTTCTTTGTATATATTGCTCGCGGTGGTTTGAAAGGAATATAATAGGTCTTTGGCATTCTCAAGCCTTATAGGTCTAACCATGCATTACTGGCCTGTTTGGTTCATGGTGTAGCCTGGGGTTGCTCTCCCACTTCCATGTCTATTTGGCCGACAGGCACTCAGAAATAACGGCCTGGGAGCTTCCTGGCCAGGCAAATATGCCAGTTCCCAAACCAAATGGCCCCTACATCTGTAAAACTAGCAGCATGTGAAGTATGGTACTTAACAACAGTCCTTAATTAGAAGCCAAACAGCCATGATTTACTGGGCTGTCAACATCATCATATTATACCTCTAGAAGCCCTTGCTCACCAAATTTTGTGTTAATGTCTGATATAATGCAAATAATAACTGTGCCTAATGAGAATACAAGTCTTCATAACTTCAATTGAGAACATAAACTGGTTTTAATTCAAAACTTTACTGTTCTACTTGTACCTGCTACCACATGCCACTTGGCACCCCAGATATTCATTTTTACTTTTTTTCCTTCCTGAATAAATGAATATGAATATCCAACATCTCAAAAAAGGAAAATAAAGTGTATATTTATGTTAGTAATCTGAAAATTGCTGTGAACCACTACGGTATTTTCTTTTCCATTTGATCCCTGTTTTTTGGTTGCTGGCTGATAGTTAATCTGACTGATCCTGGTGTAGGGTGTGTGCTAGGAGTGGGTGACCTCCCCCTCCCCCCCCCCCCCCCCCCCCTCTATGTAACATCTCTTTCTTAATGAAGCACAACTCACCTGTTTGTTTGAGAGAAAAAAAAAGTTCTGAATTGAACAGAGCTGAGTCATGCTACTTAAATTTGAATTTCTATCTCACTGCTGGCCCACTGATTCAATGAAACCTTGGCAATTATATATTTTGTGAGGTGATGCTATTAGAGCCTTTTTGCTTTCTCCATCTAGGTTCAACCTGATTAAACATTTAAAGTGAAGTGGTGTATGGATACCATTCAAATCTATCTGCTTCATACATCCTATGATTATTTAATCCATTTGAGTGTTCTCCTAATCATATCCTGTTGATCCAGGATTCTTGTGTATGAATATGTGAATAATGGGAACTTAGAACAGTGGCTTCACGGTGCAATGCGTCAGCACGGTGTTCTTACTTGGGAGGCCCGTATGAAAGTCATTCTTGGAATTGCCAAGGCGTAAGAAATGACCCATTCATCATTTTGCATCTTTTATATGCATAGGTTTATTAATGTAAGATGTTTTCTGTAACTGAACAATACGCAGGCTTGCTTATTTACATGAAGCCATAGAACCAAAAGTTGTACACCGTGATATCAAATCGAGCAATATCTTAATTGATGAAGAATTCAATGGAAAGCTTTCTGATTTTGGACTGGCCAAGCTCTTGGGTGCTGGGAAGAGCCATATCACAACTCGAGTTATGGGAACATTCGGTATGTTTTTTTTGCATGTGTTTCTTTATGGAAACATTCCTGAGTATGACTTTTTCTTCAATAACTGGAACTTTTGGTATTCACATGCAGTATGGAGTTTACATATTGAAAGCTTTGTTTTCCATTTTTAGAAGAATTGGCTGTAGAGCTTCGTATTGAAAGTTGAAACAATCATTCATAAAAAAATTCGATGCTGTTTCAGGTATGTGGCTCCTGAGTATGCGAATACAGGTCTGTTAAATGAGAAGAGCGATGTCTACAGCTTTGGGTGCTACTACTGGAAGCAGTGACTGGGAGGGATCCAGTTGACTATGGTCGGCCTGCTAACGAGGTGAGCATTTGTTTCACAGCAAAACGGTATCTGCTTGCTAGGACAACATGCTTCAGGTGTATGTATATCCTGTGTTTATGCCTAGTAACCTTGACGGCAATAGTACTTCCAAATTTATGCTTGGAGCTGTGACTGATCTGAATGTTGATCAGCTACAAGCCCGATAACATGGTGGTGGCTGCACGCAGGTTCATCTGGTGGAGTGGCTGAAAATGATGGTTGGCACGAGACGAGCGGAGGAGGTAGTGGATCCCGACATGGAGTTGAAACCAGCGATTCGTGCTCTGAAGCGCGCACTTCTAGTGGCACTGAGGTGTGTGGACCCAGATGCTGAGAAAAGGCCCACTATGGGTCAGGTTGTTCGGATGCTCGAGGCAGAAGACGTCCCATCAAGGGAGGTTTGTACATCTTGAGCTTTCTTCCGTCAATGCAACTACTCTGTAATTCCTTGTGCATTAGTTCTAAATCTTGTGCTGTGTGATCCTCTGAAGGACCGCCGGAGTCGGAGGGGCCACAGCAACAACGCGGACAGCGAGTCCAAGGCAAGCTCGAGCGAGTTTGAGATAAGCAGTGATCGAAGAGAGTCAGGACCACCGTCGTCGAGGTTCCAGCCCTAACTCCGTCCCAATGAGAGAACACAGCAGATCACCATGTCCAAGAACTGGGTTTCAGTTCAGTTCGCAGAGTTGTCTCTTGCCTGCTCGCTCATGCATTCAGCAGGCCGTTCCAAAGGTTGACCCACGCGCGCAGGTTTTCAGCACCGGCGGGGCTTTGGATGGATGGCCATGGTTTGTTGGTACTTGGGCGCCTTGGATGGTGGGCATGGTTGGTACTGGTAGTGATAGGAAGGAAGGACATTGCGTTTTGTACTGTAGGTATTACCTTTTCCTTGGTGGTAGCCAGCGTATCCCTGGGAGATTGTGGGAGACTTGTCATGGATGTGGATCCTATTCGTGTTCTGTTTGTCCAGCAGCTTGTACAGGGTTCTTGGTTAGGACTCATCGGCGAGTAGAAAAGATGACCGGCTCTTTCCTCTTGTGATGAGTGAAGCGTCAACCTTTTGGTATCCGGAATTCGTTTCCAATGGAATGGAATCTATGCTGTTCATTTATGTGAAATATCTGTAAAATTCGAATCAGGACTGAATGAATTACTGGCAGAAATGAAAGCAGAGATTTGGACTTGCTGAACGTCACCGGAACTCAATTCGCACGGCGGCGCGGCGTTGCGTCCGCTGCCCTCCGTTTCCGTGGCCCTGCGGCGCAGTCATGGGCCTGATTCTTTTACTGGTGGGCCGGCCAAGTAAAAAGACCACTTGGCTTGGGGCCCATATAAAGTAGCACCATTCCGCCATTTGCGATCGCGGAAATATCTTGCACCAATCCACCCGTCTCGTCTCGTCACGTCTCCTTCCATCCCACCAAGCCCACACAGTCCAGTCCAGTCCCATCTCGCCTTCGCTTAAACCCCACCCCCACCCTCCGCACCCAGGCGAGAAGCCCTCGCCAATCTGCACCCATGGCCGCTACCGTCGGCATCCACCTGCGCCCGCTCCGCTCCGTCGCCGTCTCCTCCGCGAGGTCCCGCTCGCTCCTCCATCTCCTCGCCCGCCCCCTCTCCTCTTCCCAATCGGGATCGTACGCCTACCATCCTTTCCCTGCCCCGGCCACCGCCGCCGCCGCCCCCGCCCCCGCCCCCAACCATGTCCACCACCCTCCCCACCACCAGCAGCAGTGGGCGCCGCCGAGGAACCCGCCTCCCCCCGGGCCCCCTCCACAGTGGTCCCCGCAGGGACATCCGCCTCCGCCGCCCCGCGGCTATGGGCCTCCGCCGCCGCACCACCAGCATGTGCGGCCTCCGCCACTACACGGCCACGGACCTCCACCACCAGGACAGCATATGCCGCCCCCGCCGCCACGCGGCCACGGGCCTCCACCACCGGACAGCATATGCCGCCGCCACACGGCCACGGGCCTCCACCGCCGGGACAGCATATGCCGCCGCCACACGGCCACGGGCCTCCACCGCCGGGACAGCATATGCCGCCGCCGCCGCCGCCACACGGCTACGGGCCTCCACCACCGGGACAGCACGTGCCGCCTCCGCCGCAACACGGCCACGGGCCTCCACCACCGGGACATCACGTGCCGCCTCCACCGCCTCCACACGGCCACGGGCCTCCACCACCGGGACAGCATGTGCCGCCGCCTCCGCCACCACACGGTCACGGGCCTCCACCACCGGGCCAGCACGGGCCCTCTCCGCCGCCACGCGGCCACGGGCCTCCACCATCGCACC
Organism: Microstegium vimineum; assembly: GCA_022036555.1. Lineage (NCBI taxonomy): Eukaryota > Viridiplantae > Streptophyta > Magnoliopsida > Poales > Poaceae > Microstegium > Microstegium vimineum. The sequence continues at coordinate 10,493,575 of CM039127.1, forward strand.
AGCAGGCACAGCCTCCACCGCCTGAACCTGTGGCGGGGCCAGGGGAGCTGATGGGACTGTGCCGGGAGGGGCGGGTGAAGGACGCCGTGGAGCTTCTGGCCAAGGGGGCGCGGGCCGACCCGCACGCCTTCTACGAGCTCGCGGCTGCCTGCTCCAATCCTAAGCTGTTGGAGGAGCTCAGGAAGGTGCACGACTTCTTCCTCCGCTCGCCTTTCCGCGGCGACCTCCGGGTGAACAACAAGCTGCTCGAGATGTATGCCAAGTGCGCAGCCATGCCTCATGCCCGCAGGACGTTCGACAATATGCCTGACCGCGACATGGACTCGTGGCACATCATGATTGATGGCTACTCGGTCAATGGGCTTGGGGATGAGGCGCTGCGGCTGTTCGAGCTGATGAAGGAGTGTATGGCACCCACCAGTCATACCTACCTGCTTGTGCTCAACGCTTGTGCCAATTCAGAGGCCATCGAGGAGGCGCTCCTTTACTTTGATGCCATGTCGAGGGATCATGGCATTGAGCCTGGTGTGGAGCACTATGTTGGGATCATTGAGGTCTTGGGGAAGTCAGGGCATCTCAACGAGGCTCTGGAGTTCATTGAGAAGCTGCCTTTTGAGCCCAATGCCATGGTGTGGGAGTCGCTCTTGAACCTGGCCCGGATGAATGGAGACATTGATCTTGAGGACCGGGCAGAGGAGTTGTTGGTGTCACTTGATCCATCCAAGGCAAACCCTAAGAAGCTCCCAACCCCACCTCCGAAGAGGCGCCTGGGTATTAACATGCTGGATGGGAGGAACAAGCTAGTAGAGTACAGGCTGCCACCAAAGATTGAAAAGAAGGTGGTCAATGAGCAGAGGTACGTGCCAGACACGAGGTATGTGCTCCATGACATTGATCAGGAGGCCAAGGAACAGGCATTGCTGTACCACAGTGAGAGGCTGGCAATTGCTTATGGTCTGATTAGCACCCCAGCAAGGACACCACTTCGCATCATTAAGAACCTGAGGATTTGTGGGGACTGCCACAATGCCATCAAGATCATGTCAAGGATTGTTGGGAGAGAGCTCATTGTGAGGGACAATAAGAGGTTCCACCATTTCAAGGATGGAAAGTGCTCCTGTGGAGATTATTGGTGATAATGGATTAAAGTCGTTCTTCTCATCAGTATTGCTGCCATCCTTTATATGGATATATATATGCTGGCAGCCGTGGTTTCAATTGATAATAAGCAATATGAAGGTATCTGATGGTGGTGTTAGTATGTTCTCATCCTTAAATATGCTTAAGGTCCTTAGCTGCAATCACTTGTATGATGGAAGGTTATCACTTGTTGATGAACTAAGCAATCCTACTCTCTGTATCAGTATCATGTTTCTCATGGGAAACATATGCTAGTTTGGAATACATAACTATATGGTTGTAAGAGCTGATTCTTCCCTGCTTTAATTTGCATGAATGAACTAAAATGAATCTTATATATTTTTGCACATAAATTTTATTTTCTTGTTTGATTGTGTGCAGTCAATGTTGGGGATATGCTACTGGTCAATTTAATTAGCATTTTTTCTGCTGCCACCATTGTTTGGCCACTTAACCATAGTACCTAGTATTTTGCTTCAGCGAAACAATTTCTAGAACCGAGGGCATCAGTTTTCAGGGGTTTCACCCTTAACCCCTTCTCTCTCCCCCCCCCCCCCCCCCCCCCCCCCCCCCCCCCCCCCCCCCCACACACACACACACAAAACAGGTGTAGTAGGATATGTTTATGAAACAGTAACAACTTGAAGCTGGCAAGTTAGACTTCATGAACTTAATGTTATTATTGCTCAATTATTAGTCTTGTTCGTATATCTGTAAGTGTTCAGATTTATTGGCATAATAAAGAATAAAAGATGCTGCTATTTTTCTAGCTGTTTATCAGCCTTTTCAAGCAATTGTGGCATAAATATATGTTGACCTTTATACTGTGCTGCCATACTGTATGGATATATGTTGAAAGCCAACCTTTCAATGCATAAGAAATATTAAGATATCTGATGCTGGTGTTAGTATTTTCTCATCCTTAAATGCTTGGAAGCATCTGTATGTATGCTTAAGGTCCTTAGCTGCCAGGAATTCTATCTGCACAATATAATCACTTCTTGATGCACTAATTGATCCCTACAGTTCTCTGCACCTATGTTATGGTTTTGTAGGAAATAGTGTGCTAGTAATGTAACCAGTTCGTTGTAAGAGGTTCAATTCTCTCTTATAAATATGCATAAAGCACATATTCTTTATTGGTTGTGTGAAATCTATGTTGAGATCAGCATATGATGTCCAGTGGGCAAGCATTTTGTGTTCTCCATTGCTTCGCCACTTGACCAGAGCATCTAGTCCTCTGGCCGCTGCATCAGCTGAACAATTCCTACGGGCAGTGGGACAACTGCAACCATCAATTTTTAAGGCAGTACTCTTTATTTTTGTGTCCTCGTTAAGGTTGCTCCACTTCTTGGTGGCATTACTTGATCCTTACAATCCCTCTCTGCGCTGATATTATGATTTTTGTGGAAATTCATGTGCTGATTCAGAAACCAGAACCTAACTATATGACTGTAACTGTAAGAGGCTTAATTATATACTCTGTGTCCAGAGGAACACCATGTCCGCTTCATCAGCAGAACAGTTCCCAGAGAGGGGCAACCAAGACAATAAGTTTTCAGTACAACTATTTTAGTTTTTTTTTTCTTGTAAAACCAACGCATCTACTGTTTGTTCTAAGATAAATCATGAAACAATGAAAGTAGAAGCTGACACTCTAGAAGGTTTACCACTCATTAGCTAAGCTTGTCACTGGTGAAGGTGTCTGGTTTCCTGAAATGGTTCAAGTTGGTGTAACCATTGGTCAGTATGTTGAAGAGGCACGGCGTTCTTGTATCAGGGTTACTTAACTTTTTTTTAGCACTCTTATGCTCTTTTTTATTGTTAGCTACTTAGCTTAGTTAAAGATTATGGCTACTTGTTTAATGAGGCATTCTTAGTTTTTTTACTGTTAGCTTTGTGACTGTGTCAAAGTTGTGTTGAACTGGAAGTGGCTAATTTATCTTATCTCAACGTCTCTATTTCTATTCAGTTCCTGTGAAAATTTGAGTTGAAAACAATTCTGCAAAGGAGGGTTTTTTTTTACCGCGTGCGATAGTACTAAGAACTTGAGGAGGAAACACTTCTTTCAGTTTCTATGGAAACAATTTTAGGACGTCTCAGCCCCTGAAGTACCTGAAAGCAGATACCAGTATCCTACTCTTGATTGTTTTTCATCATATTGTGTTTGCTGCAAATATAACACATGTACACAACGGTCCTATATTGGTGAATGTCATTACTGCAGTCGAGATGTTTGTTTTCTCATAGTGTTGCTTATTTGTTAGGCCATCCGGTCCTATATTGGTGAATGCCATCACTGCAGTCATGTCTGTTTTCTCATAATGTTCCTTATTTGTTAGGCCATCCAACCTGAAATGTGTCATGTGCCACCATCACAACATTGATTTACTCCATGATACATATGGAGTGGTGGAGGTGATAATCGCTGTTGACTGATGTTAATTTGATTCACATACCACTTTACTGTTTTACTAATCACTAACTTCCCTACTGTTTTTCTTGATTGCTAGGCTCTCCGTAATTTACCAAGTTATTAGTTTTGTTGTGGCCTTCTGTGGTACTTGGAACTGACAGCAACTGTCATCTTTATATTATATTAGCTATTACACTTATTTGGATGCGCAGCACCTTGTACTTTTTTGGTACATACAGGTATACAGCTTAGTGGCCTGTCAGCTTCAGCGAATTATCTTGCTGCTAAGTTTTTGTTCATCACACAGTTAATGCTTAATCCCCAAAGCCAAAGGTGCATATAACCAAGTGGTGCTTACCTGGATCTGAGGACCGCTGATACTTGTTTATCTGAAGTAAGCCTTTTGGGTCTTCAAGTTTCGTTGAAGAACATGATTACATGCAGTATACTTTTGGCAAATTGGTAACTGATATGCAGTGTGTATTTCTTCTCTCTTTTAAGAATGCTGATCGCATTGAACACTGTTTCTTCCTATCAGGCTATCAGATAGTAGTAGTAGTGTATCTGACAGCTGGTTTGCTTCTGACAGAAGGTATTGGCAGACCCACTTTTACCGAGTTTAATCAAGTTCGGAGGAAAAGGGTCATAGTTTATTTAACAAAGTTACCTGGTCCGCTGCCACTGATGCAGAATGATGGGCGCATACGGGACACTGATGATCCTAGAAAAGGGACAGCCTGTGTATCTATTCTGAAGAACCACATGATGATGCGGCGGTGTTGGTGGTGGGCATTGTGGATCTAACGATGACAAAGGAGGTGCAGTGGCGTAACAGGAGATACTATGATAGAGCGCTGTCGGATCTGTGAAGTGAATTGCCTGCTGCGGAGGTGGCTTACGGAGAACATCCGGAGTTGAAAAGGGCTGTTGGCCACACTTCACGATAAGTATGTTGTGGCCCCCTGACCTTTTTTTAAAATAAAAAAAAATCAATTTTAATTTGCCATGCTGTTAGCCTGGTAACATGAACAGTCCCTGATGGCATGATTGCTGTTCCATGGGTTGAGTTCTTGAGTCACCCACCTCATTGTTTATGTTGACATTGGTTATGTAGAGTAATTATTAACAACATATGTATAGTAACTCTACTTTGCATCTTATATTTCTGTGTGCAATATTAGAAAAAAAAAAGAAATTATCTCATCTATGCTTGACTACGAAAGCATGTATCGCTCATCATCATCACCTCAGAGTGGAATGTTTTTTAAAGAGTTCGTCATGTGTGTAGTATTTGTAATCAATTTGGATGTGATGGTTTGGTGGTGTCCTTTGACTGGAAAGCCTCAACCCTCATTCTGTTGGACCGCTGGTAGTGGTAGGTGTTTTGATTTTGCATCGCCAAATATAGCGGTAGAATGGAGGCGCACGCAGCGCAGTGCAGTGCAGGCGCCACACGGGTGGGCTTTGCCATTGGTGGTCGTATTAGATCAGAGGTGGACGGGACTTGTCAGAGCGTGAGCAGAAATGCTTAAATTGGCATTATTGCCCACAGCTCAGACGGGGGCGTTGTATGTTTGTGTACAGTAGTACAGACACAACCGACAATCTAGTCATCATACAAACTTACAAAGGCTGTAGCGTTGAAGTGATGATGATGGCTACTGGCTAGCTCTGTACAGTAGCAAGTAAGAAACAATGCACATTGCATTATTATTCGTTTAAGTGCTGTGCTGTGTTATTCTCAGAGAAACAAAAATGCACATTGCATTATTATTTTTTCTCAGAGAAACAAAAATGTCAGTGAATTTTGCTCGTGTCGATGTAGGAGTAGTTCATTCAGGTGCCACGACGGTCTTGTTAACGGGGTGTACACGTGTACTTGTTCCTTGTATGTTGATATTTGAACTAGCTAGGAGGACTCAGAGATGGAGTCCCTCCTAGATAGATTTTGTACAATCGAATCGATGCCTGCCTCCTTGGTGTTATGAGCTACCTGAGCCGCCTCTGTTGCGAATTGAGATAATAATCCAGCCACCGGATTATTAAAAAATCTTGTCCCATCAAATCTACTGATAGTAGTAGATTCTTTGTACGGTACTTCAGTTAGTGGGAGCCAACAATAAACCGGGACCTTTAATCTCGGTGACCAAAGCATGATGTACGGATGGATTATTTGGGATTATATTCGCTTGTTTGTTTGGCTTATCAGTTATGGCATAACAAAATAGTCAAAAACAGTCTGACTAGTTATTTTTGTGATTGATAAGACGACTAATGCTGTTTTGGATTGTTTTGTTTTGAGAGGAAAACACTATACCATGGTTGATAAGCCGGGTTGATGTTGTTTTTGACTGTTTTGTTTTGAAATAAAAACATTGTACCCTGACTGATAACTAATAAGTTAAACGAACAGTGCGAATATTAACCGGCTTATGAGCCGCAAAACAATCAGCCGAATTATGTATCCAGAAGATTCAGAACGGGTTATATCCATCACTATCTAAATCTAAACGATATATAATAATCCACCCATAAATGGTCGAAACATGCGGGGCCTAAATCATTGGGCCGTGTTCGTTTGAGCTTGTGAGCTCTATCAACCGCAGGAACCATATCGGCCGAATTTTATAAGCAGAATCCATGCATGCGGTAGTACATACATTTAATAGTGATTAGTAGTAGGACTGAGTCCGGCCTGTCATCAGTAATGGAGCGGAGCGGAGGTATGTTGCCAAAGCAGCGCGCGTAGTAGCCATAAAACAAACTAACGAACGAATGGATTTTTTATTTTATTTTATTTTTAAAAAAACGGTGCGGTGTGTGTGTGTGTGGCAGCGCGCGGGAGCATCCATGATCCATGCGTGCACTGCACGTACAGTACAGTACAGTACAGAGTGGTGTGGTGGGAGAGATCACGGTCACGGGTTAATAGCCGCTGGAGGTACTCCGGCCGGCCGGGCGGCGGCATAAAGTATGCTTGTGAAATACGCAAATCCTACTGTACTGTATGTAGTATCCCGTAATGAAATGAAACGCAGGCGACGCGGCACGGCACGTCACGTCACGTCACGTGTGAGGCCATGATGATGGTGAACTGAAGCTGAAGGAGAGTTGCAGCAGTACGCTCCTCCATCTCCATGGACGGACGGAGAGGTGGACCGACCGCGGGAGGGGAGGACGAGTCGACGACAGACACGCTCATGCCCGCCGTACCACACGGGCATATACGGGTGCTGAGTTGGGCTACCAGCACCGGCCGGCCATCCGCACCGTGCTCCTCGGAGCCGAGCCCCAACCCCAACCTTGCTGACCGCGAGGTAAAGCAAGGTTCTCGTTCGCTTCCAACAAGGCCCAACCCAGACGAGAACGAGACACCCCCGCCCGCGCTTGTCCTCTTCCCTTCCCTTCCCTTCCGCGCGCGTCGGCCGAGGGCCACGCACATGGCGCTGCCTCTGCCACCCCTCCTCCTCCCCCTCCTCCTCCTCCTCCTCCTCTCCCAGGCGGAGGAGGTACCGGCGGCGCAGCAGACAACCACGGCCACGCTGCACGACCGCGACGCCGCCGCGCTGCGTGACATCCGGGCCAGCCTGCGCGACCTCCCAGGCTCCCGCTTCTTCGACACCTGGGACGACGCCCGGAGCCCCTGCGCGTACGCCGGCGTCGTCTGCTCTTCGCCCGACGACGACGACGACAGCCCCAACTACCAGGTGTCCTCCACCACCACCACCACGCCTACCATCCTCCTCCGCGTGTCCGTGCTGACCCTGGGCACGGGCCTCGCGGACTCCCCAGGCCTAGCCGGCACACTCCCAGACTCGCTCTCCACGCTCACCGAGCTGACAGACCTGGTCCTCTACCCAGGCCGCGTGTCAGGTCCAATCCCATCCGCCCTCGGCGCGGGTCTCCGCCGCCTCCGCCTCCTCTCGCTAGCAGGCAACCACCTGACGGGCGCCGTGCCGGCGTCCCTCGCGACGGGGCTACCCGACCTCCACACGCTGGACCTAGGCGGGAACCGCCTCGACGGCGCCGTCCCACCCGGCCTGTTCCTCCCCGACTCCGCCCCAAGCCTCAAGGTGCTCATCCTCGCCAACAACGGCGGGATCTCCGGGGAGATCCCCGACGGGTTCGCCAACTCCGGGCTCTTCCACGTCGACCTCGCCCGTAACGCGCTGTCTGGGGGCGTACCGCCGCTGCCGCCCACGCTACGGTACTTCTCCGTCGCTGGCAACGCAATGCAGGGCACCCTCGACGCCGCTTTGGTAGTGGTGGTGGTGGTGGTGGTGGTGACCACGACGCCTCTGCCAGTCCGGCACCACCACCCTTGGACGACCTGGCGTTCCTGGACCTGTCCATGAACAACTTCTCCGGCGCCATCCCAGCGACGGTGTTCGCTCTCCCGAGCCTGTCGTCGCTACTCCTGTCACGGAACAGCTTCACGGGCGGGCTCACCATACCCCCGTTGCCGCCGTCGTCGTCGTGGTCCGTCATCGACGTGAGCCACAACGGGCTGTCGGGCGAGGTCCCGGAGGGGCTGGCGGCGACAGGGAGCCTGTACGTGAACAACAACCGGCTGTGCGGGGAGGTCCCCGCGGCGGTGGCGCGCAGCGTGCTGGCGGGGCGGATGACCACGCTGTACGCGCAGCACAACTTCCTGACGGGGTTCCCTGTGCCCCCTGAAGCGCCGCTCCCGGACTCCGCCGCGCTCTGCCTCTCCTACAACTGCATGGACCTGCCGTCGGCCTCCGCTGCCGAGGGATGCCCTTCCGTCGTTGGTGGGCCACTTGAGGCTAGGCCCGCCGAGCAGTGCCGGCGGAGCACCACCACTTCCGGTTCCAGCAGCAGCAGCGGAGGAGGAGCGGGCGGCGACGGCTGAGATGAGATGTGTGTGAGGACGGGTGAGACCAGGGTGACAGGACAGGTGGGGCCGCGCACGCTCGCTCGGGTCGGGTCGGGTCGGGTCGGGTCTTGGCGTCCTCGTCTTGTCTTGGGGACGGACGGACACCAGGCTGGCTAGGCCTCTCCCGTCGCGTCGCGTCGCTTCTTTGTCCGCTTGTTTTAGCTGTAGTTGGCCCCTGTTTTGGTCGGTCCTGTGATGATTGGGATTGATTTTAGGGTTTAAGGCTTGTTTGTTTCAACTTCAACGTAACAGAATCCAGCGCCAACGGTCACAGGCCTCAGGCTTGTTGTGTGCTACTGCTACTCCCTCCACTCCATTCTTGACACACCGTCTTTCCAATCAAATCACTATATTTTTATAACTATTTTGATATTACTTACTAGTATACGTTTATGATAAGTGCATGGTATATTTAGTTACGTACAAATATAACTGTTTGTCTTAACATAATTAAAAATTGTTAACTAAATTATTTATTACGGGTAAAACAAAAATAATTAAAGTTTTAAATTATGATATTAAAAAGCGAATGTCAGAGTATCTATTAGGTGTACTATTAATTAATTTATTTATTATTAATACTCAACGTGCTCAACTGGGCTGCCACTGCCACCAACATAGATATACTATACTCATATGAATGAATATATATACCGACTGCTAGCTACACCTACAGGCAATACTGTACTACTATGCTTCGATCTTGTTGAAATTCATGTGCACTATTACATGTTTGAATAACTATACAATACAATGCCCCCTCATCCTTTCCCGTGGCACCTGTATCCAATTTCAGCGTGCAACTTCTTTCTACATATATATAGAGTCTCATTCATTGTCAAATTGGTTATCATCATAAATAACACGAACCATATGTTTAGAGCCAATATGAACTACTCCTATTTCCCAACCACACGTGTTTCGGAGTATACTGAATCTAAACTGTCTGGATCTTTTTTTTTTCCCCCCTGAATTCTACGCCTCTGAGTGTTGCATGTTCAGGCTTATCGATTCAGTTACAGAATAGAATGCTCAGTATGATCGGTGCCTGCCTGTTATCAGGTACCATAAAGGTTTGTTCAGATATTTGATCATGTTCGTCTGACCTACGCATGCAGTTTACATGTGTTTTTATCAGATCAATAAGTCGTTTACAGCTATGATTTTATTTTATTTTATTTTATTTTGTTTAGCTTCCCTCTTTAATTTAAAATTATAGGTTGTTCCACTTCTTGATGCATCACACTTAATCCCTACAGTATTTATAACTACATGGCTATAAGAGGCTTGTTTCTAGTCATATTAATCTCTTTGTATTCTTGAACTAGTAAAACCAGTCCTATACGGCTGTGCAAAACACATTCTTCTGCTCGATATAGGAATAGGATATGCTCATCTGCACATGCCATCATTGGTCAAGAGCCAGAGGATTGGCAGTTTTATTGACCACTGTTGGTTACTTTGCCCACTTGAGCAGAGCAGAAAGCACCATGTTCGCTGCATCAGCGGAACAGTTGATAGTGGGACCATCTGGCAAGTAATTACACCCGGTTTTCAATACGAACTGTTCCAAGATAAATTCATCAACTGCGGTGCAGCAAGATTAATTGTCATCATATATATCAGTGCTGAAAATATCTTGTTTCTGAGCAGAGAACGGTTCGAGTTTGTGCAACCATTGTCAGTCTCTTCAAATTATTAGGCCTAGCTGCTGAGCTTGCTTAGCACCGATCGAGTTGTTTATTTGGTGCATGTACAGCAACAACAGACAGGCCGTTTCGTTTGAAGTAGAAGCAGTATCTAGTCTAGCTGGCAGGGGGAAAAAAAAAGAGGGAAGCCAGACGGGGCGATTACTACGGTGTTCTAGTTCGTTTTTGTCTGTGGGCTGAAATTTTCTTCTTTCGTGGGCTGTCGTCTAGCGCGATGAGTTATTCGACCTGAGGAGATTGCTCGTTTTCCTTTCTTTTTTGGTTTTCGGCCCATGGCAGCCCATTTGCCACGCGGGTTTATTTGGTGCAGCTCGAGGGCCGGGCTCCAAGCAAGCAATCATCCATCTTGGCGCTTCTAGTCAACTGATGTTCATCAACTTTTTAAGCGTGGAACTCATAGGGCGCAATAGAATTTAATCTCCTTTACTTCAAAATAATAATAATAAAAATCAAGCATGGTTGTCTCTCTTGTGCTTGCCGTGTTGTTTTTTTTTTTCTCTCGCAAAGTTACATGGTTTTGTTCAGCTTTACTATTAATCTAAGATAGTACAGTACATTTATGAACAGTAAGAAGGTGAAGCCAGCATGGTTTTTGTTTGTTTGTTTGTCCTTCAATCTCTGGCCTAGTGAATCAAACGCTCCTTCCATCTTTGTTGAAAGTATCAGGGAATAATTGTTGCGTTTGCTTGCTATTGCTAGTCAGTTGTGAATTCAGGCCGATTCGTTTGAAGCAGTGCGCGCACATTTTGGACCTGGACAGTCCGACGGTGATTTTCAAAGGAAAAAAGGCCCAGCTTGGGCTCTGACATGGGCTTCGGCCCAGTCTGCTGCGAAATGGATAGGTCCGCGTCCGATTGTCCAAACTCGGAACGTCCTAAAGTAGAGGACAATGATTGTCTTTTTGTTTGGGACAATGATTGTGCTGCGTTGATCACTGATCAGGGTAGTAGTAATAATTTTAAGAGAATTTGATGGAAGTTTTGAAGGTTGGGGCGGGATGTCATTTCGAACAGAAGGGAAGGGAAGAGGGATGCATAGAGTATGCATGTAAAGCGCCATGATTTGATTTGATTCTGATTAAAAGCATACGAGCATCGAAGGAGGGAAGGGAAAGGAGCTTTAATTCGTACTGCTGCTACTGTACCCGAAGCAAATTGAGTTCCAAAGCTGCTGCTGCTGCTGCTGCCACCACCCTCAAAGTAAGCGCTGGCTCGCCACGAGCACGAGGTGTCGAGGTCGATGCCGATGGAAGAAGAGAAGAGAAACGCATGCAGGCAGCCTCGAATTCAGCGCCTGGATTTCGGAGGACTTCCGCCGTTCTTCATCAGTTGAGAGTTTGAGAGACGGAACGGAATGGAACGCAGCGCGACGCTGCACGTAGAACAGCAGCTCGATCAGCTAGCGAGACGGGCCAAGCGGGCAGTCGGTGGTTGTTTGGGCTTTGCAGTTGCAGAGCGCCGGCGCCAGCACCCTGCTACAGTTTCTTCATGGCCAGCAGAGGCAGGCAAAGTCGTACGTGTGAACAGAACACATGGCGGCCGGCATCAACCGTCGCGTCCGCTCACGCACGCGCAAACAGTACTCCTCCAACCGCCGTCCCGTCCCTTGGGCCTTGGCGCAGTACAGTGCAGTACAGTACTTAAGAAAAGCATAGTCGGTCGCGGTGACAATTGCTGCACGCATAGGGCATTGCTGCCACACTTTCGACAGTTCGTTAACGCTGCGGGCGGCGGCCATGTCGTCCGACGACGGCAACTACTGGCAGCAGACCCTGTCGTCGCTGGAGTCTCATCATGTGGTCTCAGTGCCGCCGCCGCCTGATCACGGTGAGCCCGCAGTGGCAACGCCGCACGTCGGGGCGCTGCCACAGCAGCATGTGCCACCGCCTGTTCTGGTTCAAGGGGCCGGCGTGGCCTTACCAACAGCACCGCCGACGCCGCTGAACCTGTCGTCGACTATGGCGGCGTTCGGCAACTATGACCAGAACAACCATCATGCGATGACATTGGACGTCGACCAGCCGCCGCCGCTGCAGGCTGGTCATCAGTATGGTTTCCCAGCCGCCGATCCAGTGCAGGCCTGTTTCGAGCCTACGACGACGGTCGAAGAACACAGCGGGACGACCCTTCCGAAACTTCTAGGATCCTTGTCACTGTACGACCAGGACCATTGTTCCATGGACGACGACGGTACTGTTGACGCTCTCATCAAGATCCTCGAGGACGCCGCGGCCGGCAACAATAATAATCACAGCAGCAGCGCCATGGCGGCAGAGCACTCCACCATGATCCCTGACCCGCCTGTTGAGGAAGGCCTAACCTTCGTGCCGTTCCTTCGCGGCCAACTCGATTGCTCCTCCAAGTGCCAAACGGTCAGGGAGGTGCTCCATGAAAGCGGTAATATATATACAGAGAGAGCACGTTAATCCCAAATCCCAAAGTAAAAGATATTCTAATTAAGAATGGTAGAGGGGAGTTAAAGTATCTAAAATTTAACTAAACTATAATATAATAATATTTATGATGTCAACTAAGTAGTATTATTAGATTCTTCATCGATCAATTATACATATTTGATATATATTATATCATCAATATTTATAATTTTCTTTAGACTTTTTATCAAACTTGAGATGTTTGATATCTTATAATAATAATTTGGGATTTGGGATGGAGGGAGTATTTTATAGTCATTTCTGAGTTACAATAGTTACTATATTAATCAATCTAGGTACACATATTAATTATTACTGTGCATTTGTGCAGCGAATCACAAGCTCTATTTTTTGGTGCACGTCGGGGACCCTGCTGGGAAATTCCAACACGTGATCATTGATCGCGCGTATATCGATGTCAGTGGCCAAACCATACTGAACGAGCTCATGTATGTTGAGTAAGTGACAGATTCATTCTTAAACAAATCACTACCCATCCATCCGGAAAGCATGCATGTAGAGAATGTAGTGTGTGTGCATCACGTACAGAATCACACACAGACGCGCGCACATGCATGGATACATACGGTTGATATATATATTATATATATATATATATATATATATATATATATATATTATATATATATATATATATATATATATATATATATATATACTATACGGCAATGCTAATTCCTAGCTTCTGGTGAATTTCTGTCTTTTCACGTACAGTTTCCGCGAGCGAACTCATGAGTGTGTGCAGAACTTCATTGCAAACAGTGTGGAAATGCTCAGGAACGACACCAGTGGGCACCTAACCGACTCTGCTTGTTCTACTACATCTCTGGCCGCAAACAACGGCATGCTGCACGTAGAGCTCGAGATGGATATGCTCAAGGAAATACTTTCGTCCGCGCCTTCTTCTTCTAATAGTAAGGATCCATGTGTTTATTAATTGGTGGAACACAATATTAGTCATCTATAGGCCGGATTCTAGGTATCTATACATGGCCCGTTCACCAAACACAATGGCCCTGTCCGTTTGGCTAAAATAAAATTTGACCTATGTTTAATGTTCATGCTGATTTAACACTGATATATCTAGTGCTAATAAACAGTGCCAATATCTATCTAAAGAAATATTCATATATTTGTACTTCGTAGTGACACACATCGCTATTGCATTCGCAGCAGAAGCAGTAGGCGTCCTCCCTCAGTCTGCAGGTCCTGAAGAAGCCTCTCATCAAACAGTCAAAGAAAACACCAATAATGCTGATGACACTGTGCTTAATAACGCTGCAAACGGGCCTGTGTTTTCTCCTGCAATACTTGAATCTTCACAAGTTACTGTTCAAGACGGAACGTCGTCGTCCCGTGATGCCAATGCCAGTGCTACTACAGACAACGAAATTAGTCAGCTAGCAAAGCAACGCCGAAGAATCTCCCAGTTAACAATGAAAGATATAGGCAGCTTAATGCACATGAGTAAGAAAGATGCTGCCAAAGAACTGAATATTTCAGTCACATCTCTCAAGCGGCTCTGCCGGAAGAGCAACACCGACCGCTGGCCAGCTCGGAAGGTACGTACACAATGATCGAAACGATTGCATGCATGTAATTGATCAAGAAGCTAGCTAGCACGGTGTTTCACTTATAACGACTTTATTGCTCCAGATCACTTCACTGGACAGTAAGATCAAGAAGCTCGAGCAAGCTGCACTGAGAAATGTTGGGACGACGGGCCTGCTGGCGATTCAGGAAAAGGTGGAACTGCTGAAGTACGAGAAGGCACAGGTATATGCCTCCGTTTGGAAGGTTATCCAGGAGAACCAGAAGCATAACGACGGTGCTGGTGGCAGCAGTGGTTGATAACTACTCGAAACTAATGATGGAAGCAAAATGGACTCTGCGTGTGAGTTTGTGAGTGGTCGAATAATTAAACTTTGTCAGCGTATTGCTACTGTACTATGTTTTATCTCGATCTGTAATGTTTTGTCGATCTGCAACAATTTGTGGTCAAAACAGTCACTAATAATCACATCTCAGCACCTGTTGTTGGGTAAAGCTCTGTTATCTTGTATAATTCACCAATGCTACTGTGTTTAGCAGTCGATTTTTATACTAGCCAAAAGCCTCCATTACAATATCTGATGAATGATGATGGTCCTCCTGTGCCGCCAATTAAGTGTGCCCGATCGATATCTGAAAAGCTATCACATGCACCCAACAGTTGAAAGCGGTCACTAGTAACTACTGGTCGTTGGTCGTTACTGTAATGTTTTTGTTTACCCATCGCTGCTTTACAACTAGCCGTGCCCACTTTGGTCACTACTATTTGCTAGTCAACTGAACGCTATAGAACTTTAATTTAGTCGTGTGTTAGTACTTGGCAGGGTAGGTACGGTGGTGGGTCATCCGTAGTAAGTACAGTACTACGTACTAATACTACTAGCAACAACAGCAACAGAAAAGGCTGGTGACCTCGGAGGTGAGGTCGACATCGCCACCTCACCTCACCTCACCTCACCTCACCGCACCGCACCGCCCATGGACCGGACCTGTCTTTTGATGTCGCTTCCCTTCCCGGGCTGCCAATTCTGAATTTCTAATTCCACCCGGGCGAGGGACATTCGCTAGCTCGTTTCCGGTGCCAAGCAAAGGCTGCGGGCGGTCAGATCCCAGGTGGTGGTGGTGCTGCTCATCGTCAGCGTTGCCATTGCCAAAGGCAGCTCCCGGACGGAGGCCGTTCCGTTCCGTTCAAGCCTGCCTGCCTGGGATCTGACGGTGGTAGTCGCCGCCAAGCCAGCCATTGTGTCACACCCAGTTTTAAAGACAAAACGGGATGCAATAATCTTATGTGTGCTCAGAGATCAGTCACACATATAAGCCGACAAATTATCAAAATAGTATCATCACAAGTGTTTATTACATAGCGAACAAGTATTTAAATAATGTCTATTACATAACAGCGGAAATATAAGATAACTCTCGCGAAGCTCCATAGCACAGGGACGTCAACTGGTTGACCCCAAACCTAATAGTCCTCTGGATACTGGGATTTTTATCCAAATATAGAAAAGAAAGAAGACAAGCGTAAGTACTTTCGTACTCAACAAGTATATATGGGGTTCATGAGGCTCAAAAAGTATGACACTGATTTACTGCGATAAGCATTTTAATTTGTAACAAAACTTTATAAGTGGTAGATCAAAGTTATGCTTAAGCCCCCAATTAAGTTGCATGATCAAGTAAACAAATGAACAAGTAACATAATATCATGATAAAGTGATTCATAAAGGTAAGCATCAAGTAACCAAAGGTTCTGTGAGTTTTCCGGGCCTCTCGTGTCCGTGAGCACGGCTGATATACTAGTTTTTAACACTCTGCAGAGGTTGTACACTTTACCCACGAGTCGTGTTTACCCAAATGCCCCGGGATCATGACTCCCTTAACACTACCGAGGTGAGCGGGCAGGGTACACTATGAAGTCTTTCAAAGGGGCTCGCTGACAAACCACAGACAGTACAGATCTACGGGCAAGGGGTATACGGGAGCCCCGGGATGGTACACACACGCAGCGGTCCCCACTCCAGCCACAACCCGCAACCGCTCGGCAATGGCAACTTTCGTGAACTGCCGCATGCGAGAGAGTGACCCTAATACTGAACTAAAGCCAGAGTCATATAGCCCTCATGGTTGTACTGTATGTCCCAACTTTTGCTGACAGATAGGATCCTAAATCCATGTTGCTAAAAAGTCAAGTTTTACTTCATCATTTCATGTAGCCATTAATCAAGATTAAAGATCATGCTTTGTTAAAGAGGAGCACTAGCAATAACTACCCATATGCAAAGGTAACCCATAGGATTTCAAGGTCCAAGGTAATCAAATCTAGGTAAACCCTATGGTAACAATTTTAGACACATGTATATGATTTTATTTAAAACATTATGAATAGGACATCAAGAAAGGTCCCATATAACACTTGCCTTGCTCAAAGGACTCCTGCTGATCCTGCTCAAAAAGAAACTCCTGGTCACCCACGTACTGCTCACCGTCTGTACTCGATCACCACATCGCATGCAATCATACAGAGGCATAACATGCAAGCAAACAAAGACTATAGATTAGAACAGTACACCAACCATAATAAAACAAAAGTAAAATTTTATAAAAACTGATCTACGTCTCATTACGATCACATAGACGTTTGAATCACGAAAAACGGAGCTATAACGAAGAAGATATGGATTAAACAAGTTTCATAACTAAAACAGGAGATTAAAAGAGATTAAACAATTAATTATATTTAACAGTTGTCTAACATGAACTATGGACTAACTAACACGTAGATTACGTCGATACGAATTTAACACAATTTGAATGGATGAAATCGGAGTTAAAATGAGCATTTTATAAATGTTTGAAATTAAGTGGCAAACTTGTAAATAGGATTTTCTTTTTATTTTCGAAATAAATCAAACCGAAAAGGAATTACGCCTTTCAACAGAGAAGACGGAGTCTCGGATTACGCCTTAGGACGGCGGGTTGACACATTAAAAACCGTGGGGTTCTTTCTGCAAAACCGACGGCCGAAGGGGTACGGGGTGTTGTGATCCGTCCGATTTAAAACGGACTGCAGAGATTAGATCGGGGGAAGGAAGGCGGCGCGCGGCGGCTGGGAACAGAGGCGCGGTGACGCCATTGCCGGCGTGCGGCGGCGCAACGCGATCAGAGGCCTCGGTGCATCATTCTTTGCGCAACTGGGACGGGAAGAGGGAGGGAGACACGACAGAGGTGACTACGAGGGTGGTTGACCCAATTGTGCGCGGGAACGAGGTGACCACGCGGTACAGCGGTGCGACAACGACGACGATTGCAAACGGGGTGCACGCAGGCGAGACAGGGAGAAATAAGGGGTGTGGCGGGTTCGGGGGACTCCACTTACCACCACGCGAACCTCGGAGGCGGTCAGAACGATGCGGAGAAGCTTGCCCATGGCGGAACGACGGCGGCGGCGCAGAACTAGCTTGCGGCGGTGCTGGGTGCCTCTGGGTGCTCCGAGAGGGCGATGTGAGGACGGCAGGGTACGGAGGATGAGCTTTTATAGCTCGGAGGGGTGCCGCAAGGAAGGGAAGGGTGGATTCCACCGCGGATTCACGCTCGGCTGCAAGGGAAGGGCGGCGGCGCAGAAAGGAAAGAAGAGGGGGAAGAAGAAAGGAAAGGGTCGGGGCGTTCGGCGCTTAGCTTGCTAGTCACAGTTCGGTGTCGGTTACGGCAAGGGAGATTTCCTGCTCCGTATCGAGCTCGGCAGCGGAGGTTCCACCGGCGAGAGAAAGGAAGGGAGCGGGAGGGAGAAGAAAGGAAAGGAGGGGGGATGCAACTGACCGGCGGGACCGGTTCGTCAGCGGGGGGAGAGAGAGCTGTGGTGCGGGAGTAACTGGGCCAGCGCGGTTTGGGCCGGGATGAAGCCCAACCGGACAAGAGGAAGAGAGGGGGGGGGGGGGGGAACTGGGCTGGGGGAGGGAAAAGGCCTCGGGCCAAAGTTGCAGTAAGAAAGAGAAGAGGAGAGAAAAAGTTTTCCAATTTTCGCTTTTTTCAAAAATTCAAACCAATTTCAAACCAAATGAATTTCCAGTTTGAAATTGAAAGAGCAACACAAAGTTCTATGCACCAGCATGTATGCAACAACCATGTTCCTATTTGCGATAATTTTATTTTATAAAAACCTTAATTATTTTTCCTATATTTTTAATGTCCACCAAAATGCATTTCAATATTTTTAATCTATTTTAAATAAATGCATGTTTTTAGGGTGTTACACATCGCCTTCCAGGCCTCCCCCACCCACGTCGCTCGGCTCCCCCTTTGCACTGCCAGCCACCCCGGAGGGACATCCCAATCCGCAGCCGCCGCAACCACTCGTTTTCACCCCCGGTCGGGCTTTGGGTTGATTGCTTGCTTGCTTCTCACTCTGTCTCCTCCTGTGTCCTCCTCTCGGACGCTACTGTACTCGCTCCGCCCTCTCCTTCGCTCCACCACCAGCCGGGCATTCAATTCCACTCCACTGTCCACACACAGCCAAGAGCGGCCGGTGGGTGTCTCTCTCTCTCTCTCTCGTCTCACTCACTGGGAGATGCTCTGAAACAACCGGCTGGCAGGACCGAGGTCTTCTTCCTTGCAACTACGAGTGAGATGACGGACGCCGCCGCGGGCTCCGGCCTGCATCCGCCCTCCAGGGGAGCGGGAGCGGTCGTCGTGGTGGCTGTGCGCGCCGCCGCAAGGGAGATCTCCAAGACGGCCGCCGTCTGGGCGCTCACGCACGTCGTCCAGCACGGCGACAGCATCCTGCTGCTCGTCCTCATCCCGCCGCCGACCTCAGGTATGTAATGGTGTATGCATTTCCCTTTCATATTCACCCTCCCGATCTTCACTTTTCCATTCCTACGTACGGCAGCAATTGCTTTGTACTACCAGCCTCTGTCTTCCATTCAAGCACTGCAGTACAACACCACAGCTTGAACTTGAAGAATTGTTTGTTACACCCAAGCAGTACAGTACTACAATAATGCCATTAAGCTGTCTGTCAGTATTATGGTCTGGATGTACAGATAATTTTTACTCTATGCTTGCATACACATACTACTGTAAAGGATACCAGTAGCTAAACTTTCAAATGTTCTGTCCTTTCAAGCAAGTGTTCTTTCCTTCTCCCTTTTACTTTTTTTTTTTGTGTTGAACGAAAACGAATCCCCCTTCCCTTTTATTTAGGCAGGAAGTTCTGGGGCTTTCCGTTCTTCGCCGGCAGCTGCGCAAGTGGTCACAAGGCAGTGCTGAATCAGAGGTCGGATGTCGCTGAGCTGTGCGCTCAGATGATTCGAAAACTTCGCGATGTATATGATCCCAACAACAAGGTCTGGTCGTCTGGATATAGCATCCTGTCGCCTACTTTTGTCGATTCAGAAAATGTTAACCGGCTTGATTGATTTCTTACTTTGGTCGGTCACCTCTTGTGTTTCTTCAGATCAATGTGAAGGTTAAGATCCTCTCTGGATCACCTCCTGGTGCCGTTGCCACCGAATCGAAGCGGGCACAAGCAGGCTGGGTTGTGCTGGACAAGTAATCTCACACATTACCTACCTCTTTTCAGCGTTTCACACCGTCCTGCCATTTTAGTCTATTCTCGTGCAATGCAAAATTGCAAATGCATATATATGAATATGTCCCTTTCCTTAAGCTGAGGTGTTTGGCATCTTGTTCAGGGAGCTGAAGCATGAGGAGAAGCGCTGCATGGAGGAGCTGCAGTGCAATATTGTGGTAATGAAGCGCTCTCGCCCCAAAGTTCTCCGGCTAAACCTGGTGGGATCGCATGAAAAGGAGTCCAAACCAACTCCACCGGCACCACCACCTGAGCCGATGAGTACGTCAGCTGGTAACACGGCGAGCAATGGCAAAGTACAGCGGAGTCCGATTCGAGTGCCATCTGTGATACCTAACAGCAGCCCAGACTCTGAAGCTCCTTTCGACACCACTACTGATGTTGGAACGTCCTCTGTCTCAAGCTCCGACCCTGCCGCTTCTCCATTTTGTGCTTCGGATACGAATAGCTCTTTGACGAAAGAGGCAGCCAAGGATGATATCCAGCGTTCGGATGTTAATATTTCTGACTCTGAGAGTGAAGCTTCAACTCCACCGCCAGCCTCGTCACTTCAGCCATGGATGGCTGACATTTTACAGGGACCTGCATCTGCTAGACTGCTAGGAAATCGCCCTAGAAGGACACCCACCGCAGATTCTTTGCTCGAGAAGATTGCCAAACTGGATCTCTTGACTGAAATCAATGCGATCAGAAGCAGGTCCGACTTAAACTTCAGAGGCAATGTGAGAGATGCTGTCTCACTGTCCAGGAGTGCACCTCCAGGACCGCCGCCTTTGTGTTCTATATGTCAGCATAAGACGCCTGTATTTGGAAAACCACCACGGTGGTTCAGCTACGCTGAACTGGAGCTTGCAACTGGCGGCTTCTCCCGAGCGAATTTCTTGGCTGAAGGTGGGTTTGGGTCTGTTCACAGAGGCGTCCTTCCGGATGGCCAGGCAATTGCTGTCAAGCAGCACAAACTTGCTAGCTCCCAAGGCGACATCGAGTTTTGCTCGGAGGTGGAGGTTCTGAGTTGTGCACAGCATCGGAATGTTGTAATGCTGATTGGTTTTTGTGTCGAAGATAAGAGGCGTTTGCTAGTATATGAGTACATCTGCAATGGCTCACTAGATTCACATCTTTACGGTAAGCATTTTGCATTCTTCCTTGGATTTCTAATGGTGACCACACCGTGCCAAAATGGACTAAATTATTAATGGTGACCACACCGTGCCAAAATGGACTAAATTATTGCTTCTGAGTATAATATTTCTGAAGTCTGAACTATCCGTTGCACTTGCGCTCCTCTAGATCGTAGCAAAGAAACGCTGGAGTGGGCTGCCAGACAAAAGATTGCAGTAGGAGCCGCCAGAGGTCTGCGATACCTCCATGAAGAATGTAGGGTTGGTTGTATAATCCACCGTGACATGAGACCAAACAACATCCTAGTCACACATGATTTTGAACCACTGGTATGGCCCCTCTCATTGCCATGCTTATTGCACTGAAATTTACTTTTACTGTTATGTGAAAATTGGGTTGCTATAAAATCTTACCGGTTGACTAGAATAGATTGCTGTTGTGTCTGAACAGCCATGCTTTAAGCTACACTGTAAAATGAGCATCAGGTTGTCTTGGTCTGCCACAACACCTTTATTTATTTGTTTCTGTTTTCCACAGTAGTCACTATCATGGCCAATCGATCTTAGTTATCATATATGCACACTAGCTATAAGTTGTGTCAGAATGAATCATTTTATTCCCATCGGCATAAGGCATTGCCAGTCAATCTTTGTTATCCACTTATCCTAGTATGAGGAGATTGTGAGTAGTTTACTTTTGATATTGTGACAGGTTGGAGATTTTGGTTTGGCTAGGTGGCAACCTGATGGGGACCTGGGTGTTGACACAAGAGTCATTGGCACATTTGGGTAAGTTTTCAGACGTACATTTTGGCAGTCCTTGGTCAGTTATGACATGTGAAATTCTGCAAACCTGAGCCTCTGTTTTATTATTACGCACAGTTATCTGGCACCCGAATATGCTCAGAGTGGGCAAATAACGGAGAAGGCAGATGTCTACTCGTTCGGGGTTGTATTAGTGGAACTTGTAACTGGGCGCAAGGCTGTTGACATCAACAGGCCCAAGGGTCAGCAATTCCTAACTGAATGGGTGAGTTCAGCAGGTCACCTGCTATTATGTTTTCCTGTCTGTTAAATGTTTAAACTGTTGGACTAGTTCTGTGTGTGGAGTTTTGTGACTCATATCTTTGTCATCTCAGATAATGAACAATGTTCTTTAGCAATCAAATCAACTACTAACATGGAACTGATTAATATTTCCCACGTTCATCATCATCAGTGGAAAATGGAAGCAAATGAAGCTTTCTGTTCTAGTGAGGATCACTGATGCTTTTGGTCGTGTAATGTATGGCAGGCTCGGCCTCTGCTGGAAGAGTACGCGATCGACGATCTGATCGACCCTCGGCTGGGCCTTGACCGGCGCTTCTGCGAGAACGAGGTCTACTGTATGCTGCACGCAGCGAACCTGTGCATAAGGCGTGACCCTCACCTGAGGCCGCGCATGTCTCATGTATGTTAGTCATCATTCATTCTAATTCTCCGTCAACATCACTAACCCAGTACTGTACTAGGAATCTATGTTGACACTGGCAGCGTATGGTGTGGTGATGCTCACGCCTTATTTGTCTCTCTGGAATGTAATTTTCTTGATGAAGGTTCTGCGCATTCTAGAGGGCAGCGACATGGTGGTGGATTCAGGCAGCGATGCCGGGAGCAGGAGCTGGCGGCTGCCGAACGAACGTTGCCTGCCGCTGCAGGAGCAGATGCAGAGCAGCCCAGCTCAACGCGGATGTGGTTCGCAGGAGGAGGCCGCGGGAAGCCCGTGGAGTCGAGATCGGCAGAACTTGTCTCACCGATACTAGCATTCGTGTAGGACCCTGTGCAAGCAGTATCGCCGTGGAATCTGTATTGTTCATCCTAGCTTAGCTTTCTGTGTAGCGGCCGGCCTCTTCTAGGTTTGATGCTACTGGAAGCCGTGTGTATAGTGGTAGTGGTAGGCTTACTCCTACATGATTACATTACATTACATGACATACTGCCATGAGCTAGCAATGGATTGTTTGGTGATCACCATGTGTGTCCAGAAGGTCTCAAGGACAAGATGGGCACTGAACTATGTTCATGTGTATAGCACCACCGATCTCAACTATTAACTTTTTTTAGAGTTCAATTAAAACATCAAAAGACCATAAGTGCTAACTATGGTCACATTACACATATTGTCATGAGTGTTTGTCAATCACCACGCACCTCCTATGCACAAGTATACATATTCAACTGCACATAATATCCAAATGGTATGGTTGGCCTCCTCTTACAAGTCACAAATGCCACGGTGCACGGCATCAAGGGCCCTGCATGCGCTGGTCGCCCAGAAATTAAGATTTCTATATCTATACTTACCAGTCTCTATCTATGACTAATTGTATCTTCTTCTTCTTTTTTTCGATTTCTTATTATATAAATGATTAGGTTTATCACATATATGTTGGTTCATGTTACGTACGTTTCATTGTGATAGATATGCTGTTTGCCTAGCTTGTTATACGCTGCTGAGGAAGTTTAACGATTGCTGCTCTCATATATGATCAGGCGATTGGGAGACCGTCGTTGGGATGATAGGATTGGGAACACAAGCACAGGTACTCTGCTTCCTGTTTACATTACATTTGAGATCCCATCTTGCTGGCCAAAACCGAAATAAAGCACTCAATTAATTCTACTCTGCGTTTCTTCATTCCTTTTTTTTATTCTTGTGAGAAGATGGGAGAAGATGATGACACGATCTCCCAGGTTGTGGAGGATGAGAAGATGACACGATCTCCCAATGTTCAGATGAGAAGATGAGAGAAGGAGATGGTGCTGGCTCGGAGGATCTATTCAGTGTGGAAGACATGGGAGACGCTGATTCAGACATTATCTACTTGGAAGGATTCCCTTGTGTGGAGGATGAGACGATGAAATTGGAATATTATGATATCAGTGATTCCGATCAAGAGATATCAGTGATTCCGATCAAGAGACAGGGGAAGATGATGATGCATGGGAACAGCCCCAGCGGATGGAAGTAGATGATGGTGATTCATTTTTGTGCCCTTTTCGATCCTTTCGAGTTGATTATCGTCCTTCTTGCATTGTTTACACTTTCTTTCTTTCTTCTTCCTGTCGTCTCCACCACTACTCTCCAGAGGACCTTCTCAAGCTGGGACGACTAGGAACACATCATGTGCAATACAAGAAACCCAGCTGCATCCCGTCTTGGTATGTCTTCCCTCAACCTGAGGTGCCTCACTACAGTCGTAGGTACTACAGATTCAGCGACGCCATGCGTATAAAGGTTGTAAGTGCGTCAAGCAAGATGAGTATCTTCTCTGGTCTCCTTGACGATGCGGCTGAGGTTCTGGTACGTATTCCTCATTTCCTCTACACAAAAAGTTATTTTTATAAATTAACACAGTACAGTAAGCTAGCTTTATACTATGATATATAAATTTATTAAACCTAGCTAATTATTCCTTCCGATGGAAGTTTTTTAATTACCAGACAAATCTGTATTTATGTACCATTTTTCAACGCTGTCAATCTAAATACTGAAAATTAACTTCAATTCGTGTATATGTATGGGAATCTTGATGTTACTGTTATATAACTCTATTTATCTCCATTATTGTTCATAATATCTTATCGAAGCATTCTCAAACGTTTGCATTTGTTCCCTTTTTAGTTTGAGCATGGAATCGTGAGACACTGGGCATGTGTAGATTTTTCATCTTTCAGCTATAGAGAATCAATCAAGCTTATTCATGAGGTTGTAGATACGTGTGAGTCCATTGGAATGGTAAGTCCTGTACGTGTATTTTTTTTTTAATATGGATTTCTAATTATTTAGGGCATGCACACATCTGACTTTGACTACCTACATGATATATAGACATTTTATTCGGTCTTCCCAAAAATGTTGGCTCGGGTACAACCTGCTACTTTGGATGATATCGGAAAGACTCTGTGGGATATGCGCAAGAAGATCTTTGATTTCATTACTGAACTTAAGGAAGAAGATTCAGCAGTATTTCTACTTGTGATTGCCAGATGATCGACAATATGATGGTATGGAAGTTATTCTTTTGTCAGATATACTTACCATTGATTTTATTTTCTGACAGTCGTGTAATGTTTTGCAGAGAGAATCAAAGAGCTGTGTGAGACCCTTAAAGTCACATATCAGCTTTGTTACCCATATTATTGTCATGATATAATGAAGTCGTTGCTGAGGGAAACTGCATGCCAAATACGATATAAGGTTAATTCTCCCACTTGGATAGTTTTTTTCTTTTGGTTACAGAGTTATCATGGTTTGTGTTTATTAATCAGGTTGTAAAGCATGATTTACGTCGTCGGCGATTGGCCTTACCCCTTGTGTCAGAGGCCCCAATGATTGTTTTTGGTGCTGCCATGCTCCATTGTATGCCAGGAGAGGGTTCAGAGTCTATTGCAACTGTATGTTTCTCCTTAAGATAACATGCATGTCCTAGATTCATTTTTTTTGCTGCTGCTACACATTCCAGTGGTCAATTATATTTGTTGGTGTCATGTAGGTTGCGGCCTCACTGGATTGGCCAAAATTCAGAAAGTATTTTGTTATTGAAACATTCCAACCATATGGTGAAGGGGTCATAAAATACCTGCATAATAACGATCGTGGCATTATGATGTAATTATGTGTTGTATATAATCTTTGGCTACCCACTATCACTTTGTTCCCTTCGGATAAATAACTAACATCCTTAGTTTTTGCAGCGATTTTTTTAATTCCTTCTACAAGAGAATAAAACAAAACCCTCAGAGGATAATCTTCTTCAGGTAGAACTAAGCTACTTATTGTATTCTTTCCAAGTTTGGTCCAGTTGAATCATATATATATATGCTCACATTGCAGTATACCTTGTGTACAGGAATGGATTAGAGCAGGGTCAATTCGGCCACGTTTACCAGCAAGAAATAGATGCTATTAAACGGGTAGAAGGAGTAATACATCGTCATTTGCTTTCCTCTATCATCTGCATGCTTCGATCTCATTTTGATGGTTTTGTGCTTCTTTCTTGAAATTAAAGGCTTGTGCCTTTTTCAACGACAGAAATCAACCACAACTCACATATGTGGTTGCGTTTTCTACTGATATGATTGGCAAGGAAATTCTTTCTGGTTCGCGTTGCTACTGTTGCTGCTTCTCTTTTCTTTTTCTTACTATGAGGATACATACATACATACATACATACATACATACATACATACATACATACACATCTACTGCCCTTTTTTGGTGACGGGGTTTCTTTTATATATAGGAACTGAGGTCGTCCCTACAAAGTTTAAGTACTGGTGCTGCCATCATGGTCAGGTAAAGTACATTTTAATTTGGTGAATCGATCTGCAGCTGTGTAGCCTTAAAAATATTATTTGAGCTAGCTGCTGTATTGTTTGACTGTAGGAATACTTTTCCCCCTCCTTGATTTGTTATCATGTTGTTCACGACGACAACAATTTTCCAGCTCGTCAACTTCAGTCTTTAACCTCAAAGCTTTGCACCTTGTAAGTTTCAAACTCTACTTTTGAATTGCTTTGCTGTACTGGCGATTATTTTGTAGGCCCCTGACTAACATGTGTGTTGCCAAATACGTACAGGCGTCATCGTCAGGCCAACCCAAACATAGATGTTGGTAAGTACTTTTATACGACTTACCATTAGTTATTCTTCTCACTGCATGTGTGTATTTCTTTAAATAAAGATGAGTTTTCTTAATTTTGGAAAGAAAGAAATAGTCCCTCATTTCACTGGTAAAAAAAGGGCTTTTTAGCCCCAGTCCGTAAGGGCCTTTAGTCGGGGTTGAAGCCCCCGGTCCGTAAGGGCCTTTAGTCCTGACCGGGACTAGGAATCCGGGTTTTCCCAACCGGGACTTTCTTGTTTTCCCAATCGGGACTAGGACTTTCCTGTTTTCCCAACCGAGACTGGGAATCCGGGTTTTCCCGAGTATGAACCCGGGTATGAAAAAAATAATATCTCCCGTCCCAACTGCGCCCCAAGTTTTGAACCCGAGACCTCATGCACAGCCACCCCACCTACATAGTATATCTAATGATAAATAGAATCCTTAACTTTTAAACCATGTATCAAGGGACCTACATAGTATATCTGATGATAAATAGAAATATTAACTTTTGAACCATGCATCGAGGGACCTTTCGTTCCGGACGCAAAAAATTTCGGAACTAAAGCTCATTTTGGACATCGACCAAAGGTGTCTTCTCTAGTAGTATTTTAGTCTTGTTCGCTTGGCTTATCAGCCATCAAAATAATACTTTTCTTAGCGAAACGATCAAGCGAACAAGCCATTTTTATTGATGAGCACAGCAAGGGGCTACGGCCTACGGGTAGGAATGTCCTTATTTCTGACTTGCTATATATAATCCACCGAAGTGTAATTTCATCGTTGAAAATTTTCTTTTTTTATTTATTAAAATAGATAGCTTTATGCAGCTTCTTTCATTCTCTGAGTCATAAGTATGTTTTGTATATCGCTTCTATTGCACGTACTCACCTCTCATTCCATTGTGTCTAGTCGCACCGGCCTACTATGCCCAAACGATTCATAGAATGGAGGAAGAAAGACTTGCTGAAGTAACCCATCCAAGAGATAATAAATGATGAGATGCTCTATGTATGAACTCAAGTACAACAATGTTGTGCGTTGTGCGGTAACTCGTGGGTTATCACTTGAACTCTTTTTCTGCTTAATGAAATACGCGCTATGTAGTGGTCTAAAAAAAAAGTACAACAATATTGCCATTATTGAATCCTGTTGAACAGGACGTGATATTTGTAAACATGGTGCCTGGTGCCTGAATTTAATTTGTACGTATCCAACTACGCAAAAGATACAAATGGTATGACCGACCTCTGACATGCAAGCTGTGTTACAAGTAGTACGTAGAATGCGACACGCGACACGCGACGGACGCTCAAGGTGCATACACAACGTAGGAACAACCAACAGCAACAGGAGGAGGCTAGCCGGAGCGAGGAGGGGGGGTCGGAGACGACCGGCGGGGACGTCGACGTCGATGGCCTTCTAGCTACACCTAGGCCGTGACATCGATGCCACCGTCGGCCGCTTCCGCCGCCTGCTCTTGTTCCTCGTCCGCAGCAGCAGCACCACCAACGACGACGTCGACGTCGCCACCGGCACGCTGAAGCACGCGCTGGAGCACAGCGAGCAGCTGCTGCGGCGCGACGAGCTGCGGGAAGTGACCAACGGAGTCAATGACCACCACCTCCACCTCCGCCGCATGCTTCTCCATTATCCTGCGCCTCATGTACTCGGCGACGGCGAGGGGCGCCGCGAAGTCGGCGGCCACCTGGACGACGGTGCACGGCGTGGCCACGGCGTCGAGGACCGCGCGCTGGTCGCCCAGGAAGATCATCCGGGCCACCTCCAGCGCCACGCCCGGGTGCATCGACAGGAAGCTCTGCTCCAGCGCCGCCGCGGCGGACGGGTCGCCGCCGGCAGCGTTGGGGACGAAGCCCTTCACCCAGGCGCCGAAGTCCGACGACATGGCGCCCAGCATGCCGTCGATGCTGGCTCTGTCGAAACCGCCCGCGTACGCCTCCTCCGGCGAGTCCAAGTACCTGCAGATGGACGATATCAACATCACTAGCTAGAATTACTAGTAGAATACACGCAAATTGTTGCATTGGTTGCGTCAGTGAAAGGCCACACTAGTCCTTGGTTTCGAGAGGCTTCGCGCAGTCGCTGCTGCAGTGACCATGACTTGTGCATGGCCGACTGCTTGCCTATCTATATGATGGGGTGGACAGACGTTGACGTGCCATAAAAATAGGCCGTACATAATTAAGACAAAAAGGTTGGAACGACGGCCACAAACAACCGAAATTAGGAGCCTACGTACTCGGTTTATGACCTCTCGGTACGTACTTGGCTACTTCCTTTCGGTTCCAAATTATTGAGAGAGTTAGTCATTTTAAGTTTAATCAAAATTAAAAAAATAGGTATTATAAAAATATAACTCATAATAAAGAATCTAATGATACAGCTAGAGGCTTCGCCATCTTTGAAATGACCATGACATCCGCATGACCGACAACATACCCGCCTATATATATCCTGTCATGTTAAGGGAGTTTCATTATTTCTTATCTCTTTTTTTTAAAATAAATAAACATACCATGTCATAAAAAAAAAGTCTATTTAGCAGTCTATTAAATATAAATGAAATTCTCATTGAGATTAGCCTTAGTGTCTGTGTTGCTGTGAGAGTAAGCTTTACACTCTCGGTTAACTGGTTTGTAATTCTCTCCTTTTTACCAATATATGAAATAGGCATAATCTTCTGTCATTTTAAAAATTATGTGCTATGTACTTTCTTTGTTCTGAAATAATAAGGATATTTTGATGGTTAATTTTTCTCATACTATATATTAAGTGGCAGAGCTTTGACTAAATTAGAGAGGAAGTCCAATCAAACTTGAAGTTCTAACAGACAAAGCAAGATTAGCAATTGAGCAGCATTTAAGTGGTAAAATCAAGTATTCCTCTAATAATTTTTCTAAGTTAGGAGGGACCATGGCCCACTTTGGTCTGCACAAATTAAAGGCCCCTCTAAGTTATTATTTGATATAAGGAATCAATACCATCAAACGCTGCAGTTTTTTAATACAAAGTCTATTGAGAAGAAACAAATTTCGTAACTTGTATAGAATTTTAATAATTTCTAGTAAAAGTTTGTATATATAATTTTACCTTTTCGTCACTTAAGGTTAATAGGTATTCATAAGTTAGTAGTATATAAACCAAAGGTTATTTCCTTTTTTTTAAAAAAAAGTAACCTCAGCTCTTTATAATCAATTTTCTAATCTAATATATCCTTTATTTATTTAGTTACCCTCATCGTTCCTAGTAATTTTGTGAGGTATTCGTGGGAACAGCACTCCGGCCGGCCAATGCATGCGTGCACTGCACTGCACACGCGCAGAGCGAGCACGGTGGCAACTGGCGGCAAGACCGATGATGCCACTACTAGTACTAGCTCACGTACAGTACCTGGGGGAAGCGCAGAGGAGGACGAGGTGGGCGAAGAGGTCGGGCCTCCTGGCGGAGGCGATGCAGGCGGCCATGGCGGACATGGAGTGGCCCACCACCACCGCGCCTCGCACCCCCTTGTCGTCCATGAGCGCAATCAGGTCGTCGGCGAACCTGCCGAACGTGTACCTCCCCGCCGCTGCCTCCTGATGCTCATCATCACCACCCGCGCCGCCGCCGGTGAAGTCCCAGTCGAAGAGGATGACCCTGTGGCGCTGGGAGAGAGACGGCAGGAGCTTGTCCCACAGCGTTTGGTTGGCGCCGTAGCCGTGCGCCAGCACCACCGTGGTGTCGCCGCTGCCGACCTCCTTCACGTTCGCGTACCACCGCATTTGCTTGCCTCTACTAGCTGCTGCTGCTTTCGCCGCTACTTCGCCCGCTCGCTCTGCCTAGCTAGGGGTGTATTTATAAAAGAAGCTCACCATCACTGAGCCTCACGTATTGGCTGCGCATGTATTTTTCTTAAACTATATGTGTTGGAGTGTATTTGAACTAATTTTCACTCTAATATACTTCAATATATATGATTTAAGATAGATATATGTGCATTCAAACAAGGCCTAAGGTAACATCTCTAGGGTTCACCGAATTTTTATGTGGTTTTCGACGATCCTACCGGCAGAGTGACCGCCTGATGAGCTCCTCTTATCTGATGAATTTACTGATTTAATTTCATTTAGACGAGATGCGTTCAGGTTTTTAAATATAATTAATTTTAGTCAAAATTTAACTGATCGAGTTCTGAAAATTTTACAATCATATCTTTCTTTTAATAAATAAACACTCCAACTACGTACTACCAGTAAATACTCCCTCTATTATTTAGGGGTTGCTGTTGGCTGTTGCTGTTGCAGAAGCTGCTGGCTGATAATTTCAAGTTGGAACCATTAACAAGGCACATGGATATATAGTAGAGTAGTAAATCAAGTACGTACAATGATTTTGTCAGTCATCTGCAGGGGTCAAATTTAAACAAAAGTACTCTCAAGCAAGTCGGCAACGGAAAATTTAGCCAGGAAATAAAGCACGACGACCTCGCTTCAAGTTCAGCTCCATCTCTGGGTTGAGCAGGTAATAAAATTAAATCTCGTCCGCACGGATTTTAATTTGAAACGCTCAGCCAAGCAAAGCAAACACATGCGTGACGACCTTGCTCTCAAAATTTTCGCTAAACAAGGCCATACGTACGTACAGTCACCAGAAAAGACGAAACGAACGAAACATGCCCAAAATTAAATAGGAAGTATCATATATATATATATATATAAATATAAAATCCAAAGTCGATCCAAAACGGCGGTGTTGCTTGGGCAGTGGACAGCTCCATGTGGTCTGGTCCAGATTCCGTTTCACTCCCCAGAAAGTGCTGCACTGTCGTGTAGCACCAAAACCACAATACGGTTGGTGCCATGTCAGTGTCACACCAACAAATAAGAATGCCTGCCTGCCCCGTCCCCTAGTTACATACTTGCCCTTTTTCTTTTTAATTTGTTTCCTTTTCTATTCTATATCTGCAATGTAATGATCGATCCATTCGGAGTCATCACCTAACAGCAGCTCATGACGACTTCTTGACTGAATGATGATGCATGTAGTATATGAAGAGTTTGCTACATCTATGCATACATCATGTACATTGTGATTATTATGCACACCAGGTCGACATCTACGACTGCTCCCCTGCCCTGAGGGCCAAGCGAGTGTGCTGCTTAATGGCATATCCCCTCTTGTGATTTTTTTTGTAATTCTGTTTTATTTTCTATCGTCTAATAAAAATCCGGCAAAACTCTTGCCGTCTTTCTAAAATTATATATTATATTCGTGAATTTGAGACATATATACAATAGTTTATATATTATTTTAAAAAAAAGTAAAAACAGACTGAGCATATATCAAGATTTCTCAATGCTGAAATCCGCCTGCAAGTCTTAACGCATCTTAATTTAGAGATGCTCATATTTTTCTAGATTTATTCGAGATTCGTTCATCCAATCTTTCAGTGATACTTATTAGAATAGGGTGGTGCACATATATTCGAGCGTGTTTGGGGTAAAGAAATTTATACATACTTTTAGCCAAAAAAAAAGAACAAAAACTGAGATAAGATATGGAACGCAAGATCGAGCAGAGCCTTGTCTCAGACCCGTAGTGGTCGGC
This sequence comes from Microstegium vimineum, assembly GCA_022036555.1. NCBI lineage: Eukaryota > Viridiplantae > Streptophyta > Magnoliopsida > Poales > Poaceae > Microstegium > Microstegium vimineum. Next base: position 10,525,706 of record CM039127.1, read on the forward strand.
ACATGCAACACATAATAGGCTGCAACAATATGGATTTATATCTCTACTATAGTTGAAAACTTCTCCAAGTCATTTCTCTCCTTCAAGATCAACGACTCACAACACATCTACTACAGATGTAATGGCTGCGATTAAAAAGTTAGAAGCCGCTTCCCGCTTCCCACTCCTACACTCCCACGCACTGCCCCGCGCCCCGTCTAACCGACCACGGTTCGACTCCACCGTAACACTTCTTTTTCCATTTTTTTTCTCAATCCAAAAATCCATCAGGAAACAAAGGGCCCGGTCTGGCCGTGCAAGAGCGAGAGAGGGGTAGAGGGCGGCGGCTCGTAGGGTTCGCGGTGGCCACGGCGGGCGGCGGCAGGACAGGATCGTGGACCGGCGAGCAGCAGCGGGCAACGCCTCACCGGCCACTGGGCGCTGTCGGTTCCTCGCCGACTCCAAGCCCCAAGGTGGACGCACGGAGCCTGCGCTGACGGCAGCCTGGGGAACGCCTCGTGCGAGCGGCGTGTTGTTCCCACTCTCCCCAAGTCTAGTTCGAGCTCTATGTCGACGAGCTCCGAGATAGCACGCACAGTTCTCGAGAACCCATCTGCTGATTCATCGAACAGGCAGACCTCAACGCCGTCTTTAATATCTTCTCCGACTTCCGGCGGGGGCATGGCATTAGTCCTTCACGGCGTCGGTGGTTCCGATGGAGCGTTGCGCCGACGAGGCGGCCACGGGCACCGCGCAGGCAACGGCCGTCCCTGGAAGGCGGGCGTGGAGACGAGAGGAAGTAGATCTGGCTGTGGGTGCGGAGGTCTGAGCTGTCGATGGGAGTAGCAGGCGTGCTCAGGACAGGAAACCACGGCGCCAAAGCCACGTGCGGAGGAGGGAGCCGCGGGACGGCGGCCACGCGCAGAGAGGGAGCCGCGGAACGGCGGCGGCTACTACTCGAACGGAAGAACACAACAGCCCTGCACGCGGAAGAAGAAACAGGAAGTGGAGTTGGGCTTTATGATATGGGCCGGACTGTAAGAACAAATTCTATGGCCTAATGTCATGATTATGGCCCGTCACGATCCACTCGTTGAAGAAACAAACTTAGGACACATTTGGAACACATGAATTTGAAAGGAATTGCGTGAATTTCTCAGGAATCAGTTTATTTTCACAGAAAAAGCAGGAACGGAGAAATTTCCCCGCGTGTTTGTTTGGAATAAAGGAATAGAAAATACAGAAATAATGAAAGGATCAAGATGCCCAAGAGGGGGGGTGAATTGAGCTCTTTTTAATTTCTAAACAAGAATTAAACCTATAAAGAGTCAATTAACCCCCTAGTGTCTACCGCTTGTGTGTCCTAGCTAGAAAGCGGTAGCAAGTCAATGGAAAGCGAAAACTTCCTACACAATTCTAGTATGAATTAAGGGACAAGTGCGGAAAGTAATGCGGTAATAAAGAGCTAGGGAAAGAGATGCTTGACACGGCGATATTTTGCCGAGGTATCGAGGAGTCGACACTCCCCCCTAGTCCTCGTTGGAGCACCTCGCAAGGTATAACTCCCCCTCAATCCCGCGCAAGGGATGAGTGCTTTCTACGTCCTGATTCTTCGCCACTCCGGCTCAGTGAATCGCCCACAACCGATCACAAACGTCGATGGAGAAGGGCCGCCGACAATCCTCCGGCGATCACCTTCCTCCGAGCACCACCGGACCGTCTAGGTGATGTCGATCACCAAGAGTAACAAGCCTCGATCTTCGCTTGACTCACTCAAGCTTCACAACTAGAGGATGCACACTTGAACTCTTGGATGAACTAGAGAGAGGGTGGATGGATTCGCGAATCACTCTCTCTTTCTCTAGGGCTCTTGCTCTCTTCCCAACCTTCTTAACAAACTCAACAACTCAAATGAGCAAAGGCAAGGTGAGAGAGAAGTGGGAGGGGCTATAAATAAACCCTCTGAAAACTGCCTCGGGCTGGCGTTTTAAGTTGGCGACGGACGCTCTATCGACTAGGCGACGGACGGTCCGTCGCATGCCCAACGGCTAGTTTCTGTTCATAGTTTGGGCGACGGACGCTCCGGCGCCTAGGCGACGGACGGTCCGACGCTCTGCCCAACGGCTAGTTCTGACACACTGTTCCCAGCGACGGACGCTACGTCACTGGGCGACGGACGCTCATCCCCAGCGTCCGGCGCTTTGCTCTGGCTAGGGTTAAAAAACACCCTCTCTGGAAGGTCGACGGACGCTCTTCCCTGCGTCCGACGGACCCTGAGAAACTTAGCCAGAAAACATCCCCTTTGGAAGGTCGACGGACGTTGTGGATTCAACTACCCAGCGTCCGACGCCTCTATCCGATGCCGACGGACAGCGTCCGGCACCCCTGCCAGGAGCGTCCGACGCCCAGAAAACGATTTTGACAACTTCGTTTTTCATCGCGATGAATATGGAAGTTGTTCTAGGCTATCTTATGGTCATCATAGGCTTGCTTAGAGCTAAGGAAGTCAAGTGTGCACCACACCTAAGTCATGAAGCTTTTCTAAGTCAAGCTACTAATCTCAACCCCTCTTAATAGTACGGTCAAAGGTAAAAAGAGAAGCTCTATCTATTTCTAAGTGTCCTTCATCTCCTTATGGCACTTAGCCTACCATTCTAGGGTCTTCATCATGTCTCCTTGAAATCCGAAACGATATCCATCTTGGGGGCTAAGTAATGACCATTAGTGCCCATTCTTATCGATCACTATGGCTAAGCTACGCATAGCCTCTGCAAAACACACGTTAGCCATAATAATCTCTAATTATCGTTAATCGCCGAAACCAACTAGAGCCATGATTCTTCAAATAAGAAAAAAGAAATGTGAGGAAAGAAAGAAAAAAAGTAGGAAAGAAATAGGAAGAGATGTTTGGAACATAAGAATTCCAATGCATATGACTCATGTCTGATTGATTATTTTTATTCTTAATTAATAGGTGGGAAAAGCTAGCTACAAGGTATGGCAGCATATGCCGGTCTTAAGTAATCTCGCATTGATATGCTCGTGCTAATCAGGTTACACGCCTTGCAGAGTTTAACTTTTGAAATTGTATCTGTGTCTATATATACATTTTTAGAAATTATCACTGCATATAAGTAGACATATTTACATTTTTGGGAAGTTTATTTGTTTGTGGGGAACGACCACTATGGCCGCTGTCGTCATCACCGGTGCATGAGCGGCGGTGAGCGCTTAGCTAGGTACACGTGCGTGGGAGGGAGGATAATATATTTCAATAATTTTTGTCATATATATTTTTTTATAAAATGAGATTAAATTCTTTCTTTTTTTACAAAAGTACATCTATGTCTTTTGAACTTGCATTACTCTATTTTTTTTGGAGTCACAACATTATACTTTTGACTAAATTTTATTGAAGTACTTCAAATTTGATAGAATTAATTTTAAATTTAATATAACCCGTAGTGTTAACATGAGCGAATATACTAGTATGGAGTAATAATAATCTAATAGGCGGCGCGGCTGATGCAAAGGAGAGCCACAAAAACTGAAAAAAAAAAATCGGACAAATGCAAGACTGAGCACAATTAACCTTTTTCGTTGTCTGCCAAACCCGTTGTTCTCTGCCATTAATACCATCGAGTATATCCGCCGAATGCCTCCAAAACTCACCTTTTTCGTTGCATTAATTAAGGGCACCCAGGAGATGTCCACGTCATGTATAAAATAGCGAGCAGTCCAAAGGGCTACTGTATCTATATTGCTAGCTATTTGTGCCTTTAACAGTTCTGTACACACAAAGACAAAATAGATACAATGTGCATCATCTTTGTGGCTCATTGTGTGGAGGCTTCATAACCAACTGGTTGCATACATCTTGACTCAAGCCATTTCATTACATGACCAATTAACACAAGAGCAACGGGTACAACCAAAGGTTTTAAACATAAAAGTAAAATAAAATGTCCATACGATTCTACATAGTACACCGATTAATAACCATAACTCTAGCCATACATCTTTATTTCAGGCCACAAAAGCAAAATGAACAGCTACTACATCGTTGCACCGGTGAGAAAGAGTCACCAAAAGTCAAAAGTCATCTCTGACCCAACAACCTCCATCTGAGCCTGCTAGAAATTAATTCCAGTGAACCTCATATCAATGATTCTGGACAAAAGAAAACAGAATATAAGTCAGTTTACTCAATATAAATAATTGTGCTCATAAAAAATAATTCCATGAAAGATCTTACATGATGTTATTATTAAAAACGACTAGTGAGGAGCCCTATGGCCAAAACGTTGCCAAATGTGCTCAATTAAATCATCTTTTAGTTGAATGTGGACTGAGTGAGCACGGATAGCTGCATTTCTACGTCGAACATCATTGAAGCATGGGTTGCTATTTGAGGCCTTTTGCACTTCTGGAGGAAGAACAATTGATGCTGCAGAAATTGCATTCAGATCAATAGACTCCTTAGCCATTTCTCCCTCATCTTCTACTATCATGTTGTGGAGAATAACACAAGCTTTCATGATTTGCCTACTAATCCTTGTGCTCCAAGATCATGCTGGACGACGCACAATGTTGAAACGAGCTTGTAGAACACCAAAAGCACGCTCCACATCTTTCCTTGCACCTTCTTGTTCTGCTGCATACACCTTGTGCTTTTGTAGTTGAGGTTCATCCAAACTCCTTTTATTTGGTTTTTCAAGTTCTTCCAAAATTGCATGCCACTTGGGTTCATCACGAAGAATCTTCCAGCAGTGCTCAACTGTAAATGGGACTTCCTTAGGATAGTCATCCAAATAAAACTGCTTAGCCATGTCTCTTAGCTGGTCATCTGAATATCCACTAAGATAAATTGAGGTAGCCTTCTTCCTACATGCACAAAAAAATCCCACCCATCTCTTAATTTTTTGCCAACGATCTTTGAGATGTTTCACCTCTCTTTTTCGGTTTGTAGGTGTAGTTGTGTCATACATCTCATGTACATCACCCCAATAGCTCTCATTTTTCTTGCAATTCCCATTGATGGGGTCATTCGAGTGGATCAGCCATGCACTAACTTGAATTTAGCATACATGATTAGTTGTAGGTTCGTATCCTCACATCCTCATCTGGATCAAATACATGAGAGTACAAAAAAAGTGAGCGATACAATTTTACTCACTAGCCTCACATCCTCATCTGGATCAAATACAAGACGCTTTGCAGTCCTGCCGTCATTTCCATCATCTAAGTTGATGATAGTTTTGCCTTTCAATCTCTTTTTATTATTTTGGTTTCCTGAGTCATTTTTTGGTGGTGCTAATTGAGATCTGTTTCCCATAGGTGGCCATGTTGCCGAAACATGAGGAATGAATGGTTGTCCAGATTGTAAAATACTCATAAAACCACTAGGTGGATAGTAATCCATACCACTGAAAAATCAAGCAAACCATATCTTTACTTCTAACGAAACTAGTATAGCTAGTGAACAACTGTTTCTGAACATAAAAAATGACAAGTACTACGGCGAGAGAATTGCATATAAGAAAATAAAACTTACCAATTTGTTGATGTGGCTACCGAAGACATGGCTTGTGGTTGTGGCAAAGGTCCAGGCCACCATGCTGCAGAGAAGTCATGCCATTTGACCATTATTTTAGACAAACACTTTATCAAAAAATCAAGAAAAAATAATATAAGGCAACATAAGCCAAGAATATTATAGCCTAGCTATTTCAGTACAGCAAAGAGCATTGGGTTGGGCCAGGGAAATTTTACAAAGTTACATGTAAGAACTGTGTACATGAAAATAATTTTTTTTACAGTAAATAGCTTTAGGGATTTTGCACAATCAACATAGGGCTACGTATCTAGAAAAGTACAGAAACTAGGAGCAACAAAATCGATTACCAGCATAGGGCTATTTATCTAGGTAAGTACAGGGACTAGGAGCAAACCAAATCGATTGCTAGCATAGGGCTACTCCCTTGCAAGTATAGGAACCAGAGCAAAATCGATTACCTGCTTGACCTCCGGTACTAGGAACAGTAGAACCACCACCAATAAATGCAGGAACCGGAGTAGGCACTTGATTCGCAGAAGCAGGAGCGGATCCAATATGATGTGAAGGAGCAGATCCAGTCTGATGTGGTGGCGGAGCCATCTCTCGCTTGGCCGGCGGCTCATCACCACCAGCGACAAATGAATTTCAGTTATTTGAATCACGCCCCTGGCTATGAATCATACACATATGAATAGAGCGGAGCAAGAGAGATGAGAAGAGGAACAGACCTGGTTTGGCGGGCACCGGAAATAAATCTGAGGACTCGAGGGCGGGAGCAGCTGGCCTGGGGAAGGATTTTCGCGCGCAGAGTGTACACAAATATAGGGAGCTATTGGAATGCGGAAAGATAAAGAAATTAGTTATTATTCAAATGACTCTCAAAATGACGATTATACAAATTAAGTTTAAGATGACCAGATGAGAGCCCTCACCCTACTGATCTCTCCTCAACCCTTCTAAAAAGGAAAAAGTGTCATTGTTTCCCACTGCTTGTCAACACGCTCGTCTTCTTCCTCACACCACCCCGTCCTCCATGTCCACTCTAACAACAACCTCCTCCACTGCTACAAACCACGCCGCTTACACCCATCCCCACTCTTGCCTAATCACAGACAAAAGATTCGTAGCCCTTGTCGCTGGCTCCGCCCAACTAGATGTCCCCGGTAGTATCACTCATATCCTTTTCATTTGCCATCACCATCGGTATCCCTAATTTAGATCTGGGAACCATTCAATCCTTTCCAAATCCTAAACTCCAAAACCTTAACCTTAATGTAAGATCGTATCAAATCCTAAACCCCTAAACCTTAACCCTAATCCGAGCTTGTCAGACAAGAGGGAGATGTTCATTACAGATTAGGAGGGATTGCCACGTAGAGCTAGCGTGGAGTCATTATAAGTGGCCGGGAGTCTCTTTGACCCTTTTCTTTTTCTTTTTTGGACCATCTCTCCGTTTAGCTTATGACATTGGAGTATCCTATATTATGCATGTTTCCATGTAGCAAGCCTTATTCTATAATAATCCAGATAGATTATATTAAACCTAGAATTACATAGTCTTGTGTGTGATTGAAGTAACTAGTTCCTGGCTCTCGAGTAGGGATGCAAGTGGGCTAACCCACGAATTCTCATATAGGCTTAATTTTTGCGGGTTGAAGCGTCAACCTACAAAATTAAGCTTCTATGTGGGTTATGCGGGCTGCCGCATGCATCCTTGCTCGTGAGTCGTGACAAAGAGTAGTCTCTTGGTCTCCTTTTATCTGTTATCCTTTTTTTTAAGAATTTGAATATACTTTATTTTTAACAAAAAATATTTATATTTATAGTACATTAATAGGTCAATTTTAATGGAGATTTTATAAAGTTTTATGGATATTTGATATATTGACATCACATCATATTAATAAAGAGAGAGATAATAAAATTGTGTGAGAGTAGATGAAACTCTTTTTGCATTGTTTCTAAATTATTGGTGTGTTAAAAAACTAAGACATGAAACAACCATAGATAAGGCTCACCTTAGTATCATTAGATAGATTGATAAATCTATGGTATATGGGATAAGACTCCGCTTTGAAAAGGCTCAACAAATGCTAGTGTAGTGGTGTGTGAAATCCACTCGGTAAGAGGCCACTTGTGAATAACCATTCCTTCCCTATATGCTCTCCTATATAGGTCTGTTTGGAACGTGAGATTTTTTCTATTCCTATACTTTTTCATGTGAAAATGAGCTGATTTCTGCATAATTTCTATGATGTTCTAAACATACCCTTAGAGACCTAGAGTAGTGTTTGGCTTCCCAAGTACTCTCTTCGTCTTTTTATATGTCGTCCGGGAAATATATTTGTGAGAGAAATACGGACACATCAAGGCACAGAGGGAGTTAAGGCTTGTGAAGTTTGCACTGTCTGCCTTGCCCCCTGCTGCTGGCCTGCTGTGCCATCACTGCTATGCATGGCGTACAGTACGTCCTTTGTGGTGATGAGAGTGTGAGAGGAGGGAGACCGGGTGTCCTGTCCCGTCCGTCTCACAGTCACAGCTCGTCTCTGTCTCTTGTTGGAAAATGGGCCGGACAAGAGTGGTTGTGGTAGCAGTCCTTGGGGCGCCAGCTAGCAGGCCTGAATTTGGTGATCGACAGACATGTATCCCACTATTCCAGCCCAAGCGAGCGGCCTGTGCACTGTGCCACATGCCTGCCCCCTTTGAGCTGCTGCCATTGCCAAGCTTCTAGTAGTACTCCGTACGTACGTCCCAGTCATGCAGTGGCTTCCCAAATCCCAAGTGAAGGTGCCGCCGTGTGTCCGGTCTTGCATTGCATTGCACTTGCACATTGCTCCATCTCTGATCCGATCCATGCATGGACCACGGGCCACGGCAGTATAGCAGCAGCAGCAGATCAATAGATCATGAATGCCTTTTGCCTGCTTCGCCGGTGGTTCGCCCGTCCGCCGGCGGCCAGCAGACAACACCGGCCCGCCGACATGATTGCCGTCGCAGCCGCACGCACGTGCAGTGCAGTTCAGATGACCTTGCTAGCCCCATGTCCATCTCACCTCACGTCGTCGATCGGCTTGTTGGCAGGCACGCCCACAGGCCCCCACCGCCCCGACCGTGACGCGGACACCCGTCGTATTCAGCCGTGCCCGTGTCGTCCGACCACCGCCGCCGCCGCCGTGACGCGCGCGGACACCCGCCGTATTCTGTGCTCCGGCCTCCGCCCGCCGAGTCCCTCCCTCCCGTGCAGTGGATTCCGTGCAGCTAGCAGTATGTCTGTCGGTCCGGTCGCCAACGCGGCACAGTACTACTCTGTATGTGCTACAGTATGTGAACGCCGATGTGCCCGCCGCCACGCGCGGTGGTCGATCGGCCGGCGCGGCGCGGCGCGGCGCTACCTGTCCCTGTCCCTGTCCCTGTCCCTCTCGGCCGGCCGGCTCTCCCTCACGTACTCGTACTCCAGCGCGCTGGCGGCTGACATGACACGGGACGGGCAAGATCAATGTGGCATGCATGCAGATCTGATGCAGTGGGAGCGGGCGCGGGCGCAGGTCGATCGGACTGGAGCAGCTAGCAGCAGATCGCTACTGGGACCTACTCCCTCCATCCCTTTTTTTATGTCGTCCGGAGAGAAACACGGTTTTTTTTTAGAGATAGACATAAGTCGCTCGCTGCGCCTGCGCGTTCCGGCCGTCGCCATGACCCCAGCCACGGCGGTTGCGGTTGCCGTCGCGTCGGAGGCGCCCGTCGTCGTCGCGGCCTCGGCGGCGGCGTCCACCACCGCGGCGGGCGTGGAGGTGCCGGCGACCGAGTCCGGCGGCGCGGCGGAGCACCGGTCCCGCTTCCGGCGGATCTGCGTCTACTGCGGCAGCGCCATGGGGAAGAAGCCCAGCTACCAGGACGCGGCCATCCAACTCGGCAACCAGCTGGTACGTACGACGTACGCCCATCCCGTGCTTGTGACGTGCATCATCCACGCACACAACTTCTCTATAGCTACTCTCGTGTAGTACTCGGTACCTGAACGAACGCATCGCAACCATGTTTTGGGGTTTCGTTTATTTCACTAGCTCCCGTTGTGTTCAGTTCAGTTCAGTTCCATTTCCATAGTAGGCCAGGCCGTGGAATTCAATCGCGATGTGCTTGGAAGCGCACGGACGATTTTTTCCTCCTCTATCATGCGTGTGTTAATTAGAGCTCGTTAATTTGGTCTGGTCGCCATGGGAATGGGATGAGATGGGATCCTTCTCGTCGACGAGGATGAGCTGTGTCTGCGTGAGAGCATCATCGGCGTCGTGGCCTCGATCATGTCATGTCATCGACTACTACTTGGCCTTGCCTGTTCATCATGAGCTGCCTGCCTGCCGTCCTGCCTGTTTGTGACGTGTATATGCATCAGAGGAGAGGTGAGGTGATGAAATCGATCGTGCAGCAACGCTGCATCCCACTACCACCCCGCCAATTCCACAACCACAATGACGAGACCGGAAGGCATTTCCGTCTCCCATGGGGGCTTGGGCTTGAGACCCTGTGCTTGCCCGAATGCACAAAAGTTTTCCTTCTTCTTGCATTGCATTTGCATCACGGTTCAATTTCCTGTTGTTGTTGTTGTTTCCTCCGATGGAACGTGAACGAATTGACTAGACAAGTAGTAGCAGTGCGGTGTAGGAGTAGAGCGAGCTTTTTTTCTTCCTGATGATGATTGCGTTTTCCATCCTTCTGTTTTCGCCATTAATGCAATGCAATGGCCTTACGTGCAGGTGGAGCGGGGCATAGACCTGGTCTACGGCGGGGGCTCCATCGGCCTCATGGGATCGGTCTCACACGCAGTTCACGCCGGAGGTCGCCATGTCATGAGGTTAGTATCCATCGCCATCTCTCATCTCTCTCTCTCCCCTCCCTTCCCCTAACTATACATCCCGCCATTGCCGTTCTTGTGTTGCTTGGCGTGCTTGCTTTTGTGTGGTCGTCTTTGCTGGTCCTGGGTCTGCCCGTCTGGGCGCTTTGTTTCCAGGCAGGCAGGCACCAAAACGGCAGCCTTGGCTGGCTGCTGAAATGGAAGCTTTATTTCGTCAGTCAGCCAGCTGTTGGGGCGCTCCATTGCTCGCTCGTTGGGGGAGGGGGGGGCAGGAGCAGGAGCAGGGGGCAAGCCAATGCCGATTGCATTCGTTTCACCGAAGTGGAACCAACTTTTCGGTCTTCTTTTCGAAAGGCTAGTTGGTTCCATGCTTGCTGCTCGGCTGCATGGAAGCCGGCGAAGCAACAAGTATTTGCCCCTCTGGTTGAGGACTGGTCAAATTATTGCTCTCTCTACCCCAGTTCAAGTTTCTTTTCATGGAAAAGGATCAGCTGGTTGCTCCTGCCTCCTAGCTGGTACTTGTTTGACCACTTTTGCCAGAAATTAACGAGCCTTTTCTTCTTTTTGGCAGGATCATTCCAAAATCGTTGATGCCCAGAGAGGTGAGTTGAGTCCAAAAGCTGGGATATGTATTTTGGTGCTATTCTATGACATGCATGCTAACAGTTAATAACGCGCCTTTGTTCATAATTTTGCAGATAACTGGGGATCCTGTTGGCGAAGTTAGAGCCGTTTCTGGCATGCATGAGAGGAAGGCTGAGATGGCTCGGTTTGCCGATGCTTTTGTTGCTTTACCAGGTAGGTATAGTCTACTAGTAGTCTACTCAGTTTTATTCGTTGGTTACTACTCCATTTCAGATACTGATTGTGCGTGTGTGTAATTGTTTGCCCCTTCCATTGAACTGGCAGGTGGCTATGGAACTCTGGAGGAGTTGCTTCAGATTATAACTTGGGCACAGCTAGGAATCCACAAGAAGCCGGTAAAGTCCAAACTTTCTTTCCTTCGTTCTAGGTGCTTCTTATATAAAAATAAAATTCAGCCGTTGTTCATAATCTGGAAACCCATGCTCTTGTCTTTATGTGTTGTGTCAACACATTTTTTCTTTTGTATCTGTCATAAGTGCTGATTTGTTTACTAAATGTCGTTAGAACCGTTGTGATCTGATGCTCCCATCTTCCTTTGTTCACATGTGTGCCGAAAAGGTTTCATCCTCCACAGCCACAGCCAACCATCAAATTATTAAAATGATAGTTTAGTCAACATGCTGTGGACATCACTGCATCAGAATATTGTTGAGTACTAGGGCATGCGATCTGCGTTCTCCATCTTTTATACCCCCTCTAATAAGATATGCTCCATACTTTATGAATATTCCCACACGGCTGATGGAATGATGGCCGGAGGATCTTAATACTATATGACGTGTTGCCTACACAAAGGCGGCAGTGTATATATTATTGATCTTCTTCTGCATTCTAAATAATTGGCTAGTGAGATACAAATTGGATGAAGTTGTGGGAGGATTAGCTAGAACGGTCAAGTCTATGCTTCTCTTCTTGTATCCCTTATCTGTCTCTATTATGCGCTCAATGGCCCCACCCACAAAATTGTTATTTATTCATGAGGTGATATCAGATACGATTCTGTTGGTATGAATGGATCATTCAGCAATCATGTCCATTATTTACTAGTGCTTTCATGGTAGTACATAGCTTTCATGTAATGTAATTTCATGAAAATGTCGTCATCACCAGGTTGGCCTTTTGAACGTTGACGGATTCTATGACCCTCTTCTGTCTTTCATCGACTTGGCTGTCAACGAAGGCTTCATCACGGAGGCAGCGAGGCGCATCATCATCTCAGCCCCAACAGCCAAGGAGCTAGTTATCAAGTTGGAGGTTTGACCCTGCCCCTAGCTTAGCTACCATGCTCTTATTTATATTCATATCGATAGGGGTCCTACTCCTAGGCCTTGTTCACTTCCCTTCAAAATTCCAAATTTTCTGTCACATCTCTGTCCTATGGAATCTTTGAACGCATGTATGTAGTATTAAATATAGATAAAAAATATAACTAATTATACAGTTTATCTGTAATTTACGAGACGAATCTTTTGAGTCTAGTTACTCCATGATTGGACAATAATTACCACATACAAACGAAAGTGCTACAGTGTCAAAATTCCAAATAATTTTGGATCTAAACACCCCCTAGTAGAGAGTGGTAATATGAAACTGCTTATTAGTTCACTGATTGTTCAGTTGAATCGGCTTTGTTTTTGGCAGGACTATGTCCCGGAGTATGACATCGGCTTGGTCTGGGAGGAGCAGAAGCCCAACAGCTTGGTCACTGAGCTGGAGTCTGGGATCACCTCATCCTGATGATCCACCTCACCTTCCAGCCTCATCCTGCTGCATCATATCTTAGTGTCACATACACATATACATATATATATATATATATAACTAACCGTAGCCTGCCACAAATATTTTGTTCATCTGCTAGTCCTAACCAAAGGGTAATTCTTGGAAGGAATCAAGGGGGCATCATCAGCGTGCTGTGCTGGTGACCTCTATTCTATGTGCTGGCGTTTTGGTGGCGTATCATAGCATTATTAGCAAGTCCAGTGTGCCGTAGATCTTGCTTTTTCTAGAATGATGAGTATTAGCAAGCAGTCCAGTCACCAGTGCTGTAGACATCTTATTTTGATCCTGGAAGAAATATACATTATATATATTAGTAATTATTGTCATCCAAGCTATAGCCAGGTATATTAGTAGCAGTGATCTCCTGGTGTTGCTGAATTTTGTATTGTGTCTCCATGGTGTTTGGGTCTTTGCTGAATTTTGTATTGCACGTGGTGTTAGTTATATGCTGCGTGCGTACGTGTCCGTTTTCCATCCTCGTCCTGATTGGGTGCAACGGTTTGTAGCGAGCTCCAGCTGTACGTGACTGCTCATATATTTTGCACACACATGATTGATCATGTGCCTGCAGGTTGACCTTGCCAGATACTCCCCCTGTGATAACCGTATATATGCTTTGCGTGGCGTGATTGGTGTATGTTCTTGCATTATCTCCTCAGACAGGGCATTATCTGCCCAAAATTCCAAGTTTTCTAGAAGCTCAAACTCATGTGGAAAGCATTTTTCTCCTTTCCTTTCTTTCTCTTTTTTTTCCTCTTTATTATCCCGCACACATTTCTCTGTAAACAAGAAAATGGCTAGCCCATTTCTCTGACACCAGGAAAATGGCCCACCCACAACTCTTCCGGGGCTGAGGCCTGTGAGTCTGTGACTGGCCCACGATGTTAAGGAATTGGGCCTGTTCTTGCTTCATCGCGTCTGGCCTAGAAAGATGGCCCTCTGACGAACACAAATTTAACCCAAAATCTTTGCGCTAATTCTAAACGTCATACTTACCATACACTTGGGAATCATCATCACCAAAGTTTAATGTATACGGCGAAATGAGCATGGCTGAGCCATGGATTTCTTGGGGCAAAATATATCCACCCGAGTTTAAAATATTGACTTTTGCCATAGGTTTTTTCTTAGATTTATTTTAAGATTTAACGATAATATTCTTTCAATGATAAATGACCTTAGGACACTAGGATATGTGCGCGCACGTTATCTACACTTGTGTTATTCAGAATGAAGAGTTCAAACCATGGTGCCCTAAAAAAAACTTCGATAGGCGACTACTTGATCTATAGTTTAGTTTCTCCCCGTTCTATAGTTGCACAAATATTGGAAGTAGAACTCCAATGATGAAAGCTTATGTCTATAAAAAAAATGATGGAACCTTCCACCTAAATAAAGACGTGCCATCCTAGCTAGTAGAGCATCGCATCATCTCACAATAAAACAGAAAAAAAAACATCAGCTAAAAAATAATCAGCTCAACAGAAAGTTGGTAGACGTAATAAAAAAATAAAACGGTGTTTTACCCTGTTTGGTCGAGTCCTACCGCCACGTCGCAGCTAATACCATTACCCCCGATCATCATCGTCACCCTAACAGGACCGCCGCCACCAATGGAGCCTACCCGCACACACCAAATTGCAAATGCATATGCGTAGGATTTCCGGCAGCCCTGTCCAGCCGTTGGGCCCTACCCGGCCCGGCCCCCTACCGGCCTACCCGGCCTGCCTGTCTGTGTTCAACACATCGATGGGCCCCCACCCACCACCCGCTCTCCCCTGTCTCCTCTCTGTCTCTCTCTCTCTCTCTGCGTCTTCTTCCATTCCACTCCGAGTTCCCACTGCCACTTCCGCTGCCATTGCCGCTCTCCTCCTCGGCTCTTCACCACGTGCCACACTCCTCACGCCGCTTCCCCCGCACCGGAGATTCCGATTCCTTTCCGCCGGCTGCCGCGGAATCCGCGCGATTCGGAGTATTCCGTGGTGGACTGTGGCGTGTTTGTCTCGGCCGGTGTGAGCTCAGCGGTTGCAGGATAGATGGGCGTCGGGAGCTCGGCGGGCCGTCCGAATGCGAGTCTGCGGCGCGAGCGGGGGACCGGAGGACGCCAGGGTTCCGCCGTGGTGTCCTGCTGGATCCGCCTCTGCTGCGTCTCTTCCTCCAGCTCCTCCTCCGCCGCCGCCGCCCGCGCCAAGGTCGACACCGCCACCGCCCGTGCTGCCTCCGGTAATGCCTCTCCGATCCTCACGCTCTTTTCCGCTGCCGCCGTGTATGCTTCTGCCGCTTGTAGATTTTGTGCTTGCCGTCCTGTGTGAGGGAATCGCGCAAGCTTTGGGTTTGGGATTGGGAGCTAGTAGGTAAATGTGTACTGCTATGTATGATCCGTACTCGCCATCTGCGCCTCTGCCACGGACAAAACACTAATGTGTATGATCCATGTACTTTGTATGTGTACCAGCGACCTAGAAATTAGAATGTGTGTGTGTGTGTGTGTGTGTGTGTGTGTGTGTGTGTATGATCCATACATGTGATCTCTCCTCCGTGCCTGCGTCCCAGGTTAGCAATGTGTGATCCATGTACATGCCATCTCTGGTGCTTGCGCTTTGTGTCCTCTGTGCATCTGCACAATGTGTAGCAAGATACTCCAGTCTGGTACCGTTGGTTGGTGCTTTGATTGTTAAGCTGAAGGCGTGGCCTGTTTCACTCACCTGTTTGCAATGCTGTATGTCACTTTGGAACTGTTGTTTAGTATTGTGCACGATGATAGTGGCCTAGTGTGCTTAGACACAGGTACACGGTTGTTTTCAGGTGTATGAATCGAAGTCATTATTGTGCTCCAGGTTTTGGTGCCCTGTGTCCTGTTGCCTGTTGAATAATCTCTGTGTGTTTCATGGGGCTTGGTGCACCGTGTGCCGTTAAATGGCCCCTATGTGTTTTGTGGGTGTTTGGGTTGGAGGAATTAGGGTATAGGCCTTGTAGATTGTGCTTAGGGGATGTTAATGTTGTGCTTATCACATTCCTGGCATGCTGGACTGCTCCTGTAAATTAATTCTTTCGCGGCTCAAGCTCAAGTATGTGTCTATTTCGCTTACCTTTTTAGCTTTGGAACTGTTTCCTGTGCAGTGTGATGCTAATTTGGTTTTCTTAGACGTCTGCATGGTTTGGAGTGTTGTTCTAAGGTTTATATTTCGTATGGACAGAACAAGAGTAGGTAGTAAATCTTTCACTGGCTATATTTTGCCAACTTGTACTATATAGCAAGCATTGTAAATTTGTAATGCATGGCATGCTCGTAGAGTTTGCGACAACAGGATTTCAAGATACGTTATGCTTTGTGCTAAATGTGATGTGCATGTACAGCTGTACAAAATTAACGTAACACTGGGCTTTTGTAGCATTTATCCACAAGCTACTGCCGGACCTGCATTTTTTGGGAATGAATTGGAATGTATCTGTAGGAAGCACTGGGCACCATAATTTTGCTTCAAGCCATTAATGACACGAATAAAGGCATACTTCATTCTGTTTAGCTTCACAAAGCATCTATTTTAGCCTAGTGCCTCATGCTTGGAAAATAGTATGCTTGTTTTGTAGCAAGTCCCGTTGAGTCAGTCAAAGTTATGTCTTTTGGTTCATTTTGCCAAAGGTTTGTCAATTACCGTAGTTTAATATTTATGTTTTTGGATGCAGAAACTAGAGGAAAGAATAATGGTATCCAGAACCAACCTGTTCAACAGATAGCTCCCGCTTCGACATTGCCTAGCAACTCTGAAAATATTTCACCCCCATCTATAGTTGCAGATGGACTGACGGTATCATTCCAATTGCGGAAGTTTACTTTCAATGAATTGAGGATTGCCACCAGAAACTTCCGTCCTGAGAGTCTTCTTGGTGAGGGAGGGTTTGGCCGCGTCTACAAAGGTTGGATCGGAGAGAACAGAACTGCTCCTGGGAGACCTGGCACAGGGTTAACTGTTGCTGTCAAGACCCTCAATCGCGATGGGCAGCAAGGTCACAAAGAGTGGGTGGTATGTTTTACTTGTCTTTGATACATGGAGGTTTGAACTAACATTCTTTGTATTCAAATCTTAAGTGGACCTTTTGTTTTCTCAGGCAGAGGTCAACTTTCTAGGAAATTTGAAACATCCGAACCTGGTCAAATTGATTGGTTATTGTCTTGAGGATAACCAGAGGCAGTTAGTATATGAATTTATGCCCCGTGGAAGTTTAGAGCACCATCTCTTCAGGAGTAAGCATCTCGCATCTGTTACATCTTTATTTTAAGCATGTGTTGCTAGCTTCATAAGTTAATGAGTTATCTGAATTGATCATTTCAAAAGTCAATGTGTTGTGGAAGAACTTATGTTGCAAACGGTTGCAATATGCATAGTGTCATCGTTTTAATATATTTGTTGCTTCAGAAAATCAGCATCTATTGACCTGGACAAAGTAGCACAGATCATGCTATATATGACCCTGAGACCAGAGCTTATAATATGCCTTTTATGATATTTTTTTACAGTTTTGTCTTTTCTCAGCTGTCATAGCCTACAAATTTTGGATGAAAATATGCCCCTTTCTTGTCAAAATCATTTTGTGACTGCAGCCAGCTATAATGGTGGTTAGCTCATGACCCATGAAATTTGCTGATTAGGTATTGAAATGCGTTTTCTTTTATTTTCCTTTTCTTTTGGTGGGGAAGGTCTTAAATGTACTTTATTTTCTTTGATGGGGAAGGTCTTGAAATGCATTGACCCATGAAGTTTGCTGGTTGTGACTTGTTAGCTGTTAGCCACTCCTTTCCCCCCACTTTTGTGTTAATTTCTCCAAATATTGGTCCTGTGTAATGCTTGATCCACTAAAATTCATTTCGGTCTGTATATATATGGTGGATGTCAATTAACTTATTGTTTTGTGCAATAACTATGATTAAATAGAATCATTGCCACTTCCATGGTCCACTCGAATGAAAATTGCACTGGGCGCAGCAAGGGGCCTTGCCTTTCTTCACGAAGAAGCTGAAAGACCTGTGATATATCGAGATTTCAAAACTTCCAATGTTCTTCTTGACACAGTATGTATCTTTTTTGTGCCTTGCCTTTCTTTTAGTGAAACACATTTACCTTTTTTTTTAGATCCTCATGTTTGTCCTTTGTTCAACATATTCTTCCATCCAGGACTACAATGCGAAACTTTCTGATTTTGGGCTTGCTCGAGATGGTCCCATAGGTGATAAGACCCATGTGTCAACGCGAGTCATGGGAACCTATGGGTATGCTGCGCCTGAATATGTTATGACAGGTAAGGTGATCTTTGTTGTTTTTTTAGTAAAATAATTGAATTTGTCGGTTGGGTACTTTGAACTCATAAACTATTGATGTCATCCTACTGAGCATATGCTGAAACTTGCATATCAAGATATCTACTGATTTGCAAATTACTGTGTTATCTATATCAGTATATTTGTTCCAGCTATTTTAATTTCGTTCAAAAAAAATCCGGCTATACTAAAAGCTACTTATTAGTGAACGTTGGTATGTCAACTATAGCTTACCACCAGAGTCATCTAGGTTGAAAATATTGTTCCTAAAAAACATAGAGATGGTCCCTGACTAAACATTGTAGTGATTTGACAAGAAAGATGCAGTCTGTATGCAGAGGTGTTATATCTGCACGACACATTTATCGCATGTACTATGCCACACCATCTTTGTATTATGTGATTACAGATATTTATGGCTCCCATGTGCACTCTAGGTTGTGCACTAGCTGTCAAGTTTGTTGCTATATTAAGTGGTCAGAGAAGCATCATACCGAGGTGGCACCAGGCTGAACTAAATTCTCTGCTTTGAATTTCAAAATTTTGGTTCGACGCCATTCAAACTACCAAACTGAATGACATGTACACATTGTGGGCATGGTATAGAAAAAACACCATTCAAATGAGTACCATACTGAAGTGACTGCATAGTTTGCATGCATAAACAGAATTAATTTCCTAGTTTTCATTACTGTTCTATGCATTGCTAAACTAGTTACCATTTCCAGGTCACTTGACCTCCAAGAGCGACGTGTATAGCTTTGGCGTGGTGCTGCTGGAGCTCATGACAGGCAGGCGGTCAATGGACAAGAACCGACCAGCAGGGGAGCACAACCTTGTGGAATGGGCCCGGCCCCATCTGAAACAGCGACAAGGATTCCAAAGCCTGATGGACCCTAAACTTGGTGGGAACATCTCCCTGAAAGGCGCTTACAAGGTGACCCAGCTGGCCCGCGCCTGCCTCGCCCGGGATCCCAAGGCCAGGCCTCTGATGAGCCAGGTCGTGGAGATCCTCAAGCCTCTCCCGGACCTCAAAGACATGGTGGCATCTTCACCCGGCTTGTACCTGTCCTTGCAAGCAGAGCAAGTTGCAAGGCTTGGCTGCCACCCGAGTGGCAGCCGGAGCATGAGCCAGCATGGCAGCTTTGCAACTCGGAACGGCCAGCAGCCGATGAGGAGCCTCTCCCATGGCCCCCACGGCCATGCTTCTCCTTCTCCATACCTGCAGTCGCCGACGCCGAGGACCAATGGCAAGTAGAGCTCTGGTGATTGACTTGTCATCGTCCCCATACGATTGAACTGAAGATTGGGAATTTAGGGATGTGATGTTGTGATCTGCTTCTGTGTTGTGACTTGTGACATAGTCAACCGGGCAAAAGACTTTTCATGGTGACATCGTCCCCATATCGCTGGGGGAGTACCTGCATCTGCGGACAGATTAGATTCTTGTAGCAGAGGTTTAGCTGTTACTACTAGTTCTTAGCTTAGAGTTGTACATGGTGTGGTTAAGTAAGCTGGAGACGGGGGAGCTCAGCTCAGATGGGCAAGATTTTGGCTCCCCTTGATTAAAAAAAGTTTTCCCTTGCCCTTTCCCTATCCCATTTTCTCTTTTTGAAGTTGGCCCACAACATTGGTGGCTGTGTATATCATTGGATTTGGTGTTAGACATGAATTAGAGAGAAATGGGTTAAAGCCAAAAAGCAACAAGAGGCTCTTCAGTCATCAGCGTCATCATTCATGTTAGGGTGTTCGAAAGCAACTCTATGCTGTGCTATGATGCCCCATTTCTGCCCATGTGTACCATTAACTCTTACTCGTGGTAAGAGTGGCAGGTCCTTCTCGTTCTGGCAACATTGAGCACAATTCCATTCATGCCTCTGCATTCTGCACAAACATGTTCAGTTGTTCACCGGCAGCAACATCTGAATTCAGGCAACATACATGACACATGAACATACTGCAAACTCATGCTGCATTATATTTATGATATTATCGGTTCCCTAAAAGGTTAGATAAAGGTTCTCCAATCCCCATGCATCAAGATAACCATCCTAGTAGTAGCAGATGGTTCTTAAGAGCACTACATATGTTCCACACCTTGATCACCCCAGCACCAGAGAAACATCGATGAGTGATGAACAATATAGACAAGCATCACACTGATCTGACTGACGGGGTCATATATATAGGTACCAAGCTCCTGAAATGATCATGCTGCTCAGCAGCAAACTAGTGCTGGGTGACAGAGGAGCCCTGCAGGAGGCCGTCGCGGATCTGGGTGGCGATGTCACGCACCGCACCAGGACCGTGCGGAATGAACACCGACGAAGCCTTGGACGATGCGCCGATCTCCTTCATGGTGTCGAAGTACTGGGTGATGAGCACCATGTCCATGACGTCCTTGGCGGTGGTGCCCGGCACGTTCACAGAGAACCCCAGCACACTGTCCCTCAGCCCATCAACAATTGCCTGCCGCTGCCGCGCAATGCCCAGCCCAGACAGGTACTTGGCTTCCGCCTCCCCCTCCGCGCGCTTGATCTGCACGATCTTCTCCGCCTCTGCCTTCTCGTTTGCAGCCGCCCTAAGCCTTGCAGCTGCCAAATTGAAAGGGAAACATCAACCACTAGAGTTTCAGTGTCAGCATATGATAGATAACAAAGCTGGTCATTATGTCTAGTAGTTCTTATAGCTTGTTAAGCGTCAACCAACGAACCTGCGTTGATCTCATTCATTGCGCGCTTCACATGCTCGTCTGGCTCGATGTCCACGATGAGAGTCTGCACGATCTCAAAGCCATAAGCCGACATGGCCTTCTCAAGCTCTTCCTCCACAGCCCTTGCAATCTCATCCTTCTGCTCGAAAGCATCGTCCAAATGGAGCTTGGGAACACTAGCTCTGATAACTGTTGACAGCAATCACAGACATCACCATGAGCAATAAGTTAGCGTGAGCAATTCCAAATATATACTTCCACAAACTAACAACAGGGGGGCAATAGCTCGTATAGACAAAGTGGTGTCTGATATGTTAAATCTTCAATTTCTAAGAATTCCTACCGTCAAAGACGTAAGCTTGGATCTGGGACCTTGTGTTGCTCAGTTTGTAGAAAGCGTCACTTGCTTTGTCAGACAGAGCGCGGTACTGAATAGATGCCACCACATTGACAAAGACATTGTCCTGCACAACTTCTGGTGTTAGCAGCGAAGCCATAACTGGCAAATCAATATCATTATCACCATTCAGAATACAAAATTGTACTCCCTCCGTTTTAAATTATAAGTCATTTCAAGATTTTTGGAGAGTCAAAGCATCTCAAATTTGACCAAAATTGTAGAGAAAATTATAAAGATTTATGACATCAAATAGTAATACTATCAAAAAATATAATTGATGAAGAATCTAATGATACTTAGTTAACATCATAAATGCTATTATACTATCATAAATGTTTTGACTCTCCAAGATTCTTGAAATGACTTATAATTTGGGATGGAGGGAGTCGATATGAACAAAGTTTCTGCATTTATTTTTTGAGAAAGCAGTAAAAAGCTTCTGCATATGCAGTATTCATATCAGTGGTGTATTCTAAAGGCATGTTGGCATGCATCTGATCTCTTATCAAATCAACAGAATACAAGCTTTCAGAAGCATCTAGTTTGTTTCACTACCTATGCTGGAACAGTGTCCTAGATTACTTTTATAACACTTTTGCCAAGCTTTATAACCCAGAAAGGACTAGACCATCATTAAATTTCATGCTCTCAAACTAATGTTGCATCAAAATGACAGCTCTCCTCTTTAATCATAAAAAAAATGAAGGGTAAGTAGGTATGTGGCCATTTATCTCAACAGACTTTAGAAAATACCTTTGTTTTGGTCTCACAGCGCACATCCAGTTGCTGCAGCCTAAGTGTGAGATGACCAGCTACACGCTTCCCAGCGAACCAAGGCATGCAGTGGCATCCTGGCTCAAGCACGCTGTCAAACTTGCCAAACTGCTCCCTGATGGCCACAGTCGACTGGTCAACTTGAACACAGCAGCACAGGTTGCCCATAGCCGCAGTTCACGGATCACTTCTGCTGGCTCCTGAATATTTCATAAATCATAAAGCCAGAACGGTAGTTAGTACTTAGTACTTAGTACTGAGAATAGTGTGAATGAGCACTGCAATTGAGATTACAAGCTGGAAATAGCAACTACTCTGTGGCCATCGCGAGGTACCTAAGACGACTTATAAGGTTCACTGCAGCACAAAGAACAAGTGAATGGTATGTTGGCCCTGAATGTTTCATGCATCATAAAAGCCATTTTCATACTGAGGAAGGTACGAAAAAGAACTGCAGTGAGATTACTAATCACGAATAGCAACCAGGCAAGGCATAATGCTTTAATTCAAGTATTCTCCTTAGGCACATCGAGAACAGGCATCGATTTCCTAAAAATATAAGAGCTAAAGAAACATCTAAGCATCTCCATCTTATTGTAAAGCAACTAAGCAAGAGAATTTGAAGCATTTGCAAACATCGTACAGCTTCAGAGGCTACACGCTTAATGGACAGACAAGAATGAACAGATAGGGAGATTTCTATGAAGAAAAACTGTGTGGCCCGCCCAAGGTAACAAAGACCGCTTTAAGGTTCAAAACAGCACATAGGAGAACTGTAGCACCAGAATGATTTAATCCAATTTTTCTCCTAGGTACACTAATCAGAGATCAGGCATTCCTTTCCTCAGAGAAAAGAAGAACACCATCTAAACTTGTGCTTCCAAAGTAGCATCATGAATGTTCCTCAAAAATGGAGTTGCATCATGGCCATGATTACTAAGGAAACAGCATAACAGTACCTGAACAAACATGTAATCATCTCCATAAACTCAAACTTTACTCTAGAACACATCACTGATACTTAATTCAAGTTCCACCGGCCTTAAATGATGTGTGCAACTTAGAACCTAACAATTCCAACTCCATGAGCCATTATTTTTCTTTTCAGGAACTAAAACCTTGTTGTAAAGCAAGGGAATTTAAATCACCTGTAAACATTAAGAACTGCAGAGGGTATAGCTTAATGCACAAACAAGGATGAACAAAAAGGAGAGCTGTGTAGCCCAAGGTAACTAAGACCAGCTACCATTATGACGTTATCAAGAAGAAACTAACACCTGTTACTAGATCCACCGCACCATATATAGAACAAAGAGAAGGAAAGAGCGACTTGATTCTACAGCACACATCAAAGCAGAATGAAGAGTGAAGAATGCAGGAAGAGAACCTGCCCTCGCTGAAACGGCAGGGAAGGAGAGAAGACCCTGATGGTATTAGGACAGAGCTAAATGCCTAAATGACAGGGTGGCGTTGTTTGTGAGGCAGGAAAGGTATCTGCACTTGGCACCTTAAATAGCAACTGAATTCAGTAAAGCCTGCTCAATTATCACCTCGTCAGCTGTCTCCACGACGGATTCATCATATAACACATAGAAAGGAAGCAGACTGAGCGGGTCAGCATCATCTAGGAGGTTGACTAATCCCCACTTGAAGGATAGGAGCAAACATACAAGCACAACATGTCGCTTTTATTTATGATAATGAATCGGCAGCAATTGCGTGCTAAACGGTCGATCTCGACGTTGACAAAATCCGAAAGACTCGCAGGGAGAGATTAGGGCCTGTACAATGGCAGGAGCTTACCAGCAGTTGAACCGTTATTTTGCCAGCGTGTACCCCACCGTAAGTAAAACCAGGCGCTTGAGGACGGCAGCGACGCTCCGCGAAGCTGCGGCGCTTGGACTGGCTCTTACGTGATCTGGCGGAGCCGGACGTGCAGTTGAGTTAGTTGAACGCCCAGAAAGCTAGCAACTTCAGCGTCTCCTCTCGCGAAGGTGCAACTAAGCATCTTTAAATAACATTTCCCATTGCAGGTTTACTTCTTAGAGAGGCGCTTGCTGACATAAGTTTTTCTCTCCCTCTAAGCGCCTCCAGAAGAGCCGGTGCACTGTTCATGCCCTTAGACGACACACACACAAATAATAATAATAAAAAAAACTTTCTTTTTCTTTCCTTGTGAACGGAAAACCTTGGAAATTCCGTTGCGTAGCAGTAGCTATCAAATTAGTCGAAAAAACCGGTGCGGGCCTCAACTTAGGGGAAGATATCTGGGGGCAAATTACAGGCACCTCCACACGTTTGAGAAACCGGGGGGGGGGGGGAAATTGGGCCCCGGACAAAAGGATGGAAAACACATGACTGACTGGATGGATTGGTGTCGGAATCAGAGATTGCAGCGGATAGGTTCGCAGTAGACTTCTGGAGTCGTCGCGGCAAACAAGAGGAGGATGTGGTGAAGAAGACAGGGCGGCTAGGGTATTTACGGGCGAAATTGTAGAACAGGAAAAAGAAAAAGGTGGCAAAGCAGAAGAGGGTTTTCTTGGAGGAACAGATTGGGGTTTTCTTGTGAGACTGCTAACAGGCAAGCAACAAAGAAACAGAGAAGGATTCAGAACTGGAGAGGTCCGCCCTAGAGAAGAGGAAGAGAAGTAATCCATGGAGATGAGGGCGATACAAAAGAAAAAGGCAAGTAGCAAAGAAACAAAGAGAAAGATTGAGAATTGCAGAGTGGAACGAACGATCCAGTACTCGTCAATAAGCAAAACCTAAGAAAGAAAGAAGGTGTAGTGAAGAGAGAGGGGTGGCGAGTGCGGCCATTACCTTGCCTTGCGGGGTCGTCGATGCAGTTGGCAGACAGAAGAGAAGAGGACGAAGACGAAGACGAATGAGCAGAGCAGAGAGTGAGGAGAAAGGAGTGCTCTGCTGTTGTGTCTGCAGGCGTCCAGTTCACACTTCACACAGCAGACAGTAGACACCAGCGTTCTATTCTAGTATATCCTACACCCTCCGTCAAAATAAAAACTTAATGAAAAATTACACAAGTAATCCACATTTGTTAAAGGTAAACCATGCCATCAATTAAATTATAAGCCTGTCATTGAAAGGATTGTATTGTATGGAGGCATGCTGAGCTTAAACATCAAAGTTTTCTAGGACAACTTTTTAATCTGAACATCAAGTTTTCTAGGATGGGTGGATGAAATTTATGCTCTTAGATTTTTAGAGCATACCTATAATATTTAAAATATTCAAGAAAAAAAATACAATGTCGGACAGCAATTCAACCAGACCTCACGAAGAAACGGTGGTTGTTTGTTTCTTGATTTAGCGGCACATACAGCGTGCATTTCTTTGCTTTGCGTATGAACTTCCCTGTTTTTAGAATGGAGGGACAACGGCAACCCGATCCTATGTGATTGCGTTGCATCATATGAACTTCTCGAGCTAGTTCACGCGGTCACGCCACCAAGTCTCAAACTAGAGCATGGATGGGAGACCAAAAAATCACATACACAAGTGACAAGTGCTGTTATACTTACCAACTAAAAAAGTCACAAATTGCATTTTCCGCCATTCATGAAGTCAAGTGCGGCGCGCACGCACACACACACACACACACATGTACACATGTTTGTTAAGAAAAACATTACAACATACAACTAGTGTTGTTGGAATTTAAATCATGTATGTATGAATGGTAGTTATATTATTACCATATACTATATTGTACATATATGACATCCAAAAACTATATTGTACATATATGGCATAAAAAAAATCAAATACCATTACATGACCCATTGTTATAATATATTACTATATTGATGTTGCTTTGAAATCAAATCGAAATAAAAGGTCCGTTTGAAAGAGACCCAGATTCTTTGATAAATGTTTTGAATTGGGATTCACATATGAAATGGTTTCAGATGATAAAACAAAATCAATCACCTCATGAGATTGTTTGGATAGTAGACTAGATTCCGATTCATAAGAAATATATATTTTTTTCCTTAAAACCCATATATAAATAAAATATACTTTGAATTTTCATTTTGTATGACAAAAATAACAACTTAAATACAGCCTATTTTAATTTGTTGAGTTTAAAGTATTAGCTAAAAAAAATATGACTGTTAATGCAGAAAAACAAGAAACGTTTCTCCCTACTACCTGTTTGTTTGGATAAGACTGATTATAGTGTTTGACGCCCGCCTAGAATCGGTACCGTTCCTGGCTACCAAACTGCACCCCCCCCCCCCCCCCAACCCAATAAAAAACAAGAATCGGTACAGATGCTAATACCTGGGGATGGTCGGTATGAGCAGGGTGATAAGTAGTACTAGGTAGTCTAACGTCGCGCGGTCGCCCTAAATAAATGTATGAATAATTAGTACGTAATCGGTAATGCAGGCAGAGAGTGACAGAGAGCGGTATACTGTCTGATACTGCCCTAGAATTGAATCGAAACAAGCAGCGAGATGAAGATGTTTGTTGCGTGCTGCTGGTTTTTGGTCTGCAGTTGCACTGCACATGCGTTGCAGCTTGTGGTTTCTCCTTTTGGAGCCTGGCACTGGCACGCCAGCCGGCAGCTCGCTGCCTGGGTTGGGATGGGGATAAGAACGAAGAGGAGCAGAAGGCCAGAAAGGCACAAGGGATGGCAGTTGGCACTTCTTTGCAGCTGAGACTCTGGATGATCGACAGAGCACCTTCCTTTCTCCTCTTTCTTCATTCTTCATTCTTTTTTATTATTATTGTTTGTTATCCTTTATCCTTGTTAAGTATTTAGACAATTTTCTTATCAATTTAATCCAGAAATTAAATAGTAACAACATAATGATGATATATATTTGCATGTCAATAAAATTAGCAGCATATACATCAAGTAAAAAGCTAGCAGTAGACACAACATGCAAATATTCGATTCATACAGTAGCAATAAACATGTACCTAGAGGAGGGGCCCATGCCGAAGGCATGAGAGACTCCATTCGCACTAGTCGATATAGTGCGTTGCTCGAAGTCGTGGACCACAGTCGATGCAGGAAGAGGTTCGCAGTGCAGACCCGCGAACGACACCGGGAAGTAGACGAACGCGGCCCGCGAACGGCTCCCGGAAGTAGACGAAGAAGAACACCAGAAGCCCTCCGGGAAGAGGACATTAGCAGGCGAACACCGGGAAGAGGACGTCAGCAGGCGAACACCAGGAGGCCGGTGAACAGCTTCTCGTCGATGGACAGCTTCCTGTTCAGCGGACGCTGGCGGATGAAAGCGAGCAGTCGCGGATCGTTCCCCAAAAAACCTAATCGCCGCACACCCCGTGCAAGGTTCTCAGGGCGGCGTCGGTTCCGGAGGCACCTGCTCTC
Organism: Microstegium vimineum; assembly: GCA_022036555.1. Taxonomy (NCBI): domain Eukaryota; kingdom Viridiplantae; phylum Streptophyta; class Magnoliopsida; order Poales; family Poaceae; genus Microstegium; species Microstegium vimineum. The sequence goes on from CM039127.1 coordinate 10,553,087, forward strand.
TCAAGGCGGCGTCGGTTCCGGAGGCACCTGCTCTCTCGATCTCTCGTGCGCGCGAAAGAACGAGACGGAAAGTATTCAGATTGCAACTCAACAGTGGATTTGGTGAAATATGTTGTGTCATTCGCACTCGGTCAAGATGAGAGCTTCTCTTTATATAGCCTCGAAGGACATAAAGAGAAAGGTGATTGTTAATAGTCATGAACACCATTTAAGTCACTAGTAACTGACAAATAAATTGTCCGTTACTAGTAACTCACTAATCAACTTGGTTGATAATGACATTAGGACTATATTTGTTACCAGTAACCGACACATCAATTATCCGTTACTAGTAACTCACTTAACAACCACTAACTCACCTTGAAATATTCCACTAATGACTATTAACGCGTCTTGAGTTTCACCTAGTATTAGTTCTAGCTTTGAAATTTCTTTTGATTTAATTGCTAAATATAATTGGTCAAATCCAATTAAATCCAACAATCTCCACCAAACTTCAAAGCATAGAAGAAATACCTTCAAATCAACTGATGTTAAATATACCAGTGTTTTGGTGGAGACTGTTAAGTTGAACATCCACCTAGAACAAAGGTTACACTTTTTCACAACTGAACAATGGACTATGCCTTGAATTGACAATTTTGTACGAAATAAGTTTCACCTAAGTCCTTTACTGATACTAGGTTGCATAGAACATCCCTTCTGTTTGGAGCATATAAGTCATACTCCTATGCATTTCATAAGTATTTAGAGATCACCCAAATCTCATAGACTGTGACTAACAATCTGATTCATATAGGTGTGTTCCTCAAAAGATGTTCTGTAGGACAACATCTTTACTTTAGTAAGCCACTTGGAACACATTAAGGTAAAACCAACCTGCCTTACAGATAGGAAAGATTTGCATTAGAGATGAATTATTTTAAGGGCCTTTCCTCTCAATTTACTACTAGCTTGTTTCACCATTCTACTTCACGGGATCTCCGATCACATAGAACAGGTTACCACTATAGTAAATTTCAAGTGGATCTCAAACTCATCTCTCTCGATGCATTTTCTATCACATTACGTGATAGACCCTTAGTGAATTGTTTTACCAGATTGTTGGATGTATGGACATAATCCAATACAATCACTCCGGAGTTTCTCAACTTTCTAACAGATTTTAATCGTCTTTTACGTGACTTGCGGACTTCATGTTGTCCTTAGAACTGTTAACCTTCATTATTAAAGTCTGGTTATCACAGTTCATAGAAATAGCCGGTATCGGTTTTTCATCTACCGGTAAATCCATAAGGAGCTCACAAAGCCACTCAACCTTAGCACAAGCGGTGTCCAATGCGTAAGTTCTGTTTCCATAGTTAACCTCTTTAAGATGGTCTGCTTGCAAGACTTCTAGGAAACAACGCCACCTCCAAGTGTAAACACATATCCACTTGTGGCATATAACTCATATGCATTAGATATTCAGTTGGCATCACAATAACCCTCTAGCATCCTAGGATGCCCGGTAAAGCGAATACCATAACTCATTGTACCTTTTAGGTGACGTAAAACTCTTTCGAGTGCATGCTAATGAGCATCTCCCGGTCTTGAAACAAACCGGTCCAATTTGCACACCGCAAATGAGATGTCAGGCCTCGTAGCACTAGCAAGATACATGAGTTAAACGATGATCTGGGAATATCTCAATTGATCTCTTGCTATTCTTTGATTTTTCCTCAATAGCACACTAGGGCCATAAGGTGTAGGAGCAGGCTCGTCACTAAACCCAAAGCGACTCAACACCTTTTTCACATAGTGAGATTGCAACAAAGTTACCCCACCATCACCTTCTCTCAGAAGCTTGATATTAAGAATAACATCAGCCTCACCCAGATCTTTTATCTCAAAATTTTAAGATAAAAATTCCTTTGCCTCCTCTATTACTTTGAGGCTAGATCCAAAGATCAGTATGTCATCAACATATAAACACAAGATAATTCCATCGCCCCACCATACCGATAGTATATACATTGTTCAGCTTCGTTCACAACAAAGCCAGCAGATGTTAAATTTCTATCGAACTTCTCATGCCATTGCTTAGGCGCTTGTTTTGAGCTATATAAAGATTTCAATAATTTACACACCTTGCTTTCTTGACCACTAGCTACAAACCCATCAGGCTGATCCATATAGATCTCCTTATCTAACTCTCCATTTAGGAAAGTTATCTTAACGTCCATCTGATGAACGATAAGACCATAAGAGGCTGCCAAGGAAAGTAACACTCGAATTGTAGTCAAACAAGCAACAGACGAATAAGTATCAAAGAAATCCTCATATTTCTTTTGGGTATAACCTACCATCAGGCCTAACCTTTTTCTTGAACACCCATTTGCATCTAATAGGTTTGCACCCATAAGGACGATCAAATATTTTTCAAGTTCCATTAGACATAATTTAATCCATCTCACTCCGTACTGCTTCCTTCCACAAGTCAGCATTAGGAAAAGAATTTGTCTCTTCAATGGTCGTTGGTGTGTCATCCACAAGGTACACAATATAGTCATTACCAATAGACTTTGCAGTCCTCTGTCTCATACTCTTTCGAGTGACTATAGTGTCATCCTCCTCAGGATTTTACACATGGGGTTACTCAATTTGTTCTATCGGAATAAAATGTTCATGGGGATTTATAGATTCATGACCAGATATGCTAGGTGTATTTTTTATTGGAAATTTATTCTAAAAATATAGTATTTTTGGACTTCATTATTGTACCAACATTCATGTCAGGCACACCAGAATTTATAATTAAGAACCTATACTCAATGCTATAAAAAGAATAACCAAGAAAAACACAATCAACAGTTCTAGGCCTAAGCTTGCGTTTCTTGTTTATTGACACATTCACTTTGGCCAAACAACCACAAGTGCGCAAATAGGAGAGATTTAATCTTTTCTTTTCTCATTTCTCAAATGATGTAAGATCTTTATTCTTTGTTGGAACATGATTCAGGACATGACATGCTGTCAAAATCGCCTCACCCCCACCATTCCTTAGATAGTCCCACAGTGTCTAACATGACATTCACCAATTCAGTTAGAGTGCGGTTCTTTCTTTCGGCAATCCCATTAGATTGTGGTGAATATGACAGTGTCCTCTCATGAATAATTCCATGTTCCACGCAGAATTCAGAAAATACATTCGAAAAATATTCTCCTCCACGATCAGACCTTAACCGTTTATTTTTCCTCTATAATTGGTATTTTACTTCAGCTTTATAGGCCTTGAAATAATTGAATGCTTCATCTTTTATTTTTAACAAATACACGTAGCAAAATCTAGTACAATCATCTATAAAAGTTATGAAATATCTTTTACCTCCCTTAGTCAATTCATCATTCATCTCACATAAATCAAAATGTAGACTAAGTTCAATTTCAGGATTGAATTCAAATTTGCAAGCCGCGCTAGCCAAACAAAATTAACGTGACCAAGTTGTGAATGTCATATATTCGACTCATCCGAATTAACAACATTGTTCACTGCCTTATTACACACATCATCAAGCAAAGATAAGCAGAACAAGCTTCTTATCATAATCTTTTCCAACAAATGTTTCATGTCTCGACACAATACATTTATTAGATTCGAACACAATTTTAAACCCATCACGACACAATTATGAGCCGCTAACAAGATTCTTTCTGATGGAGGGAACATGATACACGTTCTTTAATAGCATCGTCTTTTTCGAAGTAAACTTCAGAATGTCTATACTAACACAATGAATACGTGCATGCAAACTGTTCTTCACAGCAAGGCTCCTGTCCCACTGATACGATAGGAAGTAAATAAAGAAATATCAGCACACATTAATATTAGTACCAATATCCATCCACCACTCAGGCGAATGACAGACTAAAAGAACAATAGGTAATGAATCATCATACCCAAATGTTCCTTCTCCAGTCTCACTGGTTACTATATTTGCTGATTTCTGCTCCTGCTTAAATTTGCAGTCTGGGCACGCACTTGCCCAATGGTCATCACCACCACAAATAAAACAGTCTCCTTTCTTATTTTACTTCTTAAAATGAGCCGTCTGTTGGGGCTTTATATTGTTGTTCTCTTGCTTGTTCTTCTTCTTTTTACTTATGAGATGCAATTTAATTTTTCTTCTGCGCCACAATGACAGTAGATGACTCAATTCATTTTCTACAATTGTCTTTTGCCATCGCTCTTTCTTCAAAATTAAGATACCAATAAGCTCAACCACGCTAAACTCTTGTCTCTTATGTTTTAAAGAGGTAGCAAAATTCCTCCACGAAAGCAGCAACATAGCGACTATATCGCCAGCCACAAACTTGTCGGCATGTAAACATGGGAATTGTTCTAGCTCCTCAGATAGCATTTGAATCTCATGAACATGTTCCACTAGAAAATGATTCTCAACCATTTTATAGTCATACAACTGCTCTATGAGATACAACTCACAATCAGCATCAGAAACTCCAAACTTCAATTCAAGCGCATCCCATAATTCTTTGTTAGATGTGTATGTAATGTAAGAAACTTTGTACTTCTCATGCAAAGCTGAAATCACAGCGCCTCGAAACAGGTTGTCGGCAGCAAGGTACGCTCTCCCCTCATATTGGGTGAGCGAACCTTGTGGCTGCCCCTATGCGATATGATAACAGTTTATTGCAATAAGCCATAAGATCATCTTACTATGTCACTTCTAAAAATGGAACCATCAAACACATTTGATTTTAATGCAGCAGCAAAACCATTGACATAAAATTGCCTAATACTAGGTTTTTAGATTGTTAAGTATTTAGACAATTTCCATGTCAATTTAATCCAGAAATTAAATAGTAACAACATTATGATGATATATATTTGCATGTAAATAAAACTAGCAGCATATACATCAAGTAAAAAGCTAGCAGTAGATACAACATGCAAATATTCAATCCATACAGTAGCAATAAACATGTACTCAGAGGAGGGGCCCATGCCGAAGGCATGAGAGGCTCCATTCGCACTAGTCGACATAGTGCGTTGCTCGAAGTCGCGGACCACAGTCGATGCAGGAAGAGGTTCGCAGTGCAGACCCGCGAACGGCACCGGGAAGTAGACGAACGCGGCCCGGGAAGTAGACGAAGAAGAACACCAGAAGCCCTCCGGGAAGAGGACGTTAGCAGGCGAACACCGGGAAGAGGACGTCAGCAGGCGAACACCGGGAGGCCGGTGAACAGCTTCTCGCCGGTGGACAGCTTCCTGTTCAGCGGACGCTGGCGGATGAAAGCGAGCAATCGCGGATCGCTCCCCAAAAACCTAATCGCCGCACACCCCGTGCAAGGTTCTCAGGGCGGCGTCGGTTCCGGAGGCACCTGCTCTCTCGATCTCTCGTGCGCGCGAAAGAACGAGACGGGAAGTATTCGGATTGCAACTCAACAGCGGATTTGGTGAAATATGTTGTGTCATTCGCACTCGGTCAAGATGAGAGCTTCTCTTTATATAGCCTCGAAGGACATAAAGAGACAGGTGATTGTTAATAGTCATGAACACCATTTAAGTCACTAGTAACTGACAAATAAATTGTCCGTTACTAGTAACTCACTAATCAACATGGTTGATAATGACATTAGGACTATATTTGTTACCAGTAACTGACACATCAATTATCCGTTACTAGTAACTTACTTAACAATCACTAACTCACCTTGAATTATTCCACTAATGGTTATTAACGCGTCATGAGTTTCACATAGTATTAATTCTAGCTTTGAAATTTTTTTTGATTTAATTGCTAAATATAATTGGTCAAATCCAATTAAATCCAACTCCTTTGTTGACTTGACTTACTGGACCGATAGATGTTTCCAACCAATGCATGGATTATTGCGTTGCGTCATTTGTACGTGTCTCCCTTCCCTTCCCTTCCCTTCCCTTGTGTATCTCGCCAATGCAATGCAAGACGCCAACTCCAATTCCAATCCCATACTGGTCTCTGGTCTCTCCCAGCTGTTTGTTTCTCTGTTTTCTCCGGGTCCGGCCGGGCACACGATCGCCAATCCATCGCCGCAAAGGGCAAAGCGCAAAGTGACCGTGGCGACAAAAATAATACCGCAAGAGACAACCGCATCATCATCTCACCCGGCCTGCTCGATCGATCCTAGTGTACGTAACGTACGCAGTAGAAGGCCATGTGCCAGCCCAACGTGTGAAAAAAATAATAAAAAAAAGGTTTCCAGATCAACAACCATCGATCTATCCTATGACGTGAATCGAGAGATATTACAAGGCTGTTTAGATTCACATCATCACACACCCCGCCTCCTCACCACAGCTGTGGCCAGCCACCGACGAGTGCAACATTGGGCAGCTGATACTCTGATGATGATCGAGATCGACAGAGCAACTTTACTTTCTCCTCTTTCTTTATCCTTTGTTGACTTGACTGGACCTGAACCTGGAGAATGCAATTCTTTGTTTCTTTGTTTCTTTCTTGTGTTGCTTCGCCCGCCCAGGCGACCACGATCAACATACCCTACGTATTGCTTTGCGTCATTTGTGTCTCCCTCTATGTATGTATAATTGTATACACTATACAGTATATATATCTTGCCAAAGCAAGAGACGCCAACGCCAATCTATATCACCGCAAAGCCAAAGGGTGCGTAGGTGGCGACAAAACACAATACTCCAAGACAACCATGCATCATCCAAAAAAATGTTCGGGATCAATTAATTACCATTGATCTATCCCATGATCTGAATCAAGAGATTATTATATTATTACGTTAGTGCTCAAGATTGCAGATTATATGAGAGAGAAAGTGAGAGCCATCTGCCAGGAAAAAAAAGTATTATTTGAAACTGTAGTCACTAAACTCGTAGGCTAGTGTGTTAATGATTAGTATCATAAGCTTTTTGTGGTTGCCCAGTAATAAAAGTAAAGTAGCAAAGAAAATACATCGGAGAAATTATGAATGATGAAAAAAAATATGGTGTTATGGATAAATCAATCTGTTGTGTTCACATAGTTTGTCTATTTTTATATAGGTCACGTAGAGGAACTATCCCTTCACTTAGGTATCCCTGACCTATTGTGTAGATGTGTACTTTCTGCACAGTGTGCAGTGTGGCTTACCTTGCTAGTCAACAGTATTCATATTTCATAATTCTTGGTTCAAGATGAAATTGTGTGGGTGTTATGCTAGTTACCCACTATACTGGACATAAATGTGTCAAAACTCAAAATGGGAGGGTCGTCACCCCTAGTCAGTTATCCAGCACATGTTTAATATTTGCCAACCATGTGGAACTATTCTGTCTTGTGAAACTTCTGCTGAGTTCTGTTAACACCATACTGCAAATTTCATATTTGGTTTCTTTGTTGGGACAGCTGAGGCAGAGACTTCTGCTGGTAAAGAGGCTAGGGTACAAGAGGTTGAAGCCATGTATACACATTGTCAAACATTTTGCAATCGCATTACCCAGGTATGAACATAAAATGGATGAATTCATACTGTCAAATATTGAGCCTTACCCATATGTTTGCATGATGCACCTGTTGGTTATTATGTGGTTTGCTTTTCTTTATCAAGGAGCTACTTGAGAAGCATAATCTCTGGTTTGATAAAGAACAGAAAGCAAAAGTGAAGAACTTATCTGAACTAAGGAAAACAAATATGGATGAGGAGGCTTGGATGTCAGCGAGGATTGCTGAGGTGAGTCTATGTGACCTAACTCATGATGGATATATATGATTTAGAACTCATATGCTGATTTGTCCTTATGTTTCAACTTGAAAGAGAGATTTCAGAATCTTCTAGCTCCTTGAGGCGAAGCAAAGAACATATCTATGAACTGGAGCAAAGGGTATCCTACATGGAAAAGGTAATTTCTCATGCAAATGATTGTAGTATTACTGTTTCCATCTAATCTTCTCTCAATATTTTGGTGATTGAAGGAGGTGTGCTCAACAAAGGTTAGTGCAGCTGCTAATGAACAACGTCTGGGGTGCGGAGCTTTCAACTATATGGTTTTATCTCTCTAAACTCTCTCTCTCCCTCTCTTTGCCGCTGATATGTGTGCATCCTTGGTGCTGCACTGCTGTTGTATGGCAGTATTTGAGCATTTGACTGCCGCCTAGTGCCTAGAGATTCTCCACTCGCCTCCTGTCATCTCCTCATGCCTATTCACCATTCTTATATTTGAGTGAGACTTTTTGTCACATCTTAATTGTTAATTTTTGATGATCTTTGTTACCTGATTCAAACTCATTATGAATAGCTGATGCAATGCACTGCAATGCTTGTGGGAACATCTGGAGTCCTTTAACCCTTTGTCATCTCTAGTGGGGTGATTTACCATAGCTCATGGAGCTTAGGTCATGAAACTTGCTGAACTTCACAAGAAAGTTTCGAGGAATGGTCGAAAAAGACTCAGGAGCTCGAAGGTGTTATTAAAGCATTAGAGGTAATGCCTTAGCTTGTATGTCATGGTTACATATTTTTGTTACACATTCCTAGTTACAAACAGTAAATAACTCATGATCAATTTCTTCTACAAATTAGGCACATCTGACCCAAGTTGAAGATGAATATAAGGAAAAGCTTGAGAAGGGGTCCTTGTTTAGGAGAGACCTTGAAAAGGTATATCTATTTATATGTTCATGTTTCCTATTAATTTTTTGTTCGTTACAAGTTTATTACCGCAGAAAGCTGTCAACTTGGAACATAAGCTTGAAAAATGTGAATTTGATACGGAGAATACAATGAAGTCTAGTGAATAGAGCCTCATTCCATTGACCAGCATTGCAGCAGACTCTTCTGATCTAGTCGACACATCAGTACGAGAATTGTATGATCTCTAACACTTGACTTCTCATGTCTAGTGTTACAATTCTCACAAACATCAAGAGTTGGGTTTGTTATACAATTGTGTTTGTATTTCTAATTGCAACGTCATAGTTTTTCCCTTTGTTGCGCTTTAATTAAAATTCGGAGCTTTATTTGTGGGAGTACCTTTATATATAATTATATTGGATGGCATTGCCTTATTTTTATGCTAGATCCTTATATATATTATTGTCTTTAGTGCATGTCTAATACAAACCCCCTCAAAGGTCGCAACTAATATGCTATATAGACTGTAAGTCCTCAATTCCCCTAAAATTCTTGGGTTGGTTGTAAATGTACATCAAACAAGTTGAAATACTAGGAAAACAAAATGTTGTGAAATATTTATCAAAATCCCCAGTTGTTACCTATTCTTTTGAAATGATTAAAAAATTTAAGAGCCTAGCATATCGACCCACTTTTGGTGGATGTGGACTAATGGCCCCAACCTGAAATTCACACTTTAGTTATTTATAATATCCCAGCGAAAAAGAAAAAACATCTTCTGTTATTAGGAAACATGACGATAAATAATTGCAACTTTTATTATTGAGCTGAATTGAGAACAGTGATTTATGTAGTCCAATCCAAAAGGTGAAGGCCTCCTTGTTTGATTTTGATCTACTTGAGCAATTTCAAGGAGAAGAACTCTGCTATTTAGTAAAGCTCGAGCTTACCAAGAACAATCCTATCAGAAGAACTTTTGGTGATCACAAGTGGATAAATTTGAAGGTTGAGAAAGGAGAGGTAATTAAAAAAACGTATATCGGCTCAGCAAAAAAAAAAGGAAAAAGTGATTGGAAGAAAATTGGTAGAATTTCGTAAGAGATTGAATCTGCTTCCCAAGTGCAATCTTAACTCTGGAGCAGGAAGACAAACATTTTCCAAAGTTTTATGGATAACCAAAAACGTTCATTGGGGTTAAGTTTTCTATATCATTGTTTTTGTTGTCTTTTAGTTTGTTTCTTATGTTCCCACTAATTGTTTTAATATTAAACTATGTTAAGACCAATGTTTTCCTAAACGTTAAACGATACACGATCGGTAAGGTCTCGTGTAGCGTTTAGAGTGTGTACACGGTTTTACACGGATTACACGTTTTTACTATATTTGTAAAAAAATAACCATTATAACATGTATATAATTTTTTTATAATGATACGTTCCTTCATATAAAGAAATATATAAATTGCATAACAACTATTAATCTAATTTTGCAGCTAAAAATTGTGTAACATAAATTAAGTGATTTAAAAAATACGATATCTAGCAGACAGAGCAATTGGAACTCTCTAGTCTCTAGCTATATTCTTCAATATAACATGCATTTTTTACAATTGATTTCTAGAGAGAACAAAGCATTGGTACTAGCTAGTAGGCTGTAGGCACATGCTTCAGCAGAGTAGATATATATGAGAGGGAGTGTTAACGAGAGATAATGGGTTTGGCCGTTGGAGCTTAGAAAAGGACAAACACACGACATGATCACGCCCCCAGGCATAGGCCGAAAACTAGACTGAAAAAATCATTCTGCCGCCTAACGAGTAGTGTAGACCGTTTTTACTGTGTATGACCGATTTTGACCGTGTAAACGGACTGACCGTGTAATTTACTGTTTACAGGCTAAACAACACGCTAAGCTACTGTGTAACGTTTACACGTCGAGTAATCGGTCTAAACGGCCGTGTAGACGAACAGTGGTTAAGACATAAGGATATCATCTCAGTACATTAAGCAGGAAATGTTTGCCCTTCAAATGAAATGGATAGACGAAATATCTATAATTGGTATGTGGGTTCTTGTGATTTCTGTTGCAGCATTATTGTATATGTATATGTAGGGTCGAGATCGCGGACTAGAGGGGGTGAATAGTCATTTCTAAAACTTAAGCGCAGCGGCTAACGAAACAAATGTGGAATTAAAACTATCAGTCTAGCCAAGACTACACCCCTCTATCTATAACTTTAACACCTAGCAAAAAATTCTAATTGGGCTCACTAAGGTGCAAACCTAGGGAGAGCTCACCTAAACAATTTTAGGTTGTAAGGTCACACAAACCTAAGCAACTAGTACTCTAAGCAAACCGGGAGCTCCTACACATACTAGTAAGCAAAGCACAAAGCACCTAAGCTCACTAGCAATGCTCTCTAGCAAGACTACACAAGTCAACTAGAGAGCTCAACTTACTTAGCTACACAAACTAAGCAATGTGACTAACAAGGCTACTCAAGATAATTAGCCACTCAAGAGCTACTTCTATGCTACACAAGCTAGAAGATAACTAGACAAGCTACGCAAGCAAATCTAGTTACAAGAGTAACAAACTACCACTAGCACAAGTATAAGAAAGCAAATACAAGCTAGTGATTTGGAGAATGCAAACCACCGAGAAGAGTAGACAAGGTTGACACGGTGATTTTTCTCTCGAGGTTCACTTGGTTGCCACCAAGCTAGTCCCCGTTGTGTCGACCACTCACTTGATGATTCGGCGGCTAATAGGCGTTCACAAGCCTAGCCCACTAACTCGGGCGCCGCAAGAATTCACCCACAAGTGAGGGTAGCTCAATGACACGCTCAACTAGAGTTGCTCTTCGCGATCCCCGCGGGGCGAGCACAATACCCCTCACAAACACTTCTTCGGAGCGTCGCACAATCTTCTTGCACGCTTCGACGGAGCCACAAGCCACCAAACCGTCTAGGAGGTGGCAACCTCCAAGAGTAACAAGCACCACCGGCTTGCAACACGGTCACCTAGTGCCACACGAAGCTATCTCTCAAAGCAACGTACTAGAGATCACTCACTCGCAATTAGAATCACACTATTGCTTTCACAAGTGAGTTAGAGGGCTCCTTCACCAAGCACACTAGAGGCAACACATGCCCAAGGTGCTCAACCAGCCCCAAGGGCCGGCCAAGGGCTATAAATAGTCTCCCCATCAAAACTAGCCGTTTTCCCACTGAAAAACGTTTTTCTGCAGAGGGTCTGGACGCACGCAACAGCGTAGGGTTCGGACCAAAACCAGCGTCCGGACGCCTTCCCATTTGAAACTTCCTGTTGGCGCGCTCACCGATCGCCGCCACATGCCTCCGGATGCAGCCAACAGTGCCACTCCGGACCAACGCGCACCCGCGTCCGGACTCCAGCAGAGAGCTCCCCGAGAGCACTTTTCATCCGGACGCTAGTCCGGAGTCCACTGTCCGGACGACGAAGAGCGTACGGATCTCCTCAGTTAGCTCTGCACAGTCAAGGGGGCAGGCGACCGGACGCACACCGATTGGTCCGGACTGCCCAAGCCCCAGTGTCCGGATTCCAGCGTCTGGACTCCAACCTGCGTCCGGACTCAACACAGAGCCGAACCAGAGAGGGCCAAACCTCCGGACGCGAGTCCGGAGTCCCCGTCCGGACTAACAACAGCGTCCGGATCTCCTGTTCCTGATCAGACACGCTTAGGGTTAGCTTCCAGACGCGTCTGCGATGGTCCGGACTCAGCACACCCTAGCGTCCGGACTAGCGTCCGGAGCTCTTTCCCGAGCCAAACCGAGCTGCCACTTTCTCCTTGCTTCTCATGTGCTAACACAAATGTGTTCTTCACCTTGTGCATGTGAGTTAGGATTTTCACAATCATTTTCAAAGCATTTTCACTTGCTCTCACCGCGCCACCCGATCCTAATGTATCGCAAAGTTAGATCGCTCCAAGTGTCACTAGATAACCGATATGCAAACAAGTTTGCCCCTCTTAATAGTATGACTATCTATCCTAAACCCGGTCATAAACTTCTCTACACACCAATGACCGGTGAAATGGAAATGCCCTATGGTTATACCTTTGCCTTGCGCATTCCATTCCATCTCCATCTCCAATGTTGATGCAACACATGCACCAAACACTTGTCAAATGATATGATCCACTCCATATCATCACATGACCGTATTGGTTCATCGATCTTGACCTCACTTGCTCTTCACCGTTGCCTTGGTCCATCGGTGTCAAGCATCACCCGCTTGCCCTTCACACTTGCAACCGGTCCATCAAGCCAAGCCTCATGTTGATCTTCTCCACCTTGGTCACATGACTCCATGTCATGTTTCATGTACAATAAGCTCCTTCATCACACAATCACTTGTGAACTAATCTCCTATGTATATATCACTTGAACACATATTAGTTCACCTAAGTTGTCACTCAATTACCAAAATCACACAAGGACCTTTCAATCTCCCCCTTTTTGGTAATTGAGGACAACTCTACAAAGATATGGAAGTTAAGATCAAATTTGGACATTATGCCATTTATCCATCATTTACGCTCTATGCCAAGATTTGGATAAATGCCATAAAGTCCGACTTGGTAGTGTTAGCTCCCCCTACGTGTGTGCTTACAAAGGTTTGAATTAAGCTTTGCACACATGCATGAATAGACATTGTGGGAGTGCTAGCACTACTAAGTGATGCTAAGGGATATAGGATAAACCTTTGAAGATACCCATGTATTTGCACTTTTGAAGTTCATCCTTAGCACCATGGTTAGCTAGATATCATGAAAAACACTAGAAACCCCGTGAGATCAACATTAGAAGCAAGGTTTCTAGATACCACGATTAGGAAAAAATATCTAGCTTACCAACCTATGCATGTTAGTTTATCAAATCATCATTCAAATCCTATAACTAGCATACACCACACAAGCATGCATATAAAGATAATACTTATGCAATATGCAAGGCAAGCACATGAATATTGTCGGTGTTATGACCCGGGGGTCAAGACCACCAACGAGTAAATTTGTATATCGCGTGCTCCCTCTCTCAGACGTGATGCAAGATGGACACAAGGTTTATCCTGGTTCGGGCAAAGAAGGCCCTACGTCCAGCGGGGGGAGGGGGGGATGACTTGTATTATCTCGCACCCAAAGCGTGCTCGTACAGGGGGGGTACAAGCTGTGTTACACGGGGTTGCTCAGAGTGAGCTGCGGTCTAAGGCTAGCGGGTTTGCCCTAGGTTGCGGGTTTGCCACCCGAGGGGTCGATCGAGCGGCGGGGTATGTATGCGTGGAGTGTGAGAGTCTGAACCGAAGTCCCGGAGATTTCAGGCTCCAGCCCGCCTCTTTTTCGAATCCTCTTTATTCTACCTCGGCGTCCCCTTTTATAGACCAAGGGGAGGTCTGAGGGTACAAGGCCCTAACTATGGTAGTACGGGTAGCGTGTCTGAGGCACAGTGTTGGCGGAGAGATGTTGAGCACTGTGGCGGCATGGCCTTCCCGTCCTTCTGGCGTCCCCGGTCGTGGCGGCAGTAGAAGTCGCCGCAGCACAGCGTCCGCAGGCGGGCACGAATCCCACGGCTGAAGCGGGACGGGGCGGATGGGACGGCCCCCATACTGGAGTTGTTGGAGAGAGAGGGGTCGAGCCCCCCGGTCGAGGGAGGGGTCGAGCCCTGCGTGGCTCTGTCGCATTCCCGAAGTCGTCGTCGAGGGTCGCACTGTTCACTTTCCGAGGGGTACTGCTGGAGTCCGTACTCGCGTAGTGGCGACAGTGGCGGCACAGTTGACAGGAATCGGGGACTTGACGGGGAGTTGGCGGATTTGACAGCGGACGCGGGCGCCCATGTCGTTAGGTGGTTTCACTTTAACCCATGCCGGGAGCAGTTGGGTTAATCGAGCCTCTCGTCCGGGGGTCGTCCGTTCGACCCCTGGTCCGTCGCTCATCGTCGAGGTAGGGTCGAAGCAGAGATGGGGTCGGAGAGGTCGAGGTAGAGGTCGGGGGGTCGTTCGTTCGACCCCTCGTCCGTCCTTCGTTCGTCGATGTAGGAGCCGAGGGGTCGTTCGCTCGCCCCCTCGGTCCGTCATTTATCGTCGAGGTAGGAGCCGGGGGGTCGTTCACTCGCCCCTCGGTCCGTCATTTATCGTCGAGGTAGGAGCCGGGGGGTCGTTCGCTCGCCCCTCGGTCCGTCTCTTGACGTTGAGGTAGGAGCCGGGGGGTCGTTCGATCGCCCCTCGGTCCGTCATTTATCATCGAGGTAGGGGCTGGGGGGTCGTTCGTTCGCCCCTCGGTCCGTCTCTTGACGTCGAGGTGGGGGCCGAAGGGACGTCCGAACGACCCCTCGTCCGTCATTCGGCGTCGAGGTGGGCCGGCCCATGACTTATTGCCACAGCTGGTGTAGAGGGGGCCCTCGAGCGATGGGCCATGCCTTACTGAGCAGTGGGCTGTTCCCTGCCTTAAAAATAGTTGTTGTGTTTAGCGTTAATTTGTCGAAGGGTTTAGGGTACCCCTTACCTTCGTACCCGACAGTAGCCCCCGAGGCCCCAGAGGAGTGATTTAGAACTCCTCTGGGGGCTATGATACACGTTTTCTCGGAGGGAGTAAGGATTACTCAGAGGTTTTGTCCTTGGCCTGCAGGGTTAGTGGAGGTTCGATTCTCCGTGGGGTGCGCGCGAGCGCACCCCGCGGGGGTAGCCCCCGAGGCCCCAGAGGAGTGGTTAAGAACTCCTCTGGGGGCTATAATATGTTGTATCGAGGGGTTTTTTAAGGATACCTGGAGGCGTGGCACCCTATCGAGGGGTCGATTCCATTCCTTTCCCTGAAAAGAGAAGTGTTCGAGGGCGGCTGTCGAACCCTACCGAGGGCCAGCCTTCGCTCCCTCGAGCACAACTGGAGTCAGAGCGCCCCGCCCGAGAGGTCGACTTTGTCTGCCAGGTCACGAGTTTTTCGACCCTCTTTCATCGAGGGGTGTCGTGCGTAGTCGGGCCCTCGAGCCCTCGAATGGCTAGGCCTTCACTACCTCATAGCGTCCTTCCCACGGATCCTTGCGCTCGGAGTGTGGGGTGAAGAGCATCGTGCTATCCTCGTTAGGACGAGCCCGAAGTCCTCGGTGAGCTGTTCTCGGGCATGAGTCCATTAGAAATGGTGCCCAGTACGGGTAAAAATCCGAGTGAGAACTCGTGCCCCATTCGATAGGGGTCGACTAGTGGCCCGGAGGCGTTCTCATTTTTAAGTAAGCCGTACGGCTTACTAAGCACGACCATGTGGATTACCAAGGTGCCAACCCCATTCGATAGGAGTTGGTGGCTCGATGCCTCCCAGCGGAGGGATCCTTAGGTATTCCTAGGTTATGCCTCAGATATGTCCCAGGGAGCCTCGAGAGTTCGTTCTCGAGCTAGGGGCACGCGCCTGGCCTCCCCGGGACATCCCTGACTCGCGTACTCGAGGGCGGCTGTCGAACTTCTTTCGTGGAGCCAGCCTTCGCTCCCTCAAGATTTGGGGGTGGACCGGAGTCTGTTAACCATGGGTCCTTCCTGACCTCAGGTACTCGAGGGCGGCTGTCGAACCCTATGTAAGGGCCAGCCTTCGCTCCCTCAAGATTTGACGGATGGTTCGTCATCCGACGCTATCCTCAGGAGGAGGAGTCCTGCCTTGTGGACCGCCGAGGGGAAAAGCAGGTGGTTGTTGTATTGAACTTGGGGACATACCTGTGTTGGAGCTCTCGAGGGAGGCTGTCGAACCCATGGACGGGCTAGCCTTTATCCCTTTGAGGCCGTGGAATGAACTGGAGTCGACGACCCGAGGCCCCGTCAGGCCTCGGGTACTCGAGGGGGGCTATCGAGCCCGTTCGTAGGCCGGCCTTTGTCCCCTCGAGATTTTGGGGGTGGACCGAGGTCCTAACCCAAGGTCATTTCTGGCCTCGGGTACTCGAGGGTAGTTGTCGAACCCTCTTTCGAGGGCCAGCTCTCGCTGCCTCAAGATTCCTTACCCTCGAAGATAACGCTTCCAGCCGCGCGCCTTTTTAGGCGATGTCCGTTCGGCGCAACAGTGGCGGTTGCAGGGCGGAGTGCGGCGCGGAGCCCGACGATGGGACGAAACGCCTTATCCTGGAGGAATATGAGGAAGGGAGTATAGGCGAATTAAATGCAGAGATTCTCTTGCCTGTCTGCCGGATCCGTCCGTTGGCCTTCCGCGTATAAGTAGCGAAGGTGAGGAGTCGGGTGTTCTTTCCGCACACTTGCCTTCCTCGCCTCCTTGCCTTCGTCTTCCTTGCCTCCTTCTCCCCGCTACTGCCTTAGGCGTCCCGCGAGCCGGAACTCTACGCAAGCGAGAGAGAGAAAGAGAGGGATAGGGAACGTACCGTCCGCCCCTAAGTCCGAGCAAACCACCGTCCCCATGGCCAAGTTCGACCTCGTCGGCCCCGATGACTGGCCCGCCTCCTCGGTGACCGCCTCGCACCTGACGGGGTTGGTGGAGAGTGGCCTTCTCCGGCCTGCTACCATGGCGGAGAGGCCGGAGTGGCTGCTTCCGGCGCCGGACCACGCCGAGCCCAACCCGCCAGAGGGGTATGTGGTGTCGTTCGAGATTTTCCACCAGGCTGGACTAGGCGCCCCACCCAGCCGCTTTCTGCGCGCGCTCCTCCACCACTACGGTGTGGAGCTCCAGCACCTCACCCCCAATGGCGTCTGCCAGGCGGCGGTCTTCGCCGCGGTGTGCGAAGGCTACCTGGGGATCGAGCCGCACTGGGAGTTGTGGCTCCACCTCTTCAAGGCCAGCATCTTCCACGCCTCGGTCGACAAGGGTACCCGCCGGATGGTCAGGGCCGGGTGCTGCTCCATCTCCGTCAAGCGGCCGGGGTGCTGGATCCCAGGGAAGTTGTCCTCGAGCCACTCCGGATGGCACTCCGGGTGGTTCTACCTGAGGAACGACGATGACCTGCTCTCGGCATACACCGGGAGGACACTCGACGCCCAGCCCAACTGCTGGGGATATGGCATCCCGACGAACAAGCAGGACCGCCTCAACGGCTTGCTGGACGCGCTCAGGCGTCTGAAGGAGGAGGGGCTCACGACGGAGATTGTCGCGTCGTCGTTCCACCGGCGGCGGGTCGTGCCACTGATGGCCCGACCCTTCCACATCGACGAGATGGGTCCGGGGGTCGACCTCTCGGGCTGTCGCCGCCGAAGACGAACTAGCCCCGGATAGGGTGGTCCACCGCGTCCGCCGCTTCTTCGCGGGGTCGTTCGCCGCCAAGAACGTCGCGAAGATCCCCATGAAGCCGGACGAGGGCTTCTTTGAGCTGGTAAGGTCCTCTCCTCTTGTTAGAGTCCTCGCGCTCGCCCTTTCCGTCCTCTTTGCCCGTGTTCTAACTACCTCGCGTTCCGCAGGGGAATGTGTCCTTCCGACCCTCGCCCCCGCCGGTGAAGGAGGACCGGGCCGCGAAGCAGGCGAGGCGCCTCCATGCGGAGAAGCAGAAGGCCGACAAGGACAAAGCCAAGAAGGTCACGTCCAAGAGGGCCCGGGAGAGAGAGGCGAGAGAGCAGCGCCGGGCCCGTCAGAGGCGGGAAGGCCTTGACGAGGAGTTGTCGCCCTCGGAAGAGGAGGACGAGGAGGAGGAGGATGAGGAGGCGGTGAACTGGAGCGATGTGGAGGAGGAGACGGCGCTTGAACAGGCGACCGTTGAAACCGGTGGAGGGGAGGGGTCGACCTCGAGGTCGGCCCCTACCGTCGAAGCTGGGCCACGGGGGGAGCGCCCCGTGGCTTCGCAGGAAGAAGTGCCGCGGCAGACGCGCGTGCGGGCGTCGCGATCCCCGTCGGGGGGTCGATCGAGCGAGCTCCCGACGCCTGCCGCGTCGAGCGCACGGGCGTCGGGCCCGTCGGCGCAGGTGGAGACCAGCAAGGGGACGACGGTGGCGCCGCCGGCCCCTGCCCAAGAGACGGTGCCGAGAGCCGCCTCGACCCCCGCCCCGGGCAGTGGTGCTCAAGAGTTCGACCAGCCGACGGTCGCCGGGCAGAAACGCCGGGCCCCGCGGGGGTAAGTCGCCTTCGAGGTGTTGTCCGTATTTTTCTTTTTGTCGATAATGACCTGTGCTTATCGTTGCACACGGTTTTTTTTTCAGGTCGAAGCGCCCGCAGGGAGCCGTGCCCTTCGCCCCTGCCAAGAAGCTGAAGGCGGGGGCTGCGGTCCAAGCAGCCGCCGAGGTCGGTCCTGCCGCTCCGCCCCCTTCGACGCTCACCCCCGAGGCGGCATGGGCAGCCACGGCCCAGGAGGCGATGGAGCGGGGGAAGGCGCAAGGGGGCTCGACGTCTGCTCAGACGGCGGAGGAGGCGAGCCCGCCTGCGGTGGCCGCCGAAGTGACAGTCGTGGCGCCCGCGCGGCCGTCGGAAGAAGTCGCACCTGGCGCCTCGGGAGGCGCGGGGCTTCCGCCGACGGCGGTCGCGGCCGAGGAGGTGGAGGTGGCCGGGCCCCAGGCCCCCGTGATCGAGGGGGAGGCTCCGGCTCACCCGACGCCGTGGCGTTGGCCCGAGGGCCTTGCCGCGCTGGAAGCTCGACTTCGGCTTGAGCGCGAGGGCACGACTGTCGTCACGCTCGAGGGCCCTTCGTCGACGCCGGGGCTCGAGGAGGAAGGTCGGGTCGAGCGGCCCGACGCAACACCCGTGCCTACGCACGGCGGGATTTTGATGGAGCCCACCCCCGCCGAGGTGGACGAGATGGTAGCCGAGCTGGTGGGCTCGGCGGGGACGACCTCTGTCGTGGTCCCTCGGGCGGAACCGGGGGCGGCTCGGCTTCCCCTCGAGGCTGGGGGGTCGTCATCTCGAGGTAAGCCGTGCTTCGACTTACTCGAGACGCAACGGGTTTACATTGCTGAGTACTAATTTCTTTGAGTCTTTCATCGCGCAGGGCCGTTCTACTGGCCGGGGTCTTCTTCTCGTGGTGGCGATGGCTCGGCGGGGCCGTCGACGTCCTCGCGGGGTGGCCCAGGCGACATGGATCCTGCCGCTGTGCGCCGGGGCGTCACGCTGGACGTCGAGGAAAGGATCGCCGCTCGCAGCGGGGCCTGGGGCCAGGAAGTTCTCGAGCTAGCAGACCCTCAAGACCCGAGTGGCCCCTCCTAACGCTCGACGACCAGGCCGAGCTCCGACGGTGGGAGCACGTTGAGGAGTATCAGGCCTGGTTTGAGCGCTCGGTGAGCCTCGCTGCGGAGGTTGCCTCTGCGGACATACGCCAGGGGATGGAGGTGGGCTTCGCTCTCCCTTAGATTTTACTTGGAATATCTGATCGCTGTTTGCTGACGATTTTCCCTTTTATCGTCATCAGGCACTGCGGGTGAGGTCTTACGAGAAGTCCCAGTACATCCTCCGGGTACAGGGACAACTCTCGACCCTTCGCGCCTCGTTGGACAGGGCGGAAGATGAGGCCGCCCGCGCGAGGGCTGAGGCGGCAGCCATCCGGGAGGACGCCGAGGCGAAGGTCGCCCGCGCGAGGGCTGAGACGGCAGCCGTCCGGGAGGACGCCGAGGCGAGGGTCGCCCACACAAGGGCCGGCTATGAGGCCGTTCAGAAGGAAGCCTGGGCGGCCCTGCAGTCGGCCCAGACGAAGTTCGACCTCGCCCTTCAGTCCTCTGTCACCGTTGGGCAGGAACGGGATGCCGCCCTTGAGACCAAGCGCCAGGCTGAGGAGGAGGCCGCCCGGGCGACTGAGAGCGTCCGAGGGCTCCGGGGAGACCTTGACGCCATCTCCCGTGAGCGCGACACGCTAGTCGCCTCGGAGGAGAAGGCTCGGACGCGCGCGACCTCCCTGGGCGTGGTGGCCATGAATCAAAAGA
The DNA here is from genome assembly GCA_022036555.1 of Microstegium vimineum. Taxonomy (NCBI): domain Eukaryota; kingdom Viridiplantae; phylum Streptophyta; class Magnoliopsida; order Poales; family Poaceae; genus Microstegium; species Microstegium vimineum. The sequence goes on from CM039127.1 coordinate 10,573,565, forward strand.
GGGCCCTCGATGATGCAGGCAAGACCATCGAGGGCCTCGAGGCCAAGGTCAGGGAGGTCGAGCAGGCCTATGCCACCCTGGACGCGCATGCCCAAGGTAAGTGTTTCGAGAGTGTTGCAGAGTCTGTCCTGCCTCGACCCTCTTTCTGTTCTTTTGAGTTTGATCGTGTTGCGTGCTTGTTTTGGCAAAGCTCGCAGTGGATAAAGCCCGCGCCCACGAGGACCTGAACAACCTCCAGGGCCTCCTCGGGACTGAGGTGAACCTCAACGCGAAGCTCGCGGACGCCATCAACACTTTCTGCAATGACCTCTCGGTCAAGCCAGAGCCGGAGGTCGAGGGCGATGCTCGGGGGGACTCCCTGCTGCGCCGCTTCTACTCCATGACGCGGGGGGTGACGGAGAACGTCCGTGCCGCCCTACATGTGGGCGTGAAGCGGTCCCTCGCGGTCGTCAACTCGCTCTACGACGTAGACCTCAACCTTGTTGTCGACGGGTTCGCCACCGACCCGAGGCTGACCGAGGAGGAGAACGACGTGAAGTGCCAGGAGTTGATGGATCACGCAGAGGTGCCTAGAGGCCAGCTGGCGAAACTCTTCGAACCCGAGGTGATCCCCTCGGTGGACGAAGAGGGCGCCGAGTAGCCCTCGAAAGGTGTTGATGAGCCAACGGGTGATGCCCAACTTCCTGCGTTGCTTCCGAAGGACGGCGACCCCCTCGAAGAGTAGTCCTGGGCCTACGAGTCACATCTGGACAAGAAGGTCCATGTAATAGTTAGGCCCTTGTACTGATACAATGCCAAGCCCCCGAGGGCTTTTTGTGTATAAAGCATTTTGATCGAGATACACAGTTATTTTTGTTTTTCGAGCTCTTTCTGCCTTTCTTTGCCTGAGTCGATGCCTGTGAACTAAGTGTTGGACACATGCTCGTATCCCTAGAAGGGGGGTGGCGAGCGGGGATACCGTAGCCCTGGGGCGTAGGTGAGTCCCTGGCTCGACGACACCCGCGACCCTTAGGGAGTTCGAGGCTCCTTTGCTTAGTTATGAAGCGTACTCGAGGGAAAGAACGAGAGGGAGAGTCGAGTTTCGAAAAAACGTTCGAGTTTTTCGGGGACTTAGGAGGGGGGTGCCCCCCTGTTAGCCCCCGAGGGAGGCTCGACTTTGCTGGGGCAAAGTCGAGGCTACCTTAGTGCTGTAGACGGGTGCGTCTCGTTATTTCTACTTCTCGAGCTCTCTCTACTTTTCTTCGCCTGAGTCGACGCTTGTGAACTAAGTGTTCGACGCACGCTCGTATCCCTGGAAGGGGGGGTGGCGAGCGGGGATACCGTAGCCCTGGGGCGTAGGTGGGTCCCCGGCTTGACGACACCCTCGACCCTTAGGGAGTTCGAGGTGCCTTTACTTAGTTATGAAGCATACTCGAGGCGAAGATCAAGAGGGAGAGTCGGGTTTCGAAAAAACGTTCGAGTTTTTCGAGGGCTTAGGAGGGTTTGCCCTCCTGTCAGCCCCCGAGGGGAGCTCGACTTTGTCGGGGCAAAGTCGAGGCTACCTTCGAGCTGCGAACGAATGTGAAATGTATTTCGAGAACATTTTATTCATTCGAGGATTTGTACATAAATGCGAAAATGTACAAGGCCTTGGGGCCTCAGGGATAGAAGCGACGTAGCTGTTCGATGTTCCACGCGTTGGTGAAGATCTCGCCCTTCTCGTTCTTCAGTTTGTAAGTGCCGGGCTTCAGCACCTCTGCCACGATGAAGGGTCCCTCCCAAGGTGGTGTCAACTTGTGACGCCCCTTGTTGCTTTGTCGACGGCGCAGAACGAGGTCGCCGACGTTGAGGTCCCTTTTGCGCACGTTTCTGTCGTGGTAGCGCCGCAGCGTCTGCTGGTACCGTGCCGACTTGAAGAGGGCCGCATCACGGGCTTCCTCGAGCTGGTCGAGGGAGTCCTCTCGGGCTACCGTGTTGGCTTGCTCGCTGTAGGTTTTTAGTCGAGGGGACCCGTACTCGAGGTCAGTGGGGAAGACGGGTCCCGGACCCATAGACCAAGAAGAACGGGGAGAACCCCGTGGCTCGACTCGGTGTCGTTCGGAGACTCCATAGCACAGCGGGCAGCTCGTCGACCCATCTCCTTCCATGTCTGTTCAGCCGGTCGAAGATCCTCGGCTTGAGGCCCTGCAACACCATACCGTTGGCTCGCTCGACTTGACCGTTAGTTCGAGGGTGGGCGACTGCGGAGCAATTCACCCTGATGTGGTGTTGGTCACAGAAGTCCAAGAACTTTTGCCGGTGAACTGCGTGCCGTTGTCGGTGATGATGACATTGGGGACCCCGAAGCGATGGATGATGTCGGTGAAGAATAGCACGGCTTGTCGAGACTGGATGTTGGCGATGGGTCGAGCCTCGATCCACTTCGAGAACTTGTCGATAGCCACAAGAAGGTGAGTGTGCCCACCCTTGGTTCTTTTCAGGGGGCCGACCATGTCGAGCCCCCATACTGCGAACGGCCAAGTTATGGGTATCATCTGAAGAGCTTGGGCGGGTAGGTGGGTCTTCCTGGCGTAGAATTGGCATCCCTTGCAGGATCGAACGAGTTTGGTGGCGTCGTTGACGGCGGTCGGCCAGTAGAAGCCCTGTCGAAAGGCACTTCCTACCAGCGTTCTCGGCGCCGCGTGGTGGCCACAAGCCCCCGAGTGTAGATCCTTCAGCAATGCCCTCCCCTCCTCGAGGGTGAGGCAGGGTTGAAGTACACCCGACGGGCTTCGTCGATATAGTTCGCGGCCATCCCCGTACAGGACGTAGGTTTTGGCACGTCGAGCTACACGATGGGTTTCTGTGCGGTCTTCCGGGAGTTCGCCTCGCGTCAGGTACTCGAGGTAAGGCGCGCGCCAATCCGTCGAAGGGGTTGGCGCTGCGACAGCCCCGTCGATCTCCATGACCTCTCCCCCGCTCGAGGGGGGATCGGTCGAGGGGGGTGGGTCGACCCCTTGCTCGAGGGCGGGAGCCCCCGAGTCCAGGTCGACGGACGGCGTGTGCAGATCCCTCGAGAAGATGTCAGGAGGGACCGTGCCTCGAGTAGACGTGATTTTGGCCAGCTCGTCGGCAGCTTTGTTGTACCGACGGGCTACGTGGTTGAGCTCGAGGCCGTAGAACTTGTCCTCGAGCCTTCGGACCTCCTTGCAGTAAGCTTCCATTTTGGGGTCGTGGCACCTCGAGCCCTTCATCACTGGGTTGATCACCAACTGTCGTAACCCTCGTCGGGGGAGTCCGAGTCGGGGTCGACGTGGTAGAAGGGGGGGGGAAGGGTCCCCTTTCCTCCTCCTCCAGGCGCCGCCGTGACGTGCCCCATGTACGGGGTAGTCCTGGCTCGCCCGGTGGAGAAGTGGTGACGGGGTTGACCGTCGCACGCGGCGGAGTCCCTGGAGACCCGCTACGTGTCTGTATCTGCAGTCCTGCGAGAGCAGAACAGAGTCCGGCGCTGTCGTGGAACCCGTACGGGAACGGGTCGCATGGTGACAGAGTCGAGTGTGTCGGAGAGGCCACGGGGACCCCCGGGGACGACGGCGTGGCAGAGCCAAAGTCCCACTCAGAGGAGCGCCCGCTCTCGGCCCCCAAGCATGGGTTAGACGGATTCCCAGGAGGAGGGACTGTATCGTTAGCTGGGGCCGGGGAAATGGCATCAGGCACCTCGGAATCTGCACGACGACGAGCGCGTCGGAGCCGCTCACGCCTCCTCCTGATCGCAGGCCAGAGCCGCAAGCGGAGGGGCCGTCGCCTGACCCTTGCTGGCCCCGGTGTACCGGAGCTGCTGATGTCCAGGCCACGAATGGAGGGAAAGACTATGAAGTCGCCCTGGTCCGTGGATACGAACCCTAGGCTACCGAACCAGACGATGGTGGCGAATGGAAACGGTGGGATGGTGGAATCCATCTGAGAGAGTAGTTCGGAGTTGATCGACACGCAATTCTCCCTACCTGGCGCGCCAACTGTCGGTGTTATGACCCGGGGGTCAAGACCACCAACGAGTAAATTTGTATATCGCGTGCTCCCTCTCTCAGACGTGATGCAAGATGGACACAAGGTTTATCCTGGTTCGGGCAAAGATGGTCCTACGTCCAGCGGGGGGGGGATGACTTGTATTATCTCGCACCCAAAGCGTGCTCGTACAGGGGGGGTACAAGCTGTGTTACACGGGGTTGCTCAGAGTGAGTTGCGGTCTAAGGCTAGCGGGTTTGCCCTAGGCTGTGGGTTTGCCACCCGAGGGGTCGATCGAGCGGCGGGGTATGTATGCGTGCAGTGTGAGAGTCTGAACCGAAGTCCCGGAGATTTCAGGCTCTAGCCCGCCTCTTTTTCGAATCCTCTTTATTCTACCTCGGCGTCCCCTTTTATAGACCAAGGGGAGGTCCGAGGGTACAAGGCCCTAACTGTGGTAGTACGGGTAGCGTGTCCGAGGCACAGTGTTAGCGGAGAGATGTTGAGCACTGTGGCAGCATGGCCTTCCCGTTCTTCTGGCGTCCCCGGCCGTGGCGGCAGTAGAAGTCGCCGCAGCACAGCGTCCGCAGGCGGGCACGAATCCCACGGCTAAAGCGGGACGGGGCGGATGGGACGGCCCCCATACTGGAGTTGTTGGAGAGAGAGGGGTCGAGCCCCCCGGTCGAGGGAGGGGTCGAGCCCTGTGTGGCTCTGTCGCATTCCCGAAGTCGTCGTCGAGGGTCGCACTGTTCACTTTCCGAGGGGTACTGCTGGAGTCCGTACTCGCGTAGTGGCGACAGTGGCGGCACAGTTGACAGGAATCGGGGACTTGACGGGGAGTTGGCGGATTTGACAGCGGACGCGGGCGCCCATGTCGTTAGGTGGTTTCACTTTAACCCATGCTGGGAGTAGTTGGGTTAATCGAGTCTCTCGTCCGGGGGTCGTCCGTTCGACCCCTGGTCCGTCGCTCATCGTCGAGGTAGGGTTGAAGCAGAGACGGGGTCGGAGAGGTCGAGGTAGAGGTCGGGGGGTCGTTCGTTCGACCCCTCGTCCATCCTTCGTTCGTCGATGTAGGAGCCGGGGGGTCGTTCGCTCGCCCCCTCGGTCCGTCATTTATCGTCGAGGTAGGAGCCGGGGGGTCGTTCGCTCGCCCCTCAGTCCGTCATTTATCGTCGAGGTAGGAGCCGGGGGGTCGTTCGCTCGCCCCTCGGTCCGTCATTTATCATCGAGGTAGGGGCCGGGGGGTCGTTCGTTCACCCCTCGGTCCGTCTCTTGACGTCGAGGTGGGGGCCGAAGGGACGTCCGAACGACCCCTCGTCCGTCATTCGGCGTCGAGGTGGGCCGGCCCGTGACTTGTTGCCACAGCTGGTGTAGAGGGGGCCCTCGAGCGATGGGTCATGCCTTACTGAGCAGTGGGCTGGTCCCTGCCTTAAAAATAGTTGCTGTGTTTAGCGTTAATTTGTCGAAGGGTTTAGGGTACCCCTTACCTTCGTACCCGACAAATATGCACATATCAAATGCAATCAAACAAGTTCATGAGCTTGCTCCCCCTACTTGTGTGCATCTCTTAGTCATATCTTAGTCCAAGACTTTGATCCTTTCAATCTTGTTCCCTTGTCCATGTTGTTGATATTTGTTAACGCAGACAGAGAAATCACTAGGAAGTAATCCGCAAGCGCACGGATACCGGTGAGCACTTCACCCAGGAGATAGTCCAGAGTATCGTTACTTATTTTTCTGCAGGGAGAAAGGGTGCATTTGACTAACCAAATCTATGCTAGTAACCCTTAGGCTACAAACAAGGTGATCATGGTATGAGCGATTAGAGAAGATCGCAACTGTAGTCTCGTTCTAGTCTATATAAGATATGATCTATTATTCTATTGGGGAGAACCGTCGTGAGAAGAGACACCTCAGAGGATGCTTAACACGCGGCCTATGAAACCCTATCGGTCCTTGTAACGGGATTGTGGGTTCCAAAGGTATCTACGGAATTGTCACTTTCCGAGCTACTACCACAGATCCGGCTAGATAGGGGATATCTATGAGTATCCTAGCCCAAACACAACGTTTACGCTAAATATGATTACCCTACTCTCTACGCGAAGAGAATAAAGTAAACTCACAAACCAAAGGATAATAAACAGGGAACTTACTAGAATTAGAAGTCGAATTACCGAAGAAATCCTAGGAGCAAGCCTCGGGTTAGGAGTCTTGATCCCGTCGATACAAACTGGAGAGGAGACACCGACAAGCCGGGCTTCCTCCAATCCACACCTCCACTCTAACTCTCTCAATCTAGAAGAGTAAACTCTAATCTCACATGTATGCTAAGCCCTAGAGAATAGACCCATGAGGGATCTTCTCTGGCGAATCTTCTCTGGAAAATATGCAAATGAATAATGGATTATGGATTGCCTTTAGCCAGGGGGCAGGGGTCCTCCTTATATAGCCCCCTCAAATGATCGTCGGTCGTCGGATCAAACCGACCTTAATGGATGGTGTAGATGTAACCTCAAAGGCGGTGGAGAGTGACCCCACAAGGCAGAGGCCCATTGGAGCCTGACCTAGGGCGGCCGTACTTAAAGAACATGGGGCACCTTAGTGTCATTTACTTGCTTATGGTTATGATCCATATCAGTCATATAAAATAACCTCATGATGAAGACATTGGCAAATATGTCAATCGATTTGGTGACACTTATTTGCGTCTTACAAGATATTTACACCAGGATGTGTGTCCATGCAATGTTGCAACACTACCTGAAATAGAAGTGTCAAGCCATGATCTAAATTCCAATTGAAGTTTGATACTCGTCCAGATATAAAGAAGCTATGTTCTTATCGACAATACCATTGGCGATGATTATGATGTGCCATTTTAATAATCAGTATGGGCATCAATACTCTAGGCCTTGGTCAGTTAATTCCTATTCAAGTGCTTTCCACTTGTGAAGGCCTTGTCAAGAGATTCTAGAATATTGTTCTCCATGAAGGGCAAGAAAAGAGGAAGTCTCGCTTGTATGCCTTCTCTTCATGGAAGTTTTTCTGCTTGCACGACAAAAGGGCATCAGTTTGCCATACAATAAAGTGGCCTTCCCCATGTTACATGTTGAGTTATTGGCTTTGAGTTTGGCTGCTTGAAGACTCATCAGATGACTTACATTGCAACCTCATGATCAACACAATGCACATAAGGCACATGTGATGTGTGTGGGATCGAACAGTGGACACTGACTTGATCTTGATCTGAAACGACAAATTTTTTGTACACCCTATATCTCCTCTTGCTTCATCCAGCAGAGACATCCACCAAAAGGGGAAAACTATAGGTAAAAGAGCATGAGAGGGCTACCTACCCCAACAAAAGTTGTGGTCTAGTGTGAAGCTTCTTGCCACCCCAACATCATCAACAAGGGACTTCAAAAAAAATCAAAGAAATGGTGCCCGCGAGGTTTAGTTACACAAAGTGTGGAAGGTGGGATCTCAAAGGTCATGAAGAGACTTCAAGCATATCTTCAAAGTCAAAGTCAATCATCCAAGCAAATCAAAGGACAAGTCAATCAAGTCCTCAAAAGTCAAAGTCAATCATCCAAGCAAATCAAAGGATAAGTCAATCAAGTCCTCAAAATTCAAAGTCAAGAGTCCAAGCAAATCAATGGACAAATCACTCATGTTCTCAAACAGAGTAGAAGTCAAAAACATTGCCAATCAAGTTTCAAGTGGATCAATAAAAGCTCTTCTGTGCTAGAGAGTGACTACTTTCCACCACCCTCGCAGAAAAGTGAGGCATCCCCACTAGCCTTTAACCCATAAGCCAATCATTTTAGCCCTACCCAATGTCTCTTGAGGAGTGTAGGGTTGACAACTTGTTTTAGCAAATGGGGTAGATTGATGAAGTTTCCACTGCTTCGGGAACGCCATTGAAACATGTTCGCCTTATTCACAAACACAAGGCAACGACACCAAGAAATCACCTGATATTTATAAAGATAGAGTCTTCTTGCTGCCTCACTTGTAGCTATTTCCAACTTGGTGACAAGGGAAGGCCCACACTCACACAACATGCATATTCTCTTTGTAAAGATCAGGCATCTTATTGAAGCAACATGTTCGTCTGATATTTCACAAGTGAGCGGCAACAAGTTGATGCAACCAATTTTTTCAACGAGAATACCTCACATATATAGAAACACCTATTTTTTTAAAAAAAAAAAAAGGAGCAGTGAAGCATTCTAGTGCGGTTCATGTGGATCTGTGAAAACTTTCAATTTTGTTGGTTGGCACTGTAGCAGTTAGACAGTCGCAACAAGATTGATAAAATACCTTTGGTGAAACACTTGTTTTCTGAAAAAAGGAGCAGTGAAGCATTCCAGTGCGGTTCATGTGGAGCTGTGAAACCTTTCAATTTTGTTGGTTGGCACTGTGGCAGTTATACAGTCGCAACAAGGTTGATAAAATACCTTTGGTAAATGGCATGGTTTTCGCTGTGAACCAAAGAAGATTGAAGGTGACTTCATTGGCTGGCATCGTAGCAGCAAGGCGATCGCAATGAACACCTAGATATTTTTTAGCTATGGCATGGATTTCGCCATTGTTCAAATACCAAACTCAATTTAGTTGTTACTATGGCATGGCCTTTCGCCATAGGAAACATATTAAGAGTTTATGGGTGGCATGGACTTTCGCTACGGTAAACTCTATGTGTGGTAACGGTTGGATTTAATTGGATTTGACCAATTATATTTAGCAATTAAATTAAAAGAAATTTCAAAGCTAGAATTAATACTAGGTGAAACTCATGACGTGTTAATAGCCATTAGTGGAATATTTCAAGATGAGTTAGTGGTTGTTAAGTGAGTTACTAGTAACGGATAATTGATGTGTCGGTTACTGGTAACTAATATAGTCCTAATGTCATTATCAACCATGTTGATCAGTGAGTTACTAGTAACGGACAATTTATTTGTCAGTTACTAGTGACATAAATGGTGTTCATGCCTATTAACAATCACATGTCTCTTTATGTCCTTCGAGGCTATATATAGAGAAGCTCTCATCTTGACCGCAGGCGCATGACACAACATATTTCACCAAATCCACTGTTGAGTTGCAATCCGAATACTTCCTGTCTCGTTCTTTCGCGCGCACGAGAGATCGAGAGAGCAGGTGCCTCCAGAACCGACGCCGCCCTGAGAACCTTGCACGGGGTGTGCGGCGATTAGGTTTTTGGGGGGCGATCCGCGACTGCTCGCTTTCATCCGCCAGCGTCCGCTAGAAGCTGTTCACCGACGAGTTCGTCTTCTTCCCGGTGTTCATCTGCTGACATTCTTCGTCCCGGAGCTGGAAGCTGTTCAGGTTCGTCTTCTTCCCGGAGGCTGTTCGTGGGACTGCACTGCGAACATCTACCTGCACCGACTGTGGTCCGCTACTTCAAGTAACACACTATGTCGACTAGTGCGAATGGAGCCTCATATGCCTTCGGCATGGGCCCCTCCTCTTGGTATAATGTGATATCTCTAATAAACGTGTTCTCATGTAAACATGTTTATTATTTTTGTAACGATCAGTATGGTGCATGTTGTTTCTACTGATAGCATGTCTCATGATGTAGATTTTGCTAGTGTTATATACATGCACATATATGTTATCATATTTCTGCTATTTAATTTCTGGATTAAATTGATATGGATATGAAAATTGTCTAATTCTCCAACAGTAACCTTCATGTGTGGCACGGACTTTCGCTGCACAAAATACCTTACTCCTACTTTTACGAGCTATGGCATGGACTTTCACTACATTACAATAGTTACAGAATTGTGGTATGGTCATTCGCCACAATGACTTATAGTACCTCAGTAGCATGGATTTTCGCTACAGTTTAATTTTGTTGAGTTGTGGCATGGTCATTCGCTGCAACATAACATATTTCTTTCTTGACATGGACATTCGCTGGGATTGATACAAATAATCGTTACGTTGTGCATCTATCAGCAAGGGGTATGTTACCCTCTCGTCACCTCTGTTCGTTTTTTTTCCACGCGAAGACACAGCTTGTTTGCTGGCAAACAGAAGGAAATGATCGAGTAAATATTTTGAAGAAGCCTCAGAATAAAAAAATAATAATGTTTGCTAGCTTGACAGACTAAGCTGAGTAACAAGATCTATGGGAGTAAACGGAAATAGAAATGTTCATTGTGATCACGCAGGATCAGGAAATAATAGTAAATTGGGTCATTAAAAAAAAAGAGTGCTATGGTCTATTCGTCGATGCGATATGCCTTGATGAGATTACGCAAAGCTTGGATAGGGCCTGGTAATTCGTCGTCACTGTCATCTCCAGCTTTCTGAAGCTCATGCATCTTTTTGCTCAGAGAATTTCCTTGAGCAATAGTTTCTTTGAGTGTGGCAGAACAAACATTAATATCTGCACGAACAGTTTTCTCAACCTGGAAGAAATCGAGGATCTCTTTGTTTTGTGACTGCACAAACTCGAGAGATTCCTTCTTACTAGCGAGTTGCTCTTCCAATGCATGAATTTCACTAGTAAGGGAAACCTTCAAGGAGTTGAGAAGTTCCTGCCTTTTCTCCCCAGCAAGCTTGTTCTTGTCAACTTGTGCTTGTGACCCAGCTAGTTGATCACTGAGAGAAATAGCTTTTTCCAACATCTGATCTACATGCGCACTCCGTTCAGAAAAAACAAGTTTGTGCTGCTGTTCAGGTTTTTCATCAATCTGCACCCTCAAAGATTGCAGTTTTGTGATCATCACTTTCACTTCCTCAGTAAAGGATGTAGAAAAGAAACTCTCCCACACATCCAGATTGCTCGTGACAGCATCTAGGAAAGATTTTGGGCTGAAATCCTTTGCTTTGGCTAATGATTGGAGAGTCTTCAGGCCTCCCACAATTTGTTCAAAAGCAAGCTTTGTTTTAGCATCAGCAGATTCTGGTAATCGTGGCGTGGCACCGGGTAACTGATCAAATTTCTTTGGAGCAGATGGAAGATTACTGGAGTTGAAAGTGGTGCCAGCTTCCTCCACGTACCGTTGCACGGCCTTTGGAACGTCTTCTTTCATTTTGTTCAGACGTTCAATTCTTTTACCGGTGTTCCAGCTTCCTTTGACTGCATCAGAATAAAGAGGTTTAAAACAAGGAGCTGGTAGAAATAACTATTAACAACAGAAAGGAAGAAGCAGAGAAATTGAAGGAAACAACTTACGAGATTTCTTGAGGTCTTTCTCACTAGTGTTTGAAGGGTTGGCTTTAGATTGTTTGCCTTGATCACTACCAGGTGCCGTGATAGTTTCTGAGCTAGGACCATTGCCGCCAGTGACTTTGGTATTTTGGTTATCAGATGATTCCTCAACGTCCACAGCAGCAGACTTATTGTCAATTGCCTGTAGAGTCGCCCCTTCAAAAGTGCGAATATTAGCAGATGGTACAGATGCATGGCTTTGGATCGCTGGTGTCGTAACTTTTTTAACTAGAGCATCAGTAGTGTTCTTGGCCTGATTTTTGCCTGTGATCTTATCACTTTGGCTACCAGATACTGCTGAATCTTTGCTACCCTGAACAGATCGTTTCAAGGCAGTTGCACTACCTATAGTTGATGTGCCATCCTTGGCTATACTTGTGGCTTCCCTTACTTCCTTAGCTGCAGACACCATTATATGAGAATAGTTAATACAGCAGAAAGTTTTGCCAATAGAAAAAAAATAAGAGGAAAAAATATATGGTAAGGACAAGCTGGGCTGGGGTTTTGTTCCTTTACCTGTGGCTAGCTTTGCCTTCTTGGTAGGCACACTTTCAGAACGTCCTTCGATTGAGATATCAAGAGATTCTGGTTTGTGAAAAATAGAGGGGTTAGTGCACAAAAACAAAATAACAGGTGGATGTATAATTTCCTTTATAGCACCTGTGGTGTCTGTCGACAGCTTCGTGGGCGTCGCCCCGAAAATTTGTTCAGTTGAACTATAAGAAAGCTCTGTTCAGCAAAGATCAAACATTTAGTTCATAAGTAAATATATATACAAGTCATCTTAAAGAAGAGAACAGAAATATTACTGAGAATAGAGTCCGTCGCTTTGTTTTTCGGAGCGTCAGGAGCATCAATAGTAGCAGCAAAGATGTCCATTTGTTGCAAGAAAGATAGAGCAGATGTGCGCCACTTCATATATTGATAAGAACAGTGAGTTGGCCGTGTCCTTGGCATCAGTTCAAAACTGTGTCCTCCAGGACGCAAATACCCAAGAAGTCGCCGAGTTAAAAATTCTGTGGTCTCTTCTAGAGTACCCTTCAAATAATTAGAAAACTGAAGCTTCCCATCCATGAAGAAGTCAGGAACTTCTTGGTCACAATTGTGGGACCGAGCAAAACGATGGGGGCAGTAAACTTGGTTGTTTTGGAATTGGCATCGCCTGTGCGATACACCACCAACTATGCTGCTGATAATAATGTCAATTTCATGGATCTCTAGTGACCTTTCTTCATTGGGGGTCTCTCTACTATCAGTCAAATGAATTGGACCCTGCTTGCCAAAATGAATAGGACCCTGTCGGCCAAGAAAGTCCAGAGAAAGCAAACATTGCTCCTGCTCATCAGTGGCTAGAAAAATCCTGTGAGCACCAGTAAGATCAATTGGAATCTGAGATGCTTTCCCACAATCTACAACAAACGGAGGATGTTGTACGAAAGTAGACAAACACAAGGGTGGCTTCGATATGGCCTTCCAATATGCGGCAAACCACCCCATGATGTAGTGAGTTGGCAGCGGTAAATCACACTTGCTGGCAGAAGTAGACTCTTTGGTTATGGAGTGAAATATAGCATCCAGACAACTGTAAAGATTGGCTAAACCTGCTATGCCTATAGCCTTCCTCATTCCTCTAGCGATGCTAGCAGCTGCTGTAAACACTTCCGGTCGAATAAACAGACCACCATCTATGGGTACACAATATATGCATAACCAGGTAGCAATAAAGGCCGCACGGTATTCCAATCTGCTATGATGCGCTTTATAATCTACTCTGTAGCCAGAAAAAAAAAAGATGAAGGACTTTTGTCTTCAGGATTTGCAACCTGAAACCCAAATTTCTTAAGGAAAGGATCCAAAGCAGGCGCATAATAATCATGCGGAAGAGAAGTCTCGCTGATGTTCTCATACCGCCTCTTGTCGTCAAGAAAGTAATCCAACCATGAACGGACACTAACAAGTCCCTTCCCTGTTGAATTCGCTGATAAGCGCCACTTACAGAGTTTCGCATAGATAGCATGCAGAGTCTTGACAACAGTGTCCTCATTGGGAAGAAATGGTGAAGGGATATATTCATCATATGCACGTCCAGATATTGGGATTCCCATGGCATCACTGACTAACAGAAGTGAGTAGCCCATTTCCCCTCGACTGGTGACTATAGTATGTCCACTCACATTCCAGGAGGTTACAAAAGCTTGGATAAGCGACCAACATTTGGGGATCTGAAACAATGAACCAAAGATGCCCCTCACAACATCTGCACGATCCAGTACACTCTTATCTTCCTCTGCTAGCAGCATCATTCTAGCCCAGATATAATATTTTTCATAGTAAGGAATTCCTACACAGAGTTTAGGCGCTTCACCACGCAGCCATCTCTTTGCTGGACAGCGAATAAATTCCTGGGCTAATGTCATGACATCAAAAGCAGGAGCTTCATCCAGAACAGGGTCTAGAATCACCATGGTAGTGGGACTTGAGTTCTTGATAGGGGTGTCCCATAGCTTATTTTGAGAACCTCTATATCTGGCTGTACGCCTTGTCAGCTGTGAACCAACAGTAGGTACTGGACACTCTGATTCAGGGATGGAAGATGAAACCTCCACTACAAGTTTTGAACCTCGGTCAAGTTTGAGATAGGTGCATGCTGCACTGATGGTGCGCTCAACATCATTTTCAGAATCACTGCCATCTTGGTCTTTGTCTTCTTCATTTTCAGTACCCTTTTCAGAGATGGTGACTGTAGCTCTGTCTTGATCATTTGACTTGGGCCGCTTTCGCTTCAGTTTGTTAGAAGGCACAACATTTGAATCATCACCCAGGTCGATCACCTCCTATAAAACAGCAAAAAAAAAGTGTCAGACATATGAATAATTGTTGTATGTTAGTGTTTTTTACAAATAAAAGATAGTATATGAGCAAGACCTGTGAGATTTCATTGGCACCATCTTGTCCAGATAAACTTGTAGCACTAGCAGTCTGTCTTTTCTTGCTGTTCATAGTCACAGAATAGTGACGAGTCACCCGATGTGAGCGCCGATCAATACGATCAGGTGGCTTGGATTGATTATAGTCACGAGGAGCACGACTGAACGCAGCAGGCTCTCCTTGATGCAGACGCGGGCGTCTATCTCTGTAAACAGGCCTATCACGATCTTCACAGGGGGCCTGTAAAGAATTACTCCTCCAATGGCGCCGCTCTTGGCCCGGAGGTGGTCCTCTCCAGTATGGTTGCTCTCTGTAAGGTAGAGGATCTCTCCAATACTGCTCCTGTGTATTCAAGTCACGCCAAGGCCAGGGTTCGTCCCACTGAAAACCCCTTTGATGCAGAGGTGTGGCCGGACGCCTACGATTGAAATCCCTATTAAAGCGGCCCATGAACAGTTACCTAAAAGTTTAGGGAAATAATGATTCAACAGAGCCAAGGTCGTATAATATAGAATGTATGCACATGCCGAGTAATTGAGTTATATCATGTCATATACTTTTGCACAAAGAGAGAGATTGGAAGTGCATTCACGTTTGCAGAACAAGTGATCACTAGCAATTGGTGCTGGGTTGGTACACAGTGTAAACTAGCAGATTGTTTTGCAAATGGGCATTAACACAAACACGTGAAAGGCATGCTCTGGAAGCCCCTCCAGCGGCTAAAATCAGTGGATTGATTGACCGTATATTTGTAGTTGTGGTAACAGATTAGATCTATAGCATCAGGCTAAGAAACAATATGTGCGCAGAAAATGCCACTAGCAGGATTGCGCACAAGCAGATGCAATCAACATTAAGAGAGGCTCGTATCTGTGGCCGCAATGTCGTCCTCGCGAACTTGCAGTGAAGCCCAACCTTGCCGACGCAATGAACTAGAAGAACGGAGTCTGATGGCTTTTTGTATTAAAAAATAAAGGCCCGTGCGCTGATACGGTAGCAAACGGTAAGGCGTTGGGTTGGCTAGCTTTCAGGACTGTTTGTTGAAGCTAGAATTTTGAAGATGTGGGCCACGAAGGCTCAACTAGTCAACTGATCGTTTAGTTGTAAAGGGGAAACTGTGAAGGCCACATGTTAACACGGTTATACTTGTGTCATCAAGCTAAGTCCTTTTCGCTTCGCACAAACACTTAACTTGATGAGGGGCATTTGTAATACGAGATTTTGTCACATTTTACGCGTGGCTATAATATTTTTGTCCGCCCCGATCTTGGGTGACATGATGATTAATGTCGGAGTGAGAGAAATAATGTTACAGAATATTTTGCATAATCCTACGGTGGCATAATTATGATGCCCTATTAAACAGTGGTGTCTATGATTAGATCGGCAGTAAAGAGAAAATGCTATAAGGCTGATCTTGGGCTCCATGAGATGAACGTCCTACATATATTCCTAATAATGTTTTAGTTTGGACGATCCTACGAGGACATATATATATATATGTACTTGCCTGACAAATGGATACGTGTATGTAATGGGCCAAGATATTGTCACCGGCCCATGTAAAATTCAGCTTGCACTATGCTAATTTATACATATACGAAATACGCGGCCGTATAAACATGATTGTATTTATTTACTGGTCAAGTGTATATACACCAACAACTGCTGCTCCCATGGACAGGCCCACCGTATACACGAGTGTACGTGAACACCATTTTCGCCGATCCGTTGTATAAAAAGAAAATAAACTTGAAGGGATAAGCTCAGAAGATAGAAGACCGGTTCTAGAGCAGCAGCTTGCTCGGTCATCCCTTCATCCTCGGATCCGCAACGCGGGAAGCGCTCCCCACGACGCTAGAAATACTCTTCACGACGTAAGGTGGAGCGTCGGCATCCTCCTCGGATTCCTTGGACCACCACATCAGTTAGCTCCCAAGGCCCTCGGCTATATATATATCTAGGCAGTTCCTCGGCAGAGAGGGGGGAGGAGAAGGCATCACCGCCGTCAGGCACGCCTGCATCTTGCCGCCATCGCTCCACACATACAGCTCTTCATCTTGCGCCCTTCTCCAGTACAATCTGCTCCACGCCAAGGGGAATCAACGTCGCAGCACCAGAGACCAATACTGATGGCAGGTTTGAATGGTGAGAATCCCTATTATTGGGTTCTTTTATTTTGCTAGGTATCTTGTTGGCCGGCCAGTGAGTAGAAGGATGAGGGCCAGGGGCGACTGGAGGTCTGGCCATGGCGTAGTTCTTGCAGCAGTGGAGGTGTTGTCTGCAGCAGGCCTAGGCGCTGGGAAAAGTAGTATAAGTGCAGTGGTGCTTGTTGATGATCCAAGTCAGATTGTGAAGAAATAGTAGTTCAGGCAGTAGTAAATAAAGGCAAGGCAATATGCAGATTGCAAGCTTGATGAACTGAAGATTATGGTTGCAGCCCTGGAAGTAGAGAAGAAGCCCTGGAGTAATAAGATGCAGTTGGGCAGATGGTGAAGTTGTTGATCGCAAGTTCATGAGAGGGGAAGAGATTGCAACTGCATGAGAGAAGACAGTTGTAGTGTAGGTCCTATGTGATGGCGTCACAACATCAGTATGAGTTGAAGAAGGGGCCCCAATTGCCATGGCAAGCAAGGGACAGGCGACATTAGATGCAAGTAGTAGAGGAAGATACAGGAGTATGTGTGATTCAGATTGAGAAGAGGCAGCAGTTCACAAGTGTGCAAGGTTAATGTACATGTAGAAGAGAAGGCTTTAATCAGTGAGAAAGCCTCTCCCGTGGTGTGTGCTCAATGTGATTGCAGTAGGTCACAAGATCAAATTGATGCATGGCAATCAGAGGAGTAGATTGAGTGGTGGCGATGTAGAGAGGCCAGCAGCAGCCCGATGTTTATCATCTCAGCAATTCATTAGAGAAGAAAATAAGTGGCGCTCATATAGTGATGTAGCCCTGTAAATGTGCAGTGCAGTTAGGACTTTATCTGTAAGCAAAAAGAAGAAGAGATCGACCCTGAATCTCCAATGCAGCCTAGCAGGCAATGAGACTCGTTGTTCAGTGAAGAGTGCCCCCAATTTCCATAACAAACAAGAGTTGTGCAGTAGCAAAGAGGAAGAGTATAAACAGCTGTAGAGCAGTGAGATTCAGTAAAGGTGCAAATAGGCACAAGCTACAGCAAGCCGGCCGTGCAGCCTGTGAGAGCTTGAGGGGAAGTAGTACCGCTGCTTTAGATGACTAAACAAATCAGAAGCATTGTGTGCAGTCTAGAGGCAAACAACAAGTTCCTGACAGTGAACCATCTCAGCCTAGCCAAAAACACACAGCCGGCATTATGGCATTGTAGCAGTAATTAGGGACGACAAACAGCATGTGATTCAGTCATGACAACTGCACCTTGAGAGGCCAGGCCATCAATATGAGCAGCTCGTGCTTAGTAAATTCTATGGCAATTTAGACTTGCCGAAGTGTAATTAGATTTTGCCAAGTCTTTTTCTCAGGAGTTGAGTTCCCTCAAGTTTACATGTTCTGTGCATTGACAATTCCATTTGCAGAGTTAAGAAATAGAATGGTGTGAGATGATATGGCCTGAACAATGGGCCTGATTGTCATGTGCCCTTGTGTTCGAAGATTAGTTTAATTAATCAGATCATGAAGGCCAAGTTGCATAATCACAGAGCTAGCTGAGGGCTCAGTTTGCATGTGTATGTTCAGAAATAAAGCAGAGAAAAGCACAATCACTTGACTAGCTAGACATTTGCCGTGTAACCAAAATTAGGAATGTATGCCTACTTATTTTTGCGGCACTGCAGAGGTGCCCATATGTGCCATGATTTGTTTGAGCTAAACTCTTTCAGTGTTTCGAGATTGTTGTTCGTGCTTTTGTAACACAGCTTGGGAACGATTCGTCTAGAATGTGTCCGATGAGAAAGCATTGTAAATGTGTAATTCATTTGAACTATAAGAGCGGCCCTACGTTTCAACTTACCCTTTTGTTTGTATGTTGCGAGCTAAGTTGGCCCTGAAGCTTTACAGGGAGTTCTCAGGATAGGCAAATGTGATGCAGTTTCCCACTAGCTTTTGCAATATGAAATCTTGATCAAATTTAGTGGTCAGTACTATGACACATTACCAGTTATGTCAAGCAATCTCTGCTACCTAGTAACAGCCCTAGCAGTGAGAGTTTTACTCTCGGGTTTTCAGGCAACAGATCAAGGCGATCCTGATAACAAATAAGTCCATGGTAGCAGGTTAAATGAGTTCAGCAAGCATATGATCCTCAATGGCAAATGCAGCAGTGTGCTCTCTTCGCTAACGGATGAGTGATAGTGATCCTCTCACGATAGCTTGGCAGCTAGTCCGCCAGCCATTTTATTGTGTTGATCTGTACAGCATACTTATTTACCTGTGTATCAACTAATATCAAAGAAGCCAAGTCTAGCCTTTGCAGTGGTGTGATAGCAAATGAGCAACACAAGGCCTTGACTAATTACTCAGAATGTTGGCAAAATAGTTGCTTGTGGATACCATAAGCTATCAAATAACAGCACAAACAATGCGGCCTATTATACACGGCCCGTCGTCTCTTGCAGCGATAAGATATGTGTTAACAATGTCATTTATTTGGCCTAAAAAGATTATGGTACAATACAAAGGTGATTTGTTGGTAGTGTTTCGGTTCAAATATAATGACCAGAGTCTCATCACAAAGTCTCTCAAATAATCAGTATCGTCCCGCGACCGACGAGGCCGGGAGCACATACGTCCGGACCGACGAGCCTGGACACTTTTCTCTCCTTGACCGACGAGGCTTGGAGATCATCTCAATTCCGTGACCGACGAGGCCGGAAACAGCCAGTCTAGACCGACAAGGCTAGACCATTTTTTGTTCGTGACCGACGAGGCCGAACATACACTTGAGATTTTTCCATGAATTCCGTGACCGACGAGGCCGGATATCTTTCACCAAAGACCGACGAGGCTCTGGTTATATTATATGACAATTTTTGCTATCAGTTATGCTTGGAGAATATTTATGCAGATTACAAGATGACGATCATTTGTGCAGTTTAATCGAAGGTTTTCCACGGTCCAACACCGTGGATGTAATTAACCGGCGACCTTAAGAGGCCCCGGGAACCAAGAACTTTTCAATCGATGATCGCCTGTGTTTAGTTAGATGTATTAGGCGCAACTCAATGTAATTCCAGTGGGAAGGTGTACTTTGTAATTCTCAAATGAATTAATAAAGTTTAGGATCACTCCCATATATGTGAGGAGATGTTTCTTTTTAGTGAAACAATGGTTTTCCAACAATAAAATATGGCGATGACACTTCAAATCAGCTCTTATGCCTACACAAGCACTACTTAACACTTTTCTGGACTCCTTATGACTTATAGTTGGTTTTTTTTCTTCTCAAAACCAATTATGGTAACAATAAACATATATAGATTGAGGGTAGAATGATATGATCCTTGCTCTCGTACTCTTGGCTGTGCAGTTGGATCACTACCAATCATTTGTTTTGGGTCACCCCTTCATGTATTTACGATTGTGTTGCACACGCGGGTTTGTTGGAAAAAAACTTTTGATTGAAAAGAAAAATGTGTACGTTAATGAAAACAACGGATCAGAGATGAATGGACTAGTCTTGCAGGTTCAGCACAAATGGGCGGCCCAATGAAGGAGGCTCCCGAGGCCAACGGGCGAGGCCCAATAGTGAGACACCACCACCGTTCCCGCGTGCGCATCTCCTTCCAATGGCTTTCTCCTCCATATGAGTTAAGCTACGTGTGCACGTTAGCTGCTATTGTTGTTGGGATGGGAGAGCGAGTAAATATTCCTCTCCTGGATTAATGATTCCTAACCTTTCTGACTGCCCAAGGATTCTTCCTCCTCGCACAACTTCAATCCCTTTGGAGTTGAACTGGAACTCCATTCTTCCATCCCACATCCTAGCTAGCTGCAATACGTACGTACGTTCGTGAAGCTCACGCATGCACCCGGCGCTTCGTTCCAGCAATAACCATGCAGAGAGAGAATTCCATTACATCCTAAACAAGTTTTCACCAATAGATTATTTCATTCAGAGCCCCCCAAGCCAAGTTTGGAACAATACTCCATCATGCATCTTATATACGTACTCTTGTGTATGATCTCTCGATGCTATATAAATACATGCATATTGCTATCTAGGAGTAGCTCTCTCATCTCATATCATCTCGCTCGCCATATATCCATCCATCGGCGTTGCAGAGCTAGCTGATCCATCCACCACACAGACGACGAGACACAAGCAATAGCAGTTAGCTATCATTCACACTAGCTCTTGATCCTTCCTTCTTCCAGCTGATCGATAACAATCCAATAATACTCCATGGCCGCCGCCGGCAGCAAGCAAGGAGGAGGAGGAGGCAGCTGCTGCAAGCCGCCGCCTGCAGCAGCAGCAGCTGATCAGGAGTTGGATCCCAAATACGAGTGGCAGGAGAACGCCACCAGCTTCATCCTCACCATCCACCTCTCAGGTAATACATGATCCAACACGCCAATGGCTGGCTGCCATGGATCGATGCACAACACACGTAGTACGTTCCTTAGCTGCTGCCTGCACTGCACATGATCCATGACTCCATCTCTTGTTTTGCCTTGCCTTGCCTGCCCTGCACCTGCTTGCTTGTAAAAAGGCTTCAGGAAACAAGATTTCAGGGTGCAAGTCGACGGCGCCGGCCGCCTCACAGTCCGCGGCCAGCGCTCCGACGCCGCCGCCAACGCCAGGCACTCCCGCTTCAGCAAGGTCTTCCAGCTGCCCTCCACCTCCAACCTCGACGACATCTCCGGCCGCTTCGACGCCGGGGTACTCAAGCTCACCGTGCCCAAGCGCCTGCCCGCGTCCGCGTCCTCGCAGCAGCAGCTCCAACCAGATCAGGCAGCGGCGGCGGCAACCAAGCAGCAGACCAAGGCGCCACCGCCGCAGGAGCAGGACCAGCCCAAGGCAAAGGAAGACCAACAGGCCAAGAAGCCCGAGGATGCCGCTGCCGCCAGCAAGATGCCCGCTGCCGAGCAGGAGAAGGTGACGGACGCCAAGAGCGGCAAAGCGGAGCCAGAGCAGCAGCCGCCTAAAGCGTCGGCGGCCGCGCCACGGCAGCTGGCGGACGCCACGAGAGGCAAACCGGAGCCAGAGCAGCAGCACAAGGCGGCCGGCGCAGCTGCACCACCAGCAGCAGCAGCAGCCGACACGAAGCTGCAGGCCTCCACGCCCAAGCCCGAGCCGCCACCGCAGGCCGCCGCCGGCGCCGAGAGGAAGGCGGTGGATCCGGAGAGCCTGGCGGAGAGGGTGAATCGGCGCGCCGAGGAAGAGCGTGCCAAGGCTGCTGCGGAGGTGGAGGCGGATGAGGCGGAGCAGCAGAGGAAGGCGTGCCGTGGCTTCAAGGAGCGCGTGGCGGAGGAGCTGCAGGGGCTGGCGGGATCCGAGTGGGCGGAGGGCCTCGTGGAGACGGTGAAGAAGAACAGGGAGGTGATCGCCGCCGCCGTCGCCGCCTTCTCCCTCGGCGTCCTAGTCTCCAGCAAGCTCTTCGCCAGGTCCAGGAACGGCAACTAATAGCCAAGTCAAGCCAATCATTCATATAGCTTGTCACGAACTATATATTGATACACACAGTCCATGTACATATATATACATGCATTATGCACAAAAAGAAAAGTGAAGTGTAAACATGTTTATACATCTATGTGCAGTGGTGATGAACTGACAAAGCTAAGGCAAACTTGAATTGATATAAGAATTCATGTTTATACTTGTGTCAAGATCCATGTTTCCAAAATATTTATTCAGATACATACGGTGAAGAGAGAATTTCATGCATCAGTAACACCAAACGAAAACATTCAGGCTTTCACATTTACCACCAGTAACTAATTAGAGTAATCGCCAAAAGAACGGACCTGATTAGCGATAGTCCAGAACATCTGCTGGATCGGATGCTATGATTCATACAGGCTATCATTTCCACTGATGAAATATATCTGAATGCAATGGCTGCGGACCTAGAGTGACAAAGATTGCACACAGATGATACACATCATAACTCATACTACAGTTTACAACATTCCACTATCCAGCGTGTGTCTAATTCCAAGCTCCATGGAGACGATTCTTTCCAATCCAAGCATACAAAATGCTCGCTTCTTTGTATAGCAGAACCACACAATCATCCAGATGAGCATATACCGTCCTGGTGTACCTTTCTAGTCTATCTGGGTGCGGTTGGAGTTGACCATCTCCCTGCTCCAGCAGCTGCACGCTTACCTGATTGCCGCATCGCCTGTGCTTTGGCAAGCTGCGCAGTCAGATCCTAATCCACAAGAAGAAATAATCAGTGAAGATTGGAGAGCTACATATGGAAATCAGAGATGAAACAGGGAGCGCAAGGTACCTTTGGCTTGAAAGAACCATCCAGTGAGTGCAAGATTGTATCAGCAAGTCCATAGTCAATAGCCTCTTGTGCTCGGAAGTACCTCGGGCCCTTGAGGAATTCAGCAAGCTCTTCCTTTGGTTTACCAACCCCTTTAGACAAGAGTTCCAGGTAGTAATCTGTGTTTGTATCTAACTCTTTTGCCTGAGCGCAAAATAAAATATTCAGTGCACTAGTACACAATAGCATGGGCATAAGCATAAAAGGGAGTTGGATCTTGAGATATTGGAAAGAAGAGTTGGATCTGACCTTAATCCACATATCAATGGCAGCTCCACCAGATTTGTGCACCTTAGGCAGGTGTAATTTAGCTGCAATTAATGGTGCACATTTACGACCAATATACATGCCGTTAAGCATTCACCTATGCATGTGAATGCAAAAGGAGCAAGAAAGCTTAGAAAGCATAACATACTGATTGAATTTGGCAGCACTCCTCTTTTGCCCTTGACACCAAGGGAAAGAAGCATTGCAGCCTGACCATACGCCATGCTAAGATTGATTGTGTAAACCTTGGATTTGCTTCGCTGCAAAAACCAAAAAAAAAATAACAATATGCAAACATCAGAGTAGGCAGCTTTTTAGTTCTTTTATCCATGCTTCACTTTGCTTCAAAGCAAATAAAATCCTAACAAAACATATGTCCTGTGCCAAGATTATTCAGCATAGTGGTAAAAAATTGGAGGCATGTGGTTCTTAATATTTATCATTTGGTCCCTTGCAAACATTGTCCTGATGGGCTTTACCCATGATGCTGCTGTGTGTTATAAGCTTCAGGTATTCTGCCAGTGCCTTTCAGTTGACACTCCCCATCAAATAAATTGTACAAGAAGGAATTAAGCCCAAAAACTGTTCATGATTCAAATTAAGGCCATCTTCCGACATACTAATTGGTTCTGGCATGTTAACTTCATCCCACATGAGTATTCATCCTTTTTGTCGATTCAGTTTTAATGGTTCGTTACTCAGGTCAATTTGACTGCCATCAAAATGAAAATGTGTAACACAATCTAAAAGTTCAGAAAAAACACCCATCATCTCCAGCAGGCACCAATTTATCTTGCTTTCCAGTTTTTGGCCAAAAAAAAAAGATCCTTAATTGTGCAACATATTGAATCGCTCTGGAATTTGGACACACTATCCTAATCGCTGCATGCACTCAAGTATGCATAGAAACTAGGCATGGTGATAACATCATTAACAATGGCGTAAAATTATACTGGATTATCAGTCAGTGATAAAAACAAATAGTCTTACATTGATAAAATCAGCAATCGCATAAGCATCAGTTTCAGATGCAACAAGCTCATTGTTTTCGTCCTGTTGCACAGAAGATGCAGTCATATAAATAGTGGCAATATACATCGAGAATAGATGAAAGATGACATGATTTTGTATTTTCAATATTCAAACAACAACTTACCATAGTTCCAGTGGAGTTTATATACAGATAAATGGGTTTTGTGCGGTCGTCATAATCTAGCCAAAGAAATTGAGCAGCAATAAGCTCAGTTACTGCCGGAACAATCTGCCAGTATAATAACGACACTGCATATTACCATCTGTTGATCCAAACCTTCAAAATATTACTGATAATGAAATGTGGTAGAAAGTTGATCTCTCACAGGCATTCCAAGAAATATAATTCGAGAGTCCAGTAGCAATGATGGCAGATCTGGAGCAGAGCTTCTCATTCTTCTATATCCTCTCCCACCTCTGCCCATGCTCATGCTCATGCTGCCCCCCATGCCCATACCCATGCTGTAACTTGCAGGGCCCTCATGCATGCCTGACAAGGTGTACATACCAAATTCATCGTAACTCCTAGCAGCAGATACGCTTTCCTAAAGTTCACAGGGAAAATGCCATCTCAACTTTGTTGCATTGATGTAATGGAATGAACATGACGAAATATAAATGGGAAGGGTTCTATATAACATCACTAACCTCTGTAACTTTCTGGGATTGCCGATTATAAGGATTATCGTCATTCATAAACATTTCCATCTGAGCAGAACTTAATCCATAAAGGAATTGAGGAACATTCTTGTAATTATCCATCACTGCCAGAGGAGATAATACTTTAAGATGGAGCAAAACAAATAATCGGTGCAAAAAGACTTGATTTACAAGATACAGAAGCAGGTCAAGAAATTGGAAAAGCCCTCACCACCTAAACCTAAAATGTTGTGGCCGCTACACAAATCATGCATGTGAAGAACGGGTAGAGCTCTCCAAGCATTCAACAGGTTTTCCGGTGCATAGTCAATTTTGTTTTGTTTTTAAGAAGGTGCAAATATGTATTTAAAATTTTCTTAAGAACCAGCTAGTAAACTTGATCCTTTGCCCAAAAGTTAAACTACCATCAGGAAAACTCAAATCTGTGCCAAGGATTTGCATGCTCATTAAATTGGAAATCACCAAATCAAAGCCAACATTATCTCTGAGGTCTAACGCTTTGCAGTGGATAAATGAACATAACATGTAGATACTATGATTTCGCTGAACTAGATGGCCACAGTAGAAAGCAGCTAATCTTAGAGACACTAGCACGCAAGGCGTAGTTGGGTAGCGTTGGTGGTCTTGCTTGGCTGTACAAGTGTATATAATTCCATGCATTCTTATCATCAGCATCAAGCAAACATGTAAAGGTAAACTATAGGCTGAAACAGTACATTGTTATATTTTGCTTGATTACAAACCAGTGGTGCCTGGACTGATTAAGTTGCGCTAGGTACAGTGGTGTACGGTGAGCTTCCTCAAGCAAACAACTAGTATAGCACTCTCGGCAAACAATTTCTCTCCCTAGTCACTAGTCAGATTGTCAGACTGAACCATAGGCAAGGCAACCCCGCATACTGCTAATGGCGAAGACACAGACTCGATCTACACCCAGCAACTAGGGAGGGGGGGGTGAAGGCGGTAGCAAGTAAATTATGTGTGGGGGAGGAGAGAGCACTCACATCCATCCTTGAGGTTCTCCTCGCGGAACTGCTTGGGGATGTGGTCGTAGCTCTTGCGGAATCCGCCGTCGCCGTAGTAGCCGTGGCACCTCCAGCTTGCGGGCGGCCTCCCCGGCGGGGCCGCGGAGGGTGACGGCAGGAAGGGGCTCCGGGAGGAGGAGGTGGCGGCGGGAGGGCAGCGCAGCGCGAGCGCCATGGGAAGCGGGGTGTGTGGACGCCTGGACGGGAGGGGGGAGGGGAGGGCGGCTGGGCTGCTCTGCTCTGCTGCTCTTCCAATCCGTCTGTCTCCCTCCTCTGCGCTTGGGATTGGAATCGGATGGATGGATAACTCGACAAGGGTAAATTGGGGATTAAAAAAATACTTGCTTCTCTCCTTTTGTGCGAAAGGAATTCACTAACCTCGGGCCTGAGAATTGGCCGGCCAGCCCAGCCCAGCCCAGACCAAGAATTGGGCCTAATCTAGCCTGCTAGGCTGGACTGTATTAGAGTCCCTGTCCGCACAGATCACCGAGACGACAAGATCGACCTTCCCTTTTCCTTCCTTCCTTCCCTATATAATAGTATAGCACGACGAGTTGGAGACAGGTACGGAAGCATGCATCGACCCTCTCGACTTGATCAGCACGGATACGACGACGACATGGCCGGCGACGGCACAACAACGCCAGATTCGTTGTCCGAGAACGTCGTGCGGCGGCCGACGAGCACCAACTCGGCGTGCGACGATCCTGTAGGTAGCGTCATCTCCAACGCATCACCACCGGCGACGACGACGACGTCGGCGGCATCACCTTCGTCGATCGGAAAGGTCAAGCTCATGGATGGTGGTGCCATGGAGAACAACGCCGGCGGCGGCGGCGGCGTGTCGTCACTTTCATCCGTTGGAGGAGCCGGCGCCTCATCGAAGTTGAAGGTGAAGACGAAGGCGAAGGCGAAGGTGAAGGTGAAGGTGAAGGTGAAGAAGAAGGCCACCGATTTCTTCCCAGACAAGGCTCATGTCACCGACGCGCTCCGCACCATGCTAGCCGGCCTCGACGCCTCACACCTGACGCTTGTCTTCGAGAAACACATGAAGGTGTCTGACAGGAGCAAGAGCCAGAATCGTCTACTCATGTCATGCAGATCTAAAACCAAGAAGGCCTATGTCGCTGGAATATTTACGGAGACGGAGATGACGCTGGTGGAACAGCCGGAGGAGACAGATCAGGACCAGGACGGCAAGGGCAAGAAGAAGAAGGGCGGCGGCAAGGACAAGAACAATAAAGGTAAGACTAAGAGCTGCTGCAACAACAATGACAAGCTGCACAAGACCAACAACGATGACGATGGCAGCAAGAAGAAGGAGGACGATAAGCAGCAGAAGAGCAAGTTGGACGGGCTTGATCTGGAGGCGTACGACTGCGACGGTAGAGCGTACAAGCTCAAGCTCAGGTACCTACCGATCAACGAGGCCTACAGGATCATAGGGCCTGAATATACGGTTTTTCTGCAAAACAACGACTTGTTGGTCGGCGGCGGCGGCGGCGGCGACGTGACTCGAGAGCCATCAGCTGGGCGGCGGCAAAAGAAGAAACGCCGGAGAAGCTTGCCAGACGAGGAGGAGGCGGAGCCACCAAACGATGAGCAGCAGCAGCCAGCAGCGGTGCGAGACGACGCCGCTGCCGCCGCCGCCAAAGACGACGACATCCAAATGGAGGTCTGGGCATTCCGCTCGCCAAAGCTGTCAGTTGGGAAGACAGACCAGCCGGCCGGCGCGCTCGGCCTGTTGCTGCTGCACTACGACCGTGGAGGAGGCAATAAGTCGGCAGCAGCAGGGGTGGAGGAGGATCAGGAGGTGCTGCAGCAGCAGGTTGCCGCCGCGCCGGCGCCACAACGTGCTGCAGACGATGATGAGGTTGATTTGCGCCTTGGTCCGTTAGAGAGGTTGTTTGCAGCATGGCTGAGTTATCACTGTCTTCGGTGACGATGATGATCACAGTCACACGCGCCGGCGGTCGATGTTTGTTAACGACAATGCATGCATTATTGCAAGGTGAGGCCACAGATGCTAATTAACCACAATAATATAAATAATATATAGTTGCACGTCCAAGCAAGGGCCTAACTAGACGATCGAACATCATAAAGATTTATATATAGTGGGACTCAAATCGTTGTGATTTTGCCGACTAATTTTTGCAAGTTTATACTAGTCTGGTAACAAAACCAACTGGTTTTCTTACCAGAGTAGACTAGTTAGTTTTATTTCAGAGTAAAGTAGTCCATGTGTTAATGCAATAGGAAAGAATAATATACTATTTCTTATATATATAAGACATCTTGGCATGATGGTTGCTTATTATTAGACTATAAAATATTCGAGAGCTTATTATTGGAGTATGCTACATCTTTTGTTTTTTTAATAGCAGTGACGATGTACCTAGTTATTAGAAAATTAAAAAGAGGATATGGACACCGATAAACTATTTATCAATTTGCATTGCTTCCATCCCTAGCTAGCGATGCCTGCTGTATTTCTCGTCACATGTATCCTAGGAGCTAGCAAATAATCTGCAGGATGATATATGTTTATTGCTTCCATCGATATCCCTTGCTCTGGCCCATGTTTTCTTGTGCATAAATAAATTAATTAAGATAAGATTAATTTTGCTTTGCCGCGACATCACTGGACGGTCGGATCGATATGCATAATGGGCATGGCCCGAGAACACCTGCCATGCCACACCGCGGCGCGTGCATGTGCATACACACGATCCCGACCCCGATATGATCCAGGCCGGCAGCAAGCGACCAGCAAATCCACACTACTACATATATATGACAAACAAGAGAAATTAAATAATAGCTACACAAGCCGTATGTGTATCAATAAAAGCTTTTGATTTGATGTTGCCGCTTTTTTAAAGAGAAAAAAGAAAAGAAAAGAAACCTCCTCGAGGTACCTCTGTTTTCCGACGAGGCCAAGGATTAAGTTTTTAACACCTCCTATTCGATTCCCATTCCACGCGAGTGTCTAGTCAAAATTAAGTGCCAAGGAATAGTATAATTAAAATTTCTTGCAAGAATAATAGACACTAGGCAGAGGCGTCAGATAACATGGTCACCTACTAAGTATAGAAATGTATATTTGCAGCATGCTTACCACTTGTTAATACCATCCTTATAGCGCATCAACCTTTGCTAGAAACAGGTGAAACTAGATACCACGTAAGATTAGCATTATAAACAAGGTTGTAGTTGCCATTAATTTGTTACACTAAGACTAGGCTATGGATACCACTAATATAATTAATTAGATCAATCATCATCCAAGTCTTAGTCCTAGCAAACACTTGCACACAAGCAAATAGAAATTTAAAACTTATGCAATGCAAGCAAGCAAATATAATGCACACATCAAATGCATCAATTAAACATCCATGAGCTTGCTCCCCCTACTTGTTTCAATATTTTTTTATCCCCTTCTATTTTTTTAATCTTGGTCTTGTTGATGAAACATAGTGTTGGTTGCAAGATTGGAAGCTCTTGATACCAATTCCAATTTGTAATTGATGTAGACCTTGATCCGCTATTCTAACTTAGTTTCTTTTTTTTATCAATAGCTTCCCCCAAGCCCATGCCAACCTCTCCTTCTTATGCATATTTTCATCATCGTGCATAATTTCTATATCTTTGTTACAGATAATGGATTTGCAATATGGTGTTTTGGAAATCTTTAAGGCAGGATTGGGCATAATACCTTATATCAGAATACCCGAACACGATCACAAATAGCCTAGACTTGATATATCCAATCATATGTGGTCTCACTAACACTGCATAGTTTTGTAAAACATGGTATTTATCGACTTGTGGTTTCAACCTTTTGGAGGTTTAGAAACTCCGTCACAAAAACTTTTTTTTATAAACCATAGTTTTTGCACGAGACTAGTTTTTGAAGCCGCCTTTTTCTAACACCATGGTTTAATACTACCATTATAGTGACATCTAAATAGGCCCTTTTTAAACCCCTCGTTTGTAAGTTGGCTCGTATACAACATATGTGCCCACAAGGGAGATTTGAAAACCATGTTAACTGTGGTCTTGGTCTTTTAGAGTTTTAAAAACTTCACCATAGACCTTCTTTTATAAATGGTGGTTTTACTTTCCTTAAAACTTGTTTTTATACTAGGTTTCATGCAACTGTTATAGTGATATTTAAATAGGTCTTCCTTACACACGTTGTTTGTAAGTTGGCTGGTATACAATGTCTATGCCCACAGGAAAGGTAATTACAATACATTCCTTATAGTTTAGAACCCATGGTATTGTTAGTAGGTGTTTTAAGGTTAAAAAACTCCACTACATACCTTTTTAAGACGTGATTTTGTACGTGTCTGGTTTCTTTACCATAGTTTTTCGCATAACTATGAAATCAAAACATACACATGTCATTGTAGATTGGTTGCTATATGGTGTGTATGCACTCACATCAAGAAAGAGAATCACTATACATCGGTTTGGGAAAGCTTTGAGGTGCTTGGAAATAACAACCATCATGTACCTTTGTATACCATGATATTGTTAAACTATGATCTCGATCTTTTAAAAGTTAAAAACTCAACCATGAACATTTTTAAGAAACTATGGTTTTTGCATAAGCCTGATTTCTTAAATAGCGATTTTTATACCATGATTTTATACAACCATTGTAGTTACATTTAAATAGGCTATTTTTACACATGTAGTTTATAAGCTGGCTAGCATACAACACCATGCCCCCATAAGAAAAGAAAATGCGATAAATTATTTTTGGAAGTTTTGAAGTGTTTCGATGCTACAAACATCATGTACTTTTGAAAACATTATATTGTTAAACTATGTTATCGATCTCTTAGAGGTTTTGAAAACTCTATCACATACTTTTTAATATAAACTATGGTTTTTGGATGAGTCTGGTTTCTTATATAGCGTTTTTTCTATACCATGGTTCCATGCAACCGTTGTCATGACATTTAAATATGCCTTCATTATACACAACGTTTGTAAGCTAGCTAGTATACAATGCAAGTACCCATGGTATTGTTAGTAAGTGAAAGGACCGTGATGCCTAAGAGGGGCGGGGTGAATTAGGTCACTTAAAAACTACTCTCTAACTATGGCCTCTTTTTCTAACCTTAGCAAAACATATGCAAAAGGTAAACTATCTAGTAGTGCAACTATGGTTTTGCTAAGTGTTGCTATCTCTACCGCAAAAGAGTTAAGCAATCTAGTTTCCAAACCTATCAACTAGCCTATCAACTAAGCTAGGAAAGGTAAAGAACACAAGGTAAACAAAGTAAGTGCGGAAGGTAAAGAGCAAGGTAGAGATGCAAACTCCCGTCGACGACTTCGGTATTTTTACCGAGGTATCGAGAAGCGCGCAAGCTTTCCCCTATGAAAGGATCAAGATGCCCAAGAGGGGGGGTGAATTGGGCTCTTTTTAATTTCTACACAAGAATTAAACCTATAAAGAGCCAATTAACCCCCTAGTGCCTACCGCTTGTGTGTCCTAGCTAGAAAGCGGTAGCAAGTCAATGGAAAGCGAAAACTTCCTACACAATTCTAGTAGAGATGAAAGACAAGTGCAGAAAGTAATACGGTAATAAAGAGCTAGGGAAAGAGATGCTTGACACGGCGATGTTTTGCCGAGGTATCGAGGAGTCGACACTCCTCCCTAGTCCTCGTTGGAGCACCTCGCAAGGTATAGCTCCCCCTCAATCCCGCGCAAGGGATGAGTGCTCTCTACGGGCTGATTCTTCGCCACTCCGGCTCGGTGAATCGCCCACAATCGATCACAATGTCGATGGACAAGGGCCGCCGACAATCTTTCGGCGATCACCTTCCTCTGAGCACCACCGGACCGTCTAGGTGATGTCGATCACCAAGAGTAACAAGCCTCGATCTTCGCTTGACTCACTTAAGCTTCACAACTAGAGGATGCACACTTGAACTCTTGGATGAACTAGAGAGAGGATGGATGGATTCGCGAATCACTCTCTCTCTCTCTCTAGGGGTCTTGCTCTCTTCCCAACCTTCTCAACAAACTCAGCAACTCAAATGAGCAAAGGCCAGGTGGGAGAGAAGTGGGAGGGGCTATAAATAGACCCTCTGAAAACTGCCTCGGGCTGGCAATTTAAGTTGGCGACGGACGCTCCGTCGACTAGGCGACGGACGGTCCGTCGCATGCCCAACGGCTAGTTTCTGTTCATAGTTGAGGCGACGGACGCTCCGGCGCCTAGGCGATGGACGCTCCGACGCCTCTGTCTAACGGCTAGTTCTGACACACTGTTCCCAGCGACGGATGCTACGTCACTGGGCGACGGACGCTCAGCCACAGCGTCCGACGCTGAGTTCTGGCTAGGGTTGAAAAACACCCTCTCTGGAAGGTCGACGGACGCTCTTCCCAGCGTCCGACGCCTGGCCGACGGACAGCGTCCGACGGACCCTGAAAAACTTAGCCAGAAAACAACCTCTCTGGAAGGCCGACGGACGCTCTGGACTCAATCACCCAGCGTCCGGCGCCTTTGTCCGACGTGAGGGACAGCGTCCGGCGCCCCTGTCAGGAGTGTCCGACGCCCAGAAAATGATTTTGACAACTCCGTTTTTCGTCGCGATGAATATGGAAGTTGTTCTAGGCTATCTTACGGTCACCATAGGCTTGCTTAGAGCTAAGGAAGACAAGTGTGCACCACACCTAAATCATAAAGCTTTCCTAAGTCAAGCTACTAATCTCAACCCCTCTTAATAGTACGGTCAAAGGTAAAAAGAGAAGCCCTATCTAATTCTAAGTGCCCTTCATCTCCTTATGGCACTTAGCCTATCATTCTAGGGTCTTCATCATGTCTCCTCAAAAACCGAAATGATATCCATCTTGGGGTTAAGTGATGACCATTGGAGCCCATTCTTCTTGATCACTATGGCTAAGCTATGCATAGCCTCTGCAGAACACACGTTAGCCATAATAATCTCTAATTGTCGTTAATCATCGAAACCAACTAGGGCCATGATTCTTCAATCTCCCCCTTTTTGGTGATTGACGACAATAGAACTTCGAGTATGGATAA
The DNA here is from genome assembly GCA_022036555.1 of Microstegium vimineum. Taxonomy (NCBI): domain Eukaryota; kingdom Viridiplantae; phylum Streptophyta; class Magnoliopsida; order Poales; family Poaceae; genus Microstegium; species Microstegium vimineum. Next base: position 10,606,228 of record CM039127.1, read on the forward strand.
GAGTTTTGGTTAAGTTTCAAGGGTGACTTGGAATGGTTGAGCAAGGGTTAGTGAAATTGTAATAAAGCATACTTGCTCACCCAAGCCAAGTCACAAAACATGGTACTCATGGATATGAATGAAAAAGCAGTACCTCATGATATTCTCTAGGATGTTTCGGAGTAAAGCGCGGAAGCTCAAATAACGTTAGGCACGGAGATATATCATGAACATGAGACAACTTACAAGATATATTAGAGATAGTCAAGAGTTTTGTCACATGCAACCATATAAACATCAACCATCATCACATCACACATATAGACAAATGCATAAAGGTAGACATGATGAAAGAGTACGGGGAAATAAAACATACAAAGATCCAAATCCCTCCCCCTATCTCTATACTCGACCCTCTCTCCCCCTTTGGCGTCTAGCACCAAAAACTAAGAGTCTGGGGCTGGAGAAGAAGGCGAAGAAGCTGCAGCTCTGCGATCCAGCATGATGAAATCCTGAAGATCTGACTCATCTGACTCATCATCTGCCTCGGCCTCTGCCGGTGTAGGTGCAGCTGGTGTGGTGTCTGTAGCTTTCACTGGCACCTCTGGAGCGGCGGTCTCAACTGACTCCCGCGGAGGCTCTGCTGGTGCCTCTGACGGTCCTACCTCAGTGGTAGCGGGCCTGGGGGGCCGACGAGTGAAAACTCGAAGCGAGGGGGACGGTGTCACTGCAAGTGCCACTAGGGACACTGCTGCTGCAACCTCTGCAGGCTGAGTCTGACCGGGAGAGGACACTGCCACTGTAACTTCATCTGCTAGAGATATGGCATCCGTCTGAACGGCAGCTGGAGGTGTGGTGACTGTCTGTGCTGACTGCTCAGGTGCAATCTCCGACGATGCAACTGAGGACTGGTGAGTGCCTGTCGCCGGATGATCCACTGCAGTCTCTGGAGCTGGTGTGACCTGCTGAGGTGCTCCTGGGGAGTCTTCTCCTGTGATCTCCAGATAGGAAGCTGACAGATCTCTCGAGGCCTCTGCTAAGGTAGTTCCCCGGGTAGGAGTGAATCCCGTCTGGAACTCTCCGGGTGAAGCTATCCAAGAAGACACCTGGGTCCTCGGAGTCTGGTACTCAGGAGAGGCTGCCGGCTGGAACGGAGGTGTAGCTGGTGCCTGACTCTGCTGTCCTCTGGACGGTAACGCTGGAGTTGGCACCACAACTATTGGAGGCTGTGGTGGAGGAGAGGTGAACTGCTGCTGCTGAGAGACTCTGGGCAACTGGAACTGTGGCGTGGAAGTCTGCCCGGAGCTAGAGGCCAGAAGACGCTCAAGTAGAAGTGTCTGAGTCTTCTGAATCTCTGCCTGCTGCAGCTGATATGCCAAGAACTGACGTTGGAACTCGTCCTGTCTGGCCTGGGTCTGTGCCTGAGCTGCTAGCTGCTGCTCAGTAAGTCTCCGTAGGTCTGCAGCCTGTCGTCTCTGCTCCTCTGCCTGGTGAGACTGCTCCTCCTGCATCCGCGAGAGTATAGTGAGCAAGGTAGCCTCTGAGGAACTGGAGCCTGGAGCTAGAGCTGCTGCGGCTGTGCCTGACCCACCTGCCTCGTGGTCATGGGTCATCGGTGTATACTCTTGCACGGGCTGGTAGTCCTCGTCAGAGCTGTCGGAGTCGAGATCCTCTCTAAAGACTGTCTCAGCAGCTGTATCGATCTCTGCATCCAAGTCTGCTAGCTCTGCCTGAGCAATCTGCTCAACTGTCGCATCTGTGACCTCGGCCGACTGTGGTGGCACTCCGGCCTGCCTAGTGCCTGGTCTGTAGGCTCTGCTGGGGCGAGGCAACTGCCCATGGGCCACAAGCTGGCTCATCGAGTAGACTGGGAACTCTGTAGCTGACCTCGTAAGGGTGACTCTCATAACACCTGACCCAGTCTTGGCAACTATCAAATATGAGATCCAATGGGCGAACTGTAGCTGCCAATGACCTCTGAACCCAGCAGCTATAATATCCTCGAGCTCGCTCACTATCAAATCCCAGAGGTCGAACTGCTCTTTCCGAACAATGTGAGCTAGGAGCCAAAGCTGAAGACGAGTGATAGTATCCCTAGCTCCAATCCGGGTAGAATAGTACGTCTAAGAACCTCGTGGAGAATCCGAGCTAAAGGAGTGAGGTCTCGTGGCGTACGGCTCGAACCCTCAGTGAACGGCTGCTGAAAGCACGGACTCACGAAGTCCGTGGATGGCACTATACCATCGTGAGGTCGGCGAGGGGCCTCCTGATCCCCATAGCAGAGACTGTGTATCCTGGTAGGTGAGGACCCGAGGTGAAAGAGCTCTCTGAACCTGGCAGCTATAACCCTGAAGTCATGTCCCTGATATGCGAAGTGGAGGAACTCGTGATCAGGTGAGATCCACAAGGAGGCATAAAACTGGTAAACCCACTCCTTCTGATATGCCCCTGAGCGTCCCATCAAATCTGTCAGACCCTGGATGTACTGGAGGTGCTGCAGGATCTCTGGACCACCGATCCCCTCTATCTGAGCAGATGGGCACACCCTGTGGGCCCTGAGAGGAGCATCGGTGTCAACATATGCTCTGTAGAAGTCCTCGTGCACTGTAGTATAGAACTCTCGTCCGGCACGGGGGTCCCTCTGAGGTGGGAACCAGGACTGGAAGTCGACAAATCGAAGCAGCTGAACTTGCTTCGCTGTAAGTGTTATGACCTGGTGCCTCACGGGGTCTGGGAGCCTGGGTCCTGGAGGGCTAGGTGGTGCACCTGAGCCTCGGGAACGGGTGACTCGACGGCTCATCAACTCTCCAATAGAAGAATGGCCCGCGGCCTCTGTCGGCTCAGTCGCTGGGACTGGCTCTGTCTCTGGTGCCTCTGTAGCCTCGACGGGCTCTGACTCTGGAGGTGGAGGGGACTCACGACACGCTCCACGGCGAGGCGAGAGCCTCAAGCCGGCGCGACGTCCTCCTCGCTCCGCTAACTCAGCTGCCTCTGCCACTGCGAGCGCGGCTACCGAATCTGGATCCATCGCTGGCCTCTTGCAATTCCGAGAGATGACCTTTTGCTTACCCGGTCAGTGGGTGGGCGCGGTGGAGGTGGAGGGTCACCACCACTACCGGGAACGGGACCTACGTTCTTTGTCCTTGCCATATCGAAAACTCTTGCAATCAAAACGCTGACAAGAAACCTCAAGAATCACACCACAAACCCACTGCCAATCAAACACTGTCCCTGACCCTCTGACAGACCACAGAACCAAACAACTGCGAGAGTGGCACGCCGGTCCTGGACTATCCTCGCGAGGCTTTGCCTCGATCCGTACTCGCGGGCTTTGCCCCGAGTTCACTGTCACTGCCTGCTGACCCTCTGATTCTCTGACAACTGACCAAACAGACCCTGCTCGTGAGATAGATAGGGATATTACCATAAGCATATAACTAGAGGTGCGGGTCTATAGAAGCATGAAACAAGGTAAGGATAGAATCGTGATAACAATTGCCATACCTCGAGCCTCTGACCAAAATGGGAGGAGAGAAGATATCCCGTGATCAATCAACCGCACTCCGCAATCCGCAAGCTAAACGAGGCAAGGTAGGGTTCAGGTGTGGTGATCGAGAAATGGTGAGGTGATTTGCAAAATCAAGATGCCCAAGAGGGGAAAAGAGCACAGAAATTGAAAATCACCTTGATGAGCAAACGAGATCAACCGACCCTCAACAAGGAGAGCTCCTCGGCCTAGAGGGACTCCTGCTCGGCTAGGTTAGAGCAGGGAATCAGATGTGGAGCAGGGGAGGTGCTCGGGCGCGAAATGGGGTGAAAGCACGGCGGCACAGGGCAGAGGGGGCAGCGCTGGATGGAGAAACGCGGCGGCGCAGGGCAGCACAGGGAGGTGTGGCGGCGCAGGAGCAGAGCGGATCTCGCCGGTGGGGGGGGGACGGTGCTCCGCGGCGCTGGAAAGGATCCGCGGCGGTTAGGGTTAGGAACTGCGGAGGAACGGCGACTGAGGGAACAGAGGAAGAGTCGGGAGTTTTAAAAAAAATCGCCGTTTAGTTCGCGACGGACGCTCGGGGAGCGTCTGACGGCATTGTCCATCGGGCTTCCAGAGCTGATTTGAAACGCCCAATCGCATTGACCGCGACGGACGCTCCACGACGGACGCTTGGGAGAGCGTCCGTCGCCCTGTTAGCGAGCAACTTTAATCTCCGGACGATCGCGACGGATGCTGAGGCAATTGACACCGAGCGTCCGTCGGCAGCGTCCGACGCCTTAAAAATAGAATTTTTCAAATTTTCTTTTTGCGTCTTTCTCCCAACCAAGTTCCAATCCCAATAAGATCCAAATAACACTTGATTGGACTTGATATGAGAACCATCTCTCAAACACTCATTTTCAATTATTTTGCCATAGGCTTAAATTTAATTTTTAGCTCAAAATATTCGAATGGAAGCGCCAAGAAGACATCATATGGCCACACGAGGGGTATAGAAGTGACTTGAGCTTGGAATGCTCCCCCTAAGTGGATTATCATAGAGGATGCTCAAGAAACTTAAACGAAAAGAAAAAGGGCAAACAACACACATGCATATGCTATGCAATACGAAATTTAAAACTAGGTTGCTTGCAAGTTTAAACCGTGGTTAAGCTTTGTCACACGCTTTGAGGGCGGTTATCTTAACCGTGTTAGCCAAGCCTATGTGCATTACCATATTAAACATGTTATATTACATATGAATGCATGGTTCACACAAGCTCATCTTTTAGTGAAATTAGAGTGATCAAGCACATTTAACTCGCTTCTCAACCTACAAAAGGTTGTTTCATCGAGTGGTTTAGTGAAGATATCCGCCAATTGCTCTTCGCTCTTAACTCCAACTAGTGTTATGTCTTTCCTAGCCACGTGATCTCTAAGAAAGTGATGGCGAATATCTATGTGTTTGGTGCGAGAGTGTTGAACCGGGTTGTTTATAAGTTTTACGGCGCTTTCATTATCACACAAAAGTGGAACTTCTTTTAAAAACACGCCGTAATCAAAGAGTGTTTGGGTCATGTATAAGATTTGTGCACAACTTGCTCCCATGGCAATGTATTCCGCCTCGGCGGTTGACAATGTCACACTATTTTGCTTCTTTGAGGACCAAGAAATAAGTGATCTTCCTAACATGTGGCACCCGCCGGAGGTACTCTTCCTATCAACCTTACACCCGCGTAATCCGAATCGGAATAGCCAACTAGTTGGAAGGGAGCTCCTTTGGGATACCAAAGACCCATGCTAGGGGTGTGCCTTAAGTACCTAAGGATTCTTTTAACCGCACAAAGATGCGACTCCTTAGGGTTTGCTTGAAACCTAGCACACATACACACACTAAACATGATATCCGGCCTAGAAGCGGTGAGGTAAAGTAAACTACCGATCATAGAGCGATAGAGAGTTTGGTCGATCGGTCTACCTCCCTCATCGAGATCGAGATGCCCATTAGTAGGCATTGGGGTCTTGATTGGCTTGCAATCCTCCATCTTGAATTTCTTGAGCACATCATAAGTGTACTTCTCTTGAGATATGAAGGTGCCCTCCCTCAATTGCTTCACTTGGAAGGCTAGGAAGAAGGTTAGCTCGCCAATCATCGACATCTCGAACTCCTTGGACATCAATGCACCAAATTCCTTGCTATAACCTTGGTTTGTTGACCCAAATATAATGTCATCGACATATACTTGGCAAACAAAGATCTCTCCATCTAGCACCTTGGTGAAGAGTGTGGTATCCACTTTCCCGATCTTGAAGCCCTTCTTGAGTAGGAAATCCCTTAGCCTCTCGTACCAAGCTCTTGGAGCTTGCTTCAATCCATAGAGTGCCTTGGACAACCTATACACATGATTAGGACAATTTGGGTCTTCAAAACCGGGAGGTTGTGAGACAAAAACAAGTTCATTGATGAAACCATTTAGAAAGGCACTCTTCACATCCATTTGAAAAAGTTTCATTTTATGGTGTGAAGCATATGCCAAAAGGATACGAATGGCTTCTAGTCTTGCAACCGGTGCAAAGGTCTCCCCAAAATCCAATCCTTCAACTTGGGAGAACCCTTTTGCCACCAATCTTGCCTTGTTTCTCACAACCACGCCTTGATCATCTTGCTTGTTCCTAAACACCCACTTGGTGCCAATGATTCTTGCTCCTTTGGGTTTTTCTACTAGTGTCCACACTTCGTTCCGGGTGAAGTTGTTCAATTCTTCGTGCATGGAGTTTACCCAATCCGTATCCGCAAGTGTATCTTCCACACTAGAAGGCTCAACAAAGGAAACAAAGGAGTGATGTTCAACATAAGAAGCAAGTTTAGATCGAGTTGTTACCCCCCTTGATGGACTCCCTATGATGAGGTCTTGAGGATGTGCTTGAAGCATAGGTGTAGATCTTCTATTGATCACTTGGGGAGGAGGTTGCGGTGCTTCAACATTGCTTGCTTCGGCCTCGGCTTGATCTTGAGGGATGTGAGTGTCTTCTTGAGCTTCCCTCACTTGATCTCCTTCATCAACTTGAGGCGTGTGGGGTGGAGAAGGATCTTGATTTGCTTCATCTTCAACTTCTTCCACCTCTTGCGGGTTGATAGCACCAATTGGCATGTTCTTCATTGCCTCCCTCAAGGTTCATCACCTACATCATCAAGATTTTCATGCTCTTCTTGAGAGCCATTAGTTTCATCAAACTCCAAGTCATATGTTTCTTCAACTAAGCCGGTGGCTTTGTTAAATACACGTATGCCTTGGATTTAAGTGAATACCCAACTAAGAAACCAATGTCACATCTTCTTTGGAACTTGCCCAAGTGTTGGCGCTTCTTGTAAATGTATACTTTGCAACTAAACACTCGGAAAAAGGATATATCCGGTTTCTTTCCATTCACAAGCTCATAGGGGGTCTTCTTGAGAAGCCTTTGGACAAATAGCCGGTTGGCCGCGTAGCATGCGGTGTTGATTGCTTCGGCCCAAAACTTCTCGAGGGTGTTGTATTCATCAAGCATTGATCTTGCAAGAGTGATAAGTGTCCGGTTCTTTCTCTCTACTACACCATTTTATTGAGGAGTATAGGTGGCGGATACTTCATGCTTGATCCCAACTTCATCACAATAGTCTTCAATCTTGGTGTTCACAAACTCGGTCCCATTGTCACTTCTTATCTTCTTGATCTTCACATCAAACTCATTTTGGGCTCTAGTTGCAAACTTCTTGAATATTGATTGAGTTTCTCCCTTGTCTTGAAGAAAGAACACCCAAGTGTATCTAGAGTAGTCATCAACTACCACCAAGCAAAAGAGATTGCCGCCAAGGCTAGCATAGGTGGTAGGTCCAAAAAGATCCATGTGGAGTAGCTCTAGAACTCTTGAGGTTGATATGAAAGCTTTGGTTGGATAAGTGTTTGCTACTTGCTTGTTGGCTTGACATGCACTACAAAGTTTGTCTTTCTCAAACACCACATCCTTCACACCTCTAACCAATTCCTTCTTGACAAGCTTCTTCAAAGTTGACATTCCCACATGTGCTAATCTTCTATGCCATAGCCAACCCAAAGAACTCTTGGAGAAAAGACATGTTTGCAAACTAGCTTCATTTGAGGTGAAGTCCACTAGGTAGAGATTGTTGTGCCGAAACCCTTTGAATATCAATGATGAATCTTCAATCTTGGACACAACTACCTCATTTGGAGTGAAGAGACATTGGAAACCAAGATCACATAGTTGTTGCACCGATAGCAAGTTGAAGCTCAATGATTGTACTAGCAAGACATTCGATATTGATTGATCATTTGAGATTGCCACTTTGCCTAGACCTTGCACTTTGCCTTTTGAATTGTCCCCAAAGGTAATCTTGTCTTGCCCTTCACAATCTTCCTCAAGTGTGGTGAACATCCGGGAGTCACCGGTCATATGTTGAGTGCATCCACTATCAATCACTCAATGACTTCCACCTGTCTTGTAGTTCACCTACACACACGCAACTTGGAGTTAAGCTTGTTGTTTGGGGACCCACACTTGGCGAGGTCCCATAGCCTTGTCCACCAACTCCTTAGCAACCCATAGCACTTTGGGCTTGTTCTTCATCTTTGGACCGAGAAATACAACTTGAGGTCTACCCTTGGAGTCCTTGTTGATGATGAAGTGTGCATCATGAGCGAAAGGCCTTATGTGCTTGGGCAAGGTCTTGGGGTGGAGTCTTGCATTGGGATTGAAGGTGACCCTCTTGACCACATCCAAAGCACTTCTTGGGCTTGGGCTTTGGTGATGGAATACAAGGTTGCTACGCTAGCCGGAAAACAAAACTTTTCGACCTCATAAACCAGGATCTACTGCTAGTTACAGGTTACGGGATTACCACTAGACGCGCAGGTGCAGCGGAAGACGACTTGATGTAGTCGTGCGCGTCGCAGCAGGCAGTGCAGTTGCGTGGTCGTCCATCTCAACGTCCCCTTCGCGCAGTTCGTCCTTGTGCTCCAGATACAGCACCTCCGAGGAATCCCACACGTGCAGGGAGGAAGCGTTGTGCCTCCGGACTGCTAGGTCCGCGAGGAGCAAAAGGCGCGAGCGTGGGGAGGCGACGGCGGCTGCCAAAAGGCGTGGATCAATATCACCCCACGCCCACCCCTTGCTTATATAGGCGTCCTGACGAGCTCCCACGTTGGAGGCCCATTAGTAACCCTAAACCTAGTCTAATTCGGGTCAACCCGAATTAGGCTTCCAGCCCTTTAAGCGTGCGACCCTATGGGCTCACGCATACATAGACATGGCCCAAGTACTCTTACTCGACCAATAGTTGATAGCGGCCTCTAGCAAGGCGTGTCAACTCCTATGCATACGCTATGATCATATCAGACGAACCACTATGACCATGTACAAGTTATTCCCTTTGCCACTCGATATATGGTTCAACTTGTGGGTTAACACTTAACCCAAGCACGGTCATGCATTTGTTGATCCAATCACATGAGTGATCCAGTGATATCTCTCTCACGAAGAGAGGGGCAAATTCCATCTTGATTGTCTATGTCTCACAGCATGTTTCCCGACCACCCAATGACCACCTTTATGACTACCCAATAATGGAGTAGCGTTTGATAGTCCCTAAGTAGATAGTTTCACATCTTGAGTACATACCACAATCTCAGGTCTAAGGACATAACGTACATGACATGAATAGAGACTTTCTCTTGTTCGGTCAGTCCAGCCTACATGTCTCACATGTGCCCACATTATTAGTTTGACATCTCCATGTCTATGACTTGTGAAACATAGCCATCAACTAATACATGTGCTGGTCTAATATTCAAGTGTGCTCTTACAAAAATGCCGACCAGGGACAACTTTTAGAATAACCATTCAGGTAATTGAGTTCCACAAACAATTCACACAATCGTCAATCAATACTCGTTGTCTATAATGGATATTCAAAGAACACTTTATTAATCATGGATACAATCGGAATATAATCATCTACATGATTAGCTCTAGGGCATATTCCTAACAGTCTCCCACTTGCACTAGAGTTAATCTTTTAGATGTCTAATCCCCATAGACCTCAAGTGTGCCTCATGCTTAGGCTGTGGAAGAGCCTTTGTCAAAGGATCTGCAACATTCAAATCCGTATGTATCTTGCACATTTTGATCTCATCTCGATCGACGAACTCTCGAATAAGATGAAACTTCCGCAGTACATGTTTGTTCTTTTGGTGATTCCTTGGCTCCTTAGCCTACGCTATCGCCCCATTGTTGTCACAATGTATATTCAATGGGCCGGACGTATTTGGAAACACACCAAGTTCAATGAGGAACCTCCTCATCCAAACACCTTCCTTTGCAGCGGCAGAAGCTGCAATGTACTCGGCTTCTGTTGTAGAATCAGTCACCGTCTCCTGCTTGGAACTTTTCCAACTTACAGCACCACCATTTATTGTGAACACAAAACTTGATTGAGACTGTGAATCATCTATGTCAGTTTGGAAGCTAGCATCGGTGTAACCATTTACAATGAGCTCCTCATTACCTCCATAGATTAGGAACACATCTTTAGTCCTTCTCAAGTACTTAAGAATGTTTTTAACAAGCGTCCAGTGACTCTCACCTGGATTGGCTTGGTACCTGCTCGCAACACTTAGAGCATATGAGACATCTGGGCGAGTACATATCATGGTATACATGATGGAACCAACTGCCGAAGCGTATGGAACCTTACTCATTCGTTTCCGCTCATCAGCTGTCGAAGGACACTGCTTCTCGCTGAAACATATACCATGTGACATAGGCAAGAACCCTTTCTTGGATTGTTCCATGTTGAACCGTTTCAACACCTTGTCAATGTATGTCTCTTGACTTAATCCTATAAGCCTCTTTGATCTATCTCTATAGATTTTGATGCCCAAAATGTATGTTGCTTCTCCTAAATCCTTCATAGAAAAACTATTATTCAGTGAAGTCTTTATAGATTGCAACATAGGAATGTCATTCCCAATCAATAGTATGTCATCCACATACAAGATTAGAAATACAACAGCGCTCCCACTTTCCTTCTTGTAAACACAAGGTTCTTCTTCATTTTGACGAAAGCCAAACCCGTTGATCACTTCATTAAAACGAATGTTCCAACTCCGAGATGCTTGCTTCAACCCATAAATGGATTTCTGTAGCTTACATAATTTTCTAGCATTATTAGGATCAACAAAACCTTCGGGTTGTATCATATACACGTCCTCCTCCAAATTTCCATTTAGAAAGGTTGTTTTAACATCCATCTGCCAAATCTCATAATCGAAATAAGCAGCAATTGCTAGAATGATCCGGATAGATTTAAGCATCGCTACCGGAGAGAATGTCTCGTCGTAGTCAACTCCTTGAACTTGCCGAAAACCCTTTGCAACAAGTCGAGCTTTATAGACGTGAACGTTTCCATCCATATCCTTTTTCTTTTTATAGACCCATTTGCACTCAATAGGTTTAACCCCATCAGGCGGGTCAACCAAGTTCCAAACTTGATTGTCTCCCATGGAATCTATCTCGGATCTCATGGCACTTTGCCATTTCTCGGAATCTGGGTCCATCATTGCTTCCGCGTACGTTGCAGGTTCGTCATCGTCTAACAACAACACTTCCCCACGTGCCTCATGGATTCTTGCTGACCTTTGTGGTTGTGGTGGTGTTTCTCTTGCCACAGGTATCTCAACTTGTTCTGCTACATTAGCATCACTCGTAGAGTTATCTCCTATTGGCTCATCTTGAACTTCTTCAAGATACACCTTTTCTACACTTTTCTCTTTGTTGAGAAACTCTTTCTCTAAGAAAACACCATTCCGAGCAACAAACACTTTGCCCTCTGATCGGTTGTAGAAGTAATACCCTAAAGTTTCCTTTGGATATCCCACGAAAAAGCATTTGTCCGACTTGGGTGTAAGTTTATCTGACATAAGTCGTTTGACATAAACTTCACAACCCCAAATCTTAAGAAAAGACAAACTGGGACTCTTACCAGTCCATATCTCATATGGTGTCTTGACTACGGACTTAGACGGTACCCTATTCAATGTGAAAGCGGCTGTTTCTAGAGCGTATCCCCAAAATGAGAGTGGTAGATCTGACTGGCTCATCATAGACCGAACCATGTCCAACAAAGTCCGATTACGTCGCTCGGACACGCCGTTTCTCTGAGTCGTTCTAGGTGGCGTAAGCTGTGGAACAATTCCACAACTCTTTAGATGATTGCTAAACTCATGGCTCAAATATTCGCCTCCTCGATCAGATCGCAAGGCTTTAATTTTCTTGCCACGTTGATTCTCTACTTCATTCTGAAATTCTTTGAACTTTTCAAATGTTTCAGACTTATGCTTCATTAGGTAGACATATCCATATCTACTAAAGTCATCAATAAAAGTTATGAAGTATTGAAATCCACCTATTGCTGTCGTGCTCATTGGTCCACATACATCAGTATGTACGAGTTCCAACAAGTCAAACGCCCTCTCAGGAAATCCTTTGAATGGCGCCTTGGTCATCTTGCCTAGTAGGCAAGCCTCACATGTCTCGTATGATTCAAAATCAAACGAAGCTAGAAGACCATCATCATGGAGCCTCTTCATGCGATTCTCACTTATATGACCCAAACGACAATGCCACATATATGTAGAACTTAACTCATTAAGCCGAGGCCTTTTAGCATTAACATTACAGATAGGTGTATCATCAAGATTTAAAATAAACAATCCATTCACAATGGATGCAAAAGCCACAAACATGTCATTCTTTGAGATCACACAACCATTGTCTTTACTCGCAAATGAATAACCATCCTTCATCAAACATGAAGGTGACACAATGTTTCGACTTAAACTAGGAACAAAATAACAATTATTCAACTCCATGATAAATCCTGACGGGAGGTGAAGTTGCATCGTCCCAACGCTCAACGCAGCAACTCTTGCATTGTTGCCCACGCGAAAATCAACTTCGCCTCTTCTCGTGCTTCTACTTCTTACCATTCCCTGCATCGTATTGCAAATATGAGCAACCGATCCGGTATCAAATACCCAGGAGTTAATGTATGAATCAGCGAGAAAAATATCTGTAACATAAACGACAAGTGTACAAGTAGCGGGAGTACCTTTACTACCGCCATCCTTCTTTAAGGACTCCAAGTACAACTTGCAGTTTCTCTTCCAGTGACCTTTCCCCTTACAATGAAAGCATATTGCTTCAACAGCTGGTCCATTGGCAGGAGGAGGGTTTGGCTTAGAGATCTCATCTTTAGCCTTCGCCTTCTTCTTCCACCCAGCCCTCCTTTTAAAGTTAGGCTTGTTTTGGACCGCCATCACATGGCTACTGCCTGCTGCCTTCTTGATATCAGCTTCTGCTGTTTTAAGCATGCCACACAATTCATTCAAGCCCTTCTCCGCCCCATGCATATGGTAGTTCGAGATGAAGTTTCCATAACTGGGCGGAAGAGACGCAAGAATGAAATCAGTTGCCAACTCTTGGCCAATTGCGAAGCCTAGCTTCTCCAACCTCTGAGTGTAACCAACCATCTTGATTACATGTGGCCCTACAGGTGTGCCCTCAGCCAGCTTGGTTTCTGCAAGCGCCTTAGAGACATTGAACCTTTCAGTCCGCGCTTGAGTTTGGAACATATCTTCAAGCGCCACGATCATATCGTTCGCTGAATGATTGTTGTCGAACTGCATCTGTAGATCAGGTTCCATACAAGCAAGCATGAGGCAACTCACTTCAAGATCAGCATCACATGCTTTCTTGTAAGCGGTTTTCTCTGCAGTAGGTGCATTATCATCAGGTTCATCTGGTAATGGGGTTCTAGAATATCTTCCTTTTTCTCAGCCCTGAGAACAATTCTCAGGTTGCGGATCCAATCCGCATAATTTGTTCCATTCAACTTATCTTTCTCAAGAATTGATCGCAAAGTAAATGGTTGATTACTGGGAGCCATCTACAACAAAAGTAATGCAAAATACTAAGACAATGTATCCATGAAGGAGTAAGTTATATCAAAATAAAACATACTCCCACTAAAATCAATATCCCTCAATTGATACTTAGTGATTCAAGACCCACAACTAACAAGTCAACTAGTGAGCTTTAGCATCACCGCTAGAAGACATGGTAGATCGGTAAGCAACACTTTGCTAATCATATCACATGACTCTTGTTGTTGGGCAGCATCTCTATGCTACGCTCAACCTCCCCATGCTTCAAGGTCCCTAACCGTTAGGATAACCTTGTTCAAGTAACCAAACCTTCTGCTAGTAAGTGTCCGACACGAACCTGTCTAGTCAAGGAAAATCAGTGGCACCCTAATTTCATAGACCCACCACCAATCGTACAAGACATGTGACAGTGCAAGGTTTGGGGAAGCATACAACTTAAACATTGCTGAGGGATCATTCTACTTTACTATCATATTCATGTAGACAAAACATAATAGTGAACAACAAAAGTAGAACAAAATGAGAATCACATTCACACATAGTGACTTGGTATGGCCCTTTAAATAATGGTGATCTCCATCTCCATCATCTTGCCCATCATGGTGATCTTCATTTCCATGATCCACGTGTGACATCCTTCTTGTGATAAGTCCTTCAAGAACTATCTTACCGCAAGCTATACTAATTACATAGTCGCAAGATCACAAGATGGCACACAGGCCAATACATCAAAAGACAACACATATGGCTCCAGCCGTGTTGCTTACATGTCACGTAGGGCATGAAAATTACATACAATCACATAGGCCATACCAACCACATCAACTCCTGCAAAAACAAGTTAGGCATAGAACAATTCTAGGCGCTATGATCTCATCAGCTAAAAATTGACTGGGATTACATAGATCGCATCTACATAGATCGCATCTACTCCCGACGCGCATCACATGCGCCCGGCTTCTGACCAAGGTTTCAATTCGATCAATCTAATTGATCTCCAACTCGCCCTGACTGGATTTACTTGTATCTGTTAACTCGGATGGCGGAATTCCGACCGGTACGAGTAGGTTGATGCAATACCATCGCAGCAAGACATGAACCAAAGTCTGAGATTCATCATAAAACCCGCATATCACCATATGCTAAGATCTGAACCTATAACGAGGCAGTAACGGCTCTAATACCACTGATGGAATACAAGGTTGCTACGCTAGCCGGAAAACAAAACTTTTCGACCTCATAAACCAGGATCTACTGCTAGTTACAGGTTACGGGATTACCACTAGACGCGCAGGTGCAGCGGAAGACGACTTGATGTAGTCGTGCGCGTCGCAGCATGCAGTGCAGTTGTGTGGTCGTCCGTCTCAACGTCCCCTTCACGCGGTTCGTCCTTGTGCTCCAGATGCAGCACCTCCGAGGAATCCCACACGTGCAGGGAGGAAGCGTTGCGCCTCCGGACTGCTTGGTCCACGAGGAGCAAAAGGCGCGAGCGTGGGGAGGCGACGGTGGCTGCCAAAAGGCGTGGATCAATATCGCCCCGCGCCCACCCCTTGCTTATATAGGCGTTCTGACGAGCTCCCACGTTGGAGGCCCATTAGTAACCCTAAACCTAGTCTAATTCGGGTCCAACCCGAATTAGGCTTCCAGCCCTTTAAGCGTGCGACCCTATGGGCTCACGCATACATAGACATGGCCCAAGTACTCTTACTCGACCAATAGTTGATAGCGGCCTCTAGCAAGGCGTGTAAACTCCTATGCATACGCTATGATCATATCAGACGAACCACTATGACCATGTACAAGTTATTCCCTTTGCCACTCGATATATGGTTCAACTTGTGGGTTAACACTTAACCCAAGCACGGCCATGCATTTGTTGATCCAATCACATGAGTGATCCAGTGATATCTCTCTCACGAAGAGAGGGGCAAATTCCATCTTGATTGTCTATATCTCACAGCATGTTTCCCGACCACCCAATGACCACCTTTATAACTACTCAATAACGGAGTAGCGTTTGATAGTCCCTAAGTAGATCGTTTCACATCTTGAGTACATACCACAATCTCAGGTCTAAGGACATAACGTACATGACATGAATAGAGACTTTCTCTTGTTGGGTCAGTCCAGCCTATATGTCTCACATGTGCCCACATTATTAGTTTAACATCTCCATGTCTATGACTTGTGAAACATAGCCATCAACTAATACATGTGCTGGTCTAATATTCAAGTGTGCTCTTACAAGAATGCCGACCAGGGACAACTTTTAGAATAACCATTCAGGTAATTGAGTTCCACAAACAATTCACACAATCGTCAATCAATACTCATTGTCTATAATGGATATTCAAAGAACACTTTATTAATCATGGATACAATCGGAATATAATCATCTACACGATTAGCTCTAGGGCATATTCCTAACATTTGGTGTGTCATAGTTGCTTCTCATAGCCTTGTTCTTGTAATAGTTCTTGGCTTCTATCTTGACCTTGGCCTTCATGATTTGGTTCTCCTTGAACCCAATACCGGTCTTGTCGGTCTTCATGATAGTGTTCATCAAGAGCTCACTTTGAAGATTGTGGCCCTTGGTGAACTTCTCCAATCCACTTGTAAGCTTGATCTTCTCAACCTTGAGCTTTGCATTTTCCTCTTTGAGAGAGTTGATCAAGATCATTGCATCTTTGTCATCTTGTTTGGCCGACTTGATAGTGAGTGGCTTGCTTGTCTTGAGGTTGATTAGCTCTTCCTTGAGTTTGAGGTTTTCTTGCCTCATCTTCACATAGTCATCATGTTTGTCGGCCTCAACTACTTTCTTGCCCTTGCACTTAGCATTTTGCTCACTAGCAACTTCATCAAGAAAGTCCTCACAAGAAGTAGCTATATCACACTTAACAACCGGGTTAATAGCAACATGTGTAGCAAGATTATTTGAAAGCAATTCATTAGCTATCACAAGTGTGCCATGTTCATTTTTAACTTGGTTGTAGTCATCTTTTAGCAAGTTGTATCTTGATTGGAGCTCTTGTGTTGACCTCTCAAGCTTATCATGTTTCTCATTTGCTTGCTTGAGTGAGGCTTTGAGCTCTCTAGTGCTAGATGAGAGAGATTTGTTCTCAAGCTTCAATTCATCATTAGCACTAGTCAAGTCATCAAGCTTAGCATGCAAGTTACTATTGGCTTTCTCTAGTGATTCACTTTTGCCTTTATACTTCCTAATGAGCTTAGTATATTTATTGCAAATTTCAATTAGCTCATCGTAGGAAGGTGCCTCAAACTCATCATCACTATCATCACTAGAGCTAGCCTCATCATAACTATCCTCTTTTTGTACCTTTTTGTCACCTTTAGCCATGAGGCATAGGTGTGTAGAGGATGAGCCCGGAGATGATGGAGGGGGTGGCGGTGGAATAGGTGAACCAATCACCAAGGCGGCCACCTTCTCTTCTTCACTTTCATCTCCGAATGAGTCACTTGAGTCTTCAATGTCGGTGAGCCAATCACCAACAATGTAGGCTTTGCCATTCTTCTTCTTCTTGTGGAAGTTGAAGTTCTTCTTCTTGAATGGCTTGTCATCCTTCTTCTCCTCATCACTTGACTCAACCTTGTTGCCCTTGTTGTACTTGAACTTGTTGTTAGCTTTCTTGTTCTTGTACTTGTCTTTCTTTTCTTCGGGGCAAGCATGAGCCAAGTGTCCAAGTTTGCCACAATTGTAGCAATCCATCTTGGAGAGGGGCTTTCTTGAAGAGCTTGTGAAGAATTTCTTCTTCTTTGAGTCAAACTTGACTCCATTCTTGCTTAGCTTATTCAACATCTTGGTTGTTTTCTTCACCATGAGAGCGAGATCATCATCATCATCATCATCATCGCTTGTGCTCTCATACATGACTTGCATCTTGTGCTTCTCCGAGGAGGATGCCTTGAGTGCCAAGTCCTTCTTTTCCTCCTTCTCTTTTTCTTTCTTCTTGGAGGAGGAAGATGAGCCACCATCACCAATCTTCATGTACATCTCATGGGCATTGATCTTGCCCAAATTTTGTGTTGGTGTAGCGGCGGAGAGATCTCCTTGGTGAAGCACCGTGACGATGTGGCCATACTTCTCAATGGGCAAGACACAAAGAATCTTGCGTACCACATCGGCCGGTTCCATTTGGTTGAGATCGAGCCCATTCAATTCCTCTACAATAATATTGAGTCGTGAGTACATTTCATTTGCATTTTCATTTGCATGCATAGAGAAAGAATTGAGCTTAGCCATAACCAAGTGATAGTGTTCTTCACGCTCACTCTTTATGCCTTCATGAAGTGCACAAATAGTGGTCCACAACTCAAATGCATCTTTGGCATTACGCACACGGTTGAAGACATCCTTGCTAATGCCACGAAAGATAATGTTCTTCGCCTTGGCATTGTGCTTTTCAAAGTTGAGGTCCTCCGCGAAGAGGGTGCCTCCCTTTGTGGCGGCTTTAAGCACGCCCACGTCAACGGCCTCTAGATAGGCCTCCATACGAACTTTCCAATAAGGAAAGTCGTCTCCATCGAACATGGGAGGTGGTCCATCCCCATGGGACATCTTGCTCTAGGCGGTGAAGCCTAATTTAGAGCAAACCTTGCTCCGATACCAATTGAAAGGATCAAGATGCCCAAGAGGGGGGGTGAATTGGGCTCTTTTTAATTTCTACACAAGAATTAAACCTATAAAGAGCCAATTAACCCCCTAGTGCCTACCGCTTGTGTGTCCTAGCTAGAAAGCGGTAGCAAGTCAATGGAAAGCGAAAACTTCCTACACAATTCTAGTAGAGATGAAAGACAAGTGCGGAAAGTAATACGGTAATAAAGAGCTAGGGAAAGAGATGCTTGACACGGCGATGTTTTGCCGAGGTATCGAGGAGTCGACACTCCCCCCTAGTCCTCGTTGGAGCACCTCGCAAAGTATAGCTCCCCCTCAATCCCGCGCAAGGGATGAGTGCTCTCTACGGGCTGATTCTTCGCCACTTTGGCTCGGTGAATCACCCACAACCGATCACAATGTCGATGGAGAAGGGCCGCCGACAATCTTCCGGCGATCACCTTCCTCCGAGCACCACCGGACCGTCTAGGTGATGTCGATCACCAAGAGTAACAAGCCTCGATCTTCGCTTGACTCACTTAAGCTTCACAACTAGAGGATACACACTTGAACTCTTGGATGAACTAGAGAGAGGATGGATGGATTCGCGAATCACTCTCTCTCTCTAGGGCTCTTGCTCTCTTCCCAACCTTCTCAATAAACTCAGCAACTCAAATGAGCAAAGGCCAGGTGGGAGAGAAGTGGGAGGGGCTATAAATAGACCCTCTGAAAACTGCCTCGGGCTGGCAATTTAAGTTGGCGACGGACGCTCCGTCGACTAGGCGACGGACGGTCCGTCGCATGCCCAACGGCTAGTTTCTGTTCATAGTTGAGGCGACGGACGGTCCGACGCCTCTGTCTAACGGCTAGTTCTGACACACTGTTCCCAGCGACGGACGCTACGTCACTAGGCGACGGACGCTCAGCCACAGCGTCCGACGCTGAGTTCTGGCTAGGGTTGAAAAACACCCTCTCTGGAAGGTCGACGGACGCTGTTCCCAGCGTCCGACGCCTGGCCGACGGACAGCGTCCGACGGACCCTGAAAAACTTAGCCAGAAAACAACCTCTCTGGAAGGCCAACGGACGCTCTGGACTCAATCACCCAGCGTCCGGCGCCTTTGTCCGATGCGACGGACAGCGTCCGGCGCCCCTGTCAGGAGCGTCCGACGCCCAGAAAATGATTTTGACAACTCCGTTTTTCGTCGCAATGAATATGGAAGTTGTTCTAGGCTATCTTACGGTCACCATAGGCTTGCTTAGAGCTAAGGAAGACAAGTGTGCACCACACCTAAATCATGAAGCTTTCCTAAGTCAAGCTACTAATCTCAACCCTTCTTAATAGTACGGTCAAAGATAAAAAGAGAAGCCCTATCTAATTCTAAGTGCCCTTCATCTCCTTATGGCACTTAGCCTATCATTCTAGGGTCTTCATCATGTCTCCTCAAAAACCGAAACGATATCCATCTTGGGGGGTTAAGTGATGACCATTGGAGCCCATTCTTCTTGATCACTATGGCTAAGCTATGCATAGCCTCTGCAGAACACACGTTAGCCATAATAATCTCTAATTGTCGTTAATCATCGAAACCAACTAGGGCCATGATTCTTCACCCTAGTCCTCGTTGGAGCCCCTCGCAAGGAATCCTGCGCAAGGGCCAAGCTCCCGGTCGGGTAACTCCGTGGATAGCCTCGGGCTCTCCCCACGCGCAAGTGGGTCTCCGATGTGCCTTCCGACAAGCCTCTCCCGGATGCTCTCCGCCGTCTTCACTATCAAGCTTCCGGCCGAAACGTCGTGGACCTTGTTCCCTTCGGTACACCGGTGGTGGCCACACCACAAACGCGGTTGGTGTGATCGCGCAAGATTACAAGCCCCACCGAGTACAAGCTTGGTGCGCGCAATCACCCTTTGATCAAGAGGTTTACAAACCTCACTAACACTAGGCTTACACCTAGAGCAAGCGCATATGAGTGGTCTAACTAACCTAAGCACTTCGCAAAGCACTTATGCTAATCACCAAGTATATCTCTAAGCACTATGCATATGAAGAGCACTAGAATTGTGTATCAACACCTTAGAATGATTCTCAAGTCTCCTTACTCCCATTTGGCCGGCCAAAGGTCATATATATATGCCCCAAGCCAAATGGAGCCGTTGGTGCCCTTGGATTGCCTCTCTGCGTACCTCCGGACACAGACAGCAGCAGGGGTCCGGACAATCGCGTGCGTGTCCGGACCTTCCAACGGTCTTCTGTGCGCTGCGGCTGACAGTGGGTCCGGACGCATCCTTTGGTCCGGAATCCACAATCCGAACAGCGTCCGGAGCCTTCACGCGTTTCTGGAACCTCTCTGCATAGAGTCCGGACGCCACTGTTGGTTCGGACCCCATGCTCCGGTCAGCGTCCGGAGTCCTTCGTGCTCTCGGGTTCTTCTCTGTGTGCGTCCGGACGCAAGCACCAATGGTCCGGACACATACTGTTCACAGCGTCCGGACTCTCTGAATTTCGCAGACCAAACCCTAGGCGTCCGGACGCATCCGCAATGGTCCGGGCCCTAGAAACCGTAGTGTGTGAAGCTCGTTTCTTCACTGTTTTGCTTCCGAGTAGGTTCCATCCTTCATGCTTGGACTATGCTTGATCTTTTAGGTCTTCTATATGCTTCAAATGTCTTGCTTGTGGTGTTGCCTAAGTCCAAAGCATGTTTGCACCCTATTGGACTACAAAATAAACACTTGCAAATACGTTAGTCCAATTTGGTTATGTTGATCATCAAACACCAAAATCCAAATTAAATGGGACATGAGGACCATGTTCCTTACAGTAAGTTGTTGGATGGAGCATTCCTTATAGTTGTGAAAATCATGGTGTTGTTAGTAGGTGGTTGTGCACATATTTGCATGGTTTCTAAAAACATGGTTTTTTATACCATAGTTTCTCTCACGATCGTGAAAACAAACATATGATCCTTGCACACGTCGATGTAAACTAGTTGGTATACGACGCAGATGTGTATGCACTCATATCTGGAAAAGGAATCACCATATGTTGGTTTTAAGAAACTTCGAGATGTTTGGTGTAACGACCTAGTTTTGAAAACCATGGTATTGTCAAACTGTGGTCCTAGTCTTTTGAAGGTTTAAAAACTCCAACGCAAACCTTTTTATGAAACTGTAGTTTTTGTACATGGTTTCTTAAATAGCAGAATTTTTATATTATTATTTATATAGTCGTTACCATGACAGCTAAATACTCCATGTTTAAAACCTCCACCACATATTTTTTTATGAAACCGTGGTTTTCGTACATGGTTTCTTAAATAGCGGTTTTTTATACTATTGTTTATACAGTTGTTACCATGACAGCTAAATATGCTCTTTTTACACGTGTCATTTGTAAGCCGTCTTAGTATATAAGATAATGCGCCCACAAGAGAAAGATCTGCAATAAATTATTACTTGAATAATTTAAGATATTTGGATGCATAATAAAAAAACATATTATTTGAAAAACTATGATTTTGTTAAACTGTTTGTTGATCTTTTTGGAATTTTATTTAAAAACTCCATGGCATAATTTTTTAATATAAACTATGGCTTTTGCTTGACGATTTTGACGTGGTTTTTTATAGAAAAAATTTGAAGATTGTCATGGTTTCATACCACCGTGACATGTAAGCAATGGTTTGTTTGATACCATGACAGGCACGATGCCTTTTCTGATTCCACACCAAGTGAATGACGGGTGATTGTCACACCCAATTTTAAGGATAAAATTGAATATGAATAACTTATGTGTGCCCAGGGATCAATCACACATATAAGCCGACAAATCTTTAAATAGTACCATCACTGAGTGCTTATTACATAACAAATAATATTCTTAAACATAACAGCGGAAATAAAAATAACTCTCGCGACGAAGCTCCACTTCACAGGGAACGCCGACCGGTTGACCACTAGTCTAGTACTCCTCACGGTAGTCTTCATAACCATCTGAAGGGGGTTGAGAAAGCAAGAGTGAGCACTTAAAGTACTCAGCAAGAGTAACATAAGGTTATGAAGCTCAAAGGTTGACACTGTTTGAACTGCGGTTGCTTTTATCTTGGTCAAGTTTTATCAACACTTAGCTTTAATTATGCATAACCCAAGTAATAACCACATGATAGGATTAATAACCAACATTAACAATTACACAACATGATCATCTACACTGTGAGTTTTCCAGGCCGCTCGTGACCGTGAGCACGGCTATCATGATAGATTTACACTCTGCAGAGGTTATACACTTTACCCACAAGCCGTGTTGCCCATATGCTCGGGATAGCTAGTCCCATAACACTGCCAAGGTGAGAGGGCAGGGTACACTATGAAGTCTTTCAAAAGTCTTCCCAACATGCCGACAGACCCTACGGACCCAAGGGCAAAGGGTATGTAAAGCCCCTACTCGATGGTACCTTTCGAAGCGGTATCCACCCTAGGCCATGCCCTACAACCAGCTCGGCAATGGTGTCTTTCACGAACTGTCGACATGTCAGTACGAATCTTCATACTTGACTAAAGCCAGAGCCATATAGCACTCATGGTTGCATTATTATCCCAGCTTTTGCCCTACAGTGGGGTCATATTCCATGTTGCTACAAAAGCCAATTTTATCTCATTGTTGCATATATCATTAATCAATATTCGATTCAATATTCGTCATGTATAGCATAGCAAAGCTACCCATATGCATATAAAACTCATGGTGACAAGGTAAAAGGATAACAAAACTATGATAAATCTAATAGGAATCAAATTAGACACATGCAATCATGACTAGATGAATTATGGTGAATAGGTAACAAGGATGATCCCATGTTAAACTTGCCTTGATCACAGAGCTCTTGGTGATCCTGATCTGCTGCAAAGAACTCTTGCTCACCGAAGATCTCACCGGTTGTACTCGATCAACATCACCACGCAATCATCTGAACAATCATACACGAAGCAATAAAGATGTGATCAGAACATTACACCATAAACAATAAAGAGGTTTTGAAAAGGTTATAAAACAGATCTATATTATACTACGATCATAAAGACGCGAGAATCACACTAAACGGATCTAGATCGATTAAACTATAGATTAAACAAGATTTTGAAAAGGGCAAGATTAAAGCATTAAAGAATTAATTTACTTTGATTTTCAAAAGTAATTAACATAGATGAAATCTATACTACTGGATAGAGCATAAAATTACGGATCTAACGCAACTTGAACGGATCGATTTGGATTTAAAACGAACAAATTATAAGCATTTAAAGTTCAGTGGCAAAACTGTAAATAGGGATTTTTATTTAAAATCGAATTAAACAGATCTGAAAAGGGAATACGCTTCCCAGTGGGGAAAACGTAAAGATGAGAGGCGCCATAGGACGGCGGGTTTATTCTCCAAAAACCGAGGGTCTCTTTAGAAAGAAAACCCTCGAAGGGGTATCTTTGATCTGAGACCGTCGGATCTGATCCGACCGGCCCAGATTAGAAGGGAGGGAGAGAGAGGGCGGCGATCTGCCGGAGCAGGGCGGCGCGCGGTGGCGGCCATGGCCGGTCGAGCCCGAGCTCGTCGGCGTAGGTCGATCGGGAGCTACGGTGCTCAGTTTTCGACTCCAAGGGCACCGGGAGAACGAGCGGAGTGAGGCGAACTCACCTAGGGCAACGGTAGGGCTCGATCGAGGGCGGAGGATGGCCGTCGACAGTGAACAGCGGCGGCGGAACCCCTGTGCACGACGACGAGGTCAAACAGAGCACAAAAGAGAGAAAAGAGAGGGGAAAGACGTTCCGCACGTACGCGAAGCCGGTGCGACGCTCGGTGAAGAACTTGGAGCGGCCCGAGGCCCGGAACGGCGGCTCGACGGCGAGAGCAGAGCGGCGGCAATGGCGCGGTGGTGCTGCTACTGCTACGAGACGAGGCGAGGCGATGGGAGAGGCAGCGCAGGGTGCCGAGCTATTTAAAGGGGACCGGGACAGAGTCCCACGCGGAGACGACGTGAGGAAACCGCGCGCGGCGGTTGCGGACTCGGCGGCGCGCGGCGTCTCTGCTCGGCAGAGTCCGAGTCGGAGAAGGGAGGAAGGAGGAGGGGCTGACAGACGGGGCCGCGGCGTCAGAGAGAGAGAGGAGGGACGCGGCGCGGGCGAGCTGGGCCGCGGGCGAACTGGGCCGAGAGAGGAGGCCGGCCCACGCGGGAGAAAGAGTGAGGGAGAGGGAGCAGGCCGGGTCTGGGCCAGGCAGGCCGAAAGAGGAGGGGAGGGTGAGAGAGGGTTTTATATTTTCCTTTTCTTTTCCTTTTCCTTTTTGCAAATAGATTTTCAAATAGATTTTCAAAAGAGTTTTGAAATCTTTTCTTTGAGCTTTGCAAAAACAACCAACCCAAGAAATTATGCAGAGGCATGAAATGCACAAACAAGTTGAACCCTAACATGTGATATTAGTTTTAGTTTTATTTATTTAATTCTATGGTCACAAAAATTATTTGAAATAAAACAAATTTAAGCAAATTCAAATCTAATTTCTATTTCAAATTTTTGGGTGTTACAGTGATGGTGCACATGGAGTCAGAGGCCACGCCGCAAACTTCTATAAACTTCTACCTGTCTACCTGCCACACAACTAGTCTGAGAGTCGTCAAGGGGTTCACGGCGTAATGGCAAAGGTTATTGGTTGGGGGCTCTCATCCAGGGTTCAAATCTTGGGTGTGACACTTTATTCTGGACTTATTCCAGGATTTTCCGGCACTACGCATTAAGTGGTAGGCGAACGTCGACAGCGAGGCGCATGTGGTGACTTCGTGAACTTCAAGATTTGTCGGCTCAGTCCTTCGAATGTGTTCGTAGGGGCGAGTGTGTGTGCGTGTTGAGTGTCTGCGCTGTACTGTGTACTCTAAAAAAAACTAGTATGAGAGTCACTACTGCACCCTAGTAGTATACAATAAACAATAATATAAGTAGAAAATAAATATTTCATATGTCCAAATTATAAGACGTTTTTAAATCATAGGTTGTTACTATACATCTAGACATAATATATATTAGATATATAACAAAAGTTATGAATCCAGAGAAACTAAAACGTTTTAGAATTTGGAATGAAGGGATAGTAGAGTAACTAAGAAACCAAAACTTCTTGTAATTTAGAATGGAGAGGTAGTAGAGTAACTAAGGTGATTTAAGCTTGTTTGCTCTATATATATTATTATTGCGTGCAAAATAAGAAATGTGGGTGGCTTAAAATTTTTTGTGTATTGTCGGCCATTGGCTCTATTTTCCACGATCAATAAGGAGCATGTACGAGTGGAAGAATATTCCACATGTAGTATGCATACGTAAGCAGTAGTACAGGAGTATATATGCATGCATGTCGTGTTGTATCCCCGTATTTACAGCTTTATTAGCTGACAACAAGGCATCGAATATAAAGGTTGACTAGGGAAGGGATGCAGTACGTCCATTGCATTGCTTCCATTTTTTCCTCGTGCGTGTTTGTTCGATGGACAATTTGCCGTTTAGCTTGACCTAGCTTAATTACTTTTGTTGGAATATTGGTTGTACAAATGCCTTTTTTATTTTAAATTGGTCAATGATAAACTAAGCACGAGTTAACCTTTTGCTGTAAAAAAGAGCAACGAAGTATAGCTTTTTCCCCCTACTCTATATCTGAAAAAAGTCACATATTTTTCTACATACAGAGCATTCGTCGTCAAGGTGTCATTTTATAGTAATAAAGCATGTGTCATGTGCGAATGTTTTTTTCTCTCTCCCATTCTAGGATACTAATGGTTACTCTAAAATAAAATATAATCCCGACCGGAAGAAGAAAACCAAGACAGTGAGCACAGAAAACCTAGGAGAGGGACGTGGTGGATGGCAGGATGGATATGAACAGAGCAGGAGCGTCCACGGTGGCATGCACGTCCACGTGTGTGTACATAGCAAGCAAGTCACCAAACTACATCCCTCTTCCGTTCCACAGTATAAACAATGCAATTGCAAGTTTAATTGAAGTATAAAATAATTTGAATTTAACTGAATTTAGAGAAAATAAACAGTATCAATCAATATTTAAAAAATAAGAATACATGCATTATGAAAATATTTTAGTATAAATAAATCTAATGATATCTACAAAGCATGGTAATCATTAATGTATTTCTCTATAAAATAGGACTACAATTTTAAAATTGCCCTACAAGTGTACCATCAGCAGAGCGGGAGACTAGTACTACACACCTAATAGAACCTAGAGAGAGAGAGCATGTGCGGAATTGGATTTTGTAGAGAGAGAAAGGGGGGAGCGGATTTGCGGGGAAGCCTGGAAATGGAAACCTGAACCAGAGGCCACTAGGGTTTTCCCTACCATTTTGCCGTCGGAACCGGTGGCTGGCGGTTTGCCGGTTACCGACGGTCGGTAACCGGCAAACCGTCCCCAAACCGAATGGTTTGGATTTTGAATTCAAATGGTGTAGTTCAAACGGTCAGCAACCGGTTACCGTCCGGTTTGGTCGGTAACCGTCCAAACCGTCCCAAACCAAATTTCAAATTTAAATTTCAAAAAATGAAAAATGCTAAAAAAATTCCTAAAAATAGTTCATGATTTATAGAGTCGAATGGTGTAATTTTTTTCAAATTGGAGTTCGTTTGCTATTTATTTTGACGTGTACAAGTTTGAAAAAAAAAGAAAATTTTTCTTTTTTTTCAAACTTGTACACGTCAAAATAAATAGCAAACGAACTCCAATTTGAAAAAAAATTACACCATTCGAATCTATAAAACTATTTTTAGGAATTTTTTCAGTATTTTCTATTTTTAAAATTTAAATTTGAAATTTGAATTCAAACCGGTAACGAAACCGAACCGGTGGTGGACAGGAAGTCCGGTAACCGCGGTAACCGGCCAGTTACCGAACGGTTCCGTGAACCCTGGAGGCCACAGCCCACAGCCCACAAGAAGAGGAGGGAGAGCGGTCTCCGGTCTTGCCTCCTTCCTCCTTCCCGTCGCCGCCCCGCCCGCTCCCGCCCCTGCCCCTGGTTTTTGGCACAACCCGAGAGATGGATGCTGCAAATATCAATCTCCATCCGCAGTCCCCTCCGCCTTCCGATTCAGGATTTATACCCCACCCCCGTCGACCCCATCCTCCTCCTCACCCACGCCACGCCTCTCTCGGGCCCATCCTGCCGCCGCCGTTGCCAAGATCCTGTGCCTCCTCCAAGAAGAACCGCCGCCGCCGCCGTCGCATCTTCCATCTCGCCCATGCAGAGGCTCTTCGACACTAGTAGGGAGGTCTTCGCCAACTCCTACCCGGGCTTCGTCCCGCCACCGGACGCCGTCGCCCGCCTCTCAGGCCTCCACAGTACGTATCTGGTATCCTGCCTCGCCTTTTGCCTTCGGTATAGACTACAGATAGCAAAGTTGTCGTCTTTGTGTGCGTGTCGTGGAATTTGATCTTCTTTTCTTTTCTTTTCTTTCTTTGACACGGAGTACTATAGTATAATCGTGCGATTTGATGTTGATTATTGCCTGGAACACCCGTACTGCCTCCCTCCTCACTAGCACGTACTCGTACTTACTACGCGCGTCCACCTCTACAGCAAGTAGCATGTTGCTTGTGCTTAGGATGTAGAGACAACGATAACACATGATCCGCACTTTCCTTTTATTACTGTTGTTGTCCTCGTTGTCCTCCTCGCGCCTTTCATTATCTCGTCTTGTGAGTTGTGATGAGGCAGAGAGAGGCATCTGTTTTTGGTATGCATGCTTCAAAGCACTAAGGCCTTGGGCCTCAATACTTGATATGGTTTCGCTGTTTTTGCTATGCATGTCGCGGCAAGTTCCCCATCCCATAGCATTGCAAACAGAGAGTCATATTTTAACTAACTACTACTGTTTGCCTAACAAAGTGTGCTTCTATACAGTTTGATGTTGGGAGCCTAAAGCTTGCATTTTTTTTGTTTTTGAAGTACACATGTTTAATCAGAAATACTACTGTTATGGTTGTCGTTGCGGGGCTAATAGTTAGCTCCAACCATAGATCACTCCCACCTATATCCTGATTCCTAAAGCTGCCATTCCTCAGTGATGGTCACTTGGTCAGGGAGGCATGGTCGAACATGAGCTAACTCCTACAATGTTGCGCCTTTTTTTACATGGCTTAACTTGCAATCCCCGCCCCCCCCCCCCCCCCCCCCCCCTTTTTTAACATATATAGCATTGTTTGGACTACAGTGTTTATGTTTGTGTCTGTTCTGATGAACATAAAATATACTACCATTTGTGCTTGCACTCTTGAGTCTTGATTGATTGCGCATGACATGGTTGCATTCGCTGCTTTTCTTCCTAACCTAACTAATAGAAGCATTGTACTTTGCTATTTGATACCTTAATAACCATGGGATGCATTTGTCTGATCGTTATGCCTTGGATGCAGATGAGCTGAAACCACGAGATGTTGGGGTTGCCCCAAGTATGTCCGTCTTCAAGCATGCCGATCCTAAAAGATCCCCTCCAGTTACTTATTTGCATTTCTACGGTTCCTCCAAGTTTTCGGTAATTTAAATCCTCCATCTATGTGTATCGCCTTTTGATGACTGCCTAAGGAACTTGCTAGCAGATGCCTCTTGCTCAACCATTGCACTGTTCTTTGTAGTTTGGTATCTTCTGTTTACCAAAATCAGCAGTTATTCCCCTTCACAACCATCCTGGGATGACAGTATTTAGCAAGATACTATTTGGTTCCATGCACCTCAAGTCATATGATTGGGCTACAAGTCTGCCGGATAGTAACAATAATGCCCTTCAGAACTCTGATGGTTAGTGTTGATACCTTACTTTTTTGAGCTATCCAATTATAGGGAAATGTTTATGACTTTTCTAGTCAATCGCTGTAGTGAAAATGAAGATGTTGATAAACCTTTTATGGCTTGTTTTCTGTCCCAACCATAGGAGATCGTCTGGCCAAGGTAAACACAGATGGTGTTTTTGACGCCTCATCTGAGACCATAGTTCTGTACCCTGAAAATGGAGGGAATTTGCATTGTTTTACGGCATTGACTCCTTGTGCCGTACTGGATGTGATGGCCCCCCCTACGACCGTGCTGAGGGAAGGGATTGCGAGTATTACAGTGAATCACCGTACTTGGGTTCATGTGATGAGTTTCTTTTGCTACCAAGATCCTGCACGGCTGCAGGTGTAGAATCTAGAATGCCATTCAAATCAAAGAGTATTGTTACTGCTCCTTAATGTAATGTACAGGCTGATGGCTGAGGAATATGTTGTGTGATTTCAGGTGGAGACAAACAATATTATTGGCTGAAAGAGATTCGTAGCACATTTGAGATGGAGGTCATAAAGATGGAGCCGAACTTCGTCATCTAAGGCATGACTGGCATGGCATTGTGGCAACATCAGAAGACAAATGTTGGTAGTTTGATGTAGATATCTGTAGCTGCGAAGACAAACAACAGGGGGTACAAGTGGAAGACTGCGCTGGGTAGGATGCTTAGACTAGGGATCTTGACATTTGTTTGGATTATTTTATATGGGTTGAAATATCTTCTTGTGATCCCGGATTGACTCTGCTTCCCTTATGTTACTGGAGTATCTGATAGCACAATTCGAATATGGGCTTTTTTGGTCATGATCACTTTTTATGTTTTTCTGTGGACATAAATGTAGACAGGTGCTACTTTTTGAAGTGATCATGGACCAAATCCCTATGGGTCGTTTGGTTGGTTTTGTTGAGCAAGGCAAGGAGGGTAGTTGTGAACTTTTTTGCCTGCTTTCATGTTCCAGTTTCAATTTCAGTTTCAGGGCATATCTTTTGTTTCCTTGTTGAACAAAGAACTGTCTCTAGTAGTATTTGTTCACATTCTTAGTATCTTGGTGCACTATAAATGGATGTGAATATAATCTAGGCTTCCAAATCAGGAGTTGTGATGTGATTGGGACGTTTGTACTCCCACTATGGATCGAGGTGTGGTCCGATCGGGATGAAATGAAAGATAATGTATGTAGGGGGTGTTCATTGCAGATTACTATGGTTGCTCTGCTCTGCTCTGCTGGCTGTACCGAACACCGCCGTACTCCGTCCCACAAATCGGTCTCGCATAAACATAACACGTGGAGTAGTTATCGGTTTTGATCTCTGCGTCCCAAAAATAAAATATCAGAGTTCTTGCTTTTTGTCTCACCGTCTCAAAAAGAATGCAGACCCATGTCCTTGTCCTCTCTGTCCTAATATAATTTTGTGTCTCTCCGTCCTAATAAGAATGTACTAGTGATCTTCACCATACTAAAAAGAAAGTAGTTTGTTCTCTTCGTCACAAAAAAGAATAGAGCATTTGCATTTTATTTTATTATTAGAGGTCAAATAGTTTTAAATTTGACGATATCTATATAAAAACTTAATGTTTATAACACTACATGAATATTATTAAATTAATGTTTTTTCTATGGTATATCTATTTGGTGTCATAAATAATAATATCTTTTTGACAATCTTGACTCAGTTCAATCAAACCTAGTTATGATGTGCTCTATTCTTTTAAGACTGGAGTTAGTATTAGAGCAACTCCAGCGTACATTATTTGAATGTGCCAGCAAGAGAGTGAAAGTGGATGAGAGAAATGAGAAAAGTCATTTTTATATAATTTTGTTACTTAGAATGCTCAGTGGGTTTCATGCTATGCTAGGTGCAATACTCTCGTCCGAATTTTGTTCAACAAACCTCCTCCACGTGGACTATATATGCTTAGCATTATCGTCTCTTCTAAATGTTACTGCAACTGTTCTTAGTTGGCATCAGTATTTGTATTATACTTCATCCATCTATAAGAATACAATTCTCATTTTTTGAGGAGTTAAGTGATTTTAATGTTTGACCAAAGTTACACAATATTTATAATACAAAATAAGTATCATTAAATTAATTATAAAATAGATTTTTGTAGTAAACTTAGTTGGAGACATAAATATTAATATTATTTCCTTTAACTTCACAGATTTTCCTCCATCAATAAATGAACATATTGGCACATGATTTGCAACACCCGGGTCTTTGTGACAACTAAGAATATAGACATGGGTAACCAAAATGCAAGGCTACGCTGGAAAATGTTCGGAGAACAAGTGTACAATCATTTGTGCACAACTTGAGTATAACTAATTAACAATGCATGTGAACCAACTAATACATTAATGAATTTGAATCAAATTGTCAAGTGATTCAAAGCCGTTATAAAGTTCTGTGGCTGAGCATTCACCAAAATCCCCACTACATTTTGGCATACGTACTTCGTTGCATTCATTTGGAATTATCATGGTCTTAATTAGCATAGCCATCATTGATCAAAGAAAAGAAGGAAAATTAGTTAAAACATATGGCAAATACCAACTCAATGAGAAGATTTTATTAGGGTCTGATCGGAGCACAGGAATTTCATGAGATTTTCATAAGAATTAGTACAATCTCATAGGAAAAAAGTAGGAACACGAAAAAAATGAGATCGTGTCCCAAAGAGGCATTTGTGCATTCATATTGATATGGGTAATTTTATAAAATAATGAAACAACACTACAAGAAACCCCTCATGTAGATACGTTTACTTTGCTACGCATTTGGAAGCATGTCTACATCTTGACTGGTTGCAGTACTAGATACGTTTGTTGACACGTTATAATAAAAACGTACCTACCTCTCAAAAGGTTCCACGACTAGACATGACTATTGACACGTTTTAAAAATAGCGTGTCTACATTTGTTCCTAAATACGATTCTTAACACGGTTCAACAATGAAAATAAAGCCTACTGTATTCCCTCTCTACACGACGGCCCAAGAGAGTCCCGCATCTGGTGGCCCAACTCGTCCCTAAAAGGCACCAGATTTCTATCGTGCGGCAGGCTGGCAGTGCACAACACCGTGCACATCCCCACTCCTTATCTGTTCTCTCCCGTTTTCTCCAAACCCTAGCAGTTGGCGGCAGCGGAGGACTCCGGCGAGGGCGCATCGACGGGCAGCGCAGGACAGCAGTGAGCCCATGTTCGAAGTGCGCATGGGTGTTGTGGGCATGGGGTTGCGGGCCAGCGGAGGCCGCACCTGGTGGTTGCTGCGAGCAGCCAAGGCGCCGAGTGGAAGGCCGCAACGGAATAGGGCAGTGCCGCTCCTTCACCGTCGATCAATCAACCGCGAGGCTGCGAGAGGGTCAGTTCTCATGTACGATGCTTCGTGCACCTAACTGTTCTAATTTTTTGGCTGCGTACTTCAGTATATCTTTCCTGATGCATCTACAGGTGACTCTAGATAACTGTCGAGGAGAGTTTTCATCAACGTGTACGTAGTTTTTTAAATGGAAAATTTGAGCTTAGATATCAAGTTTCAGAGTAGCGTACAATCATCATTTCCTTGGCATGGAAAGGTACACGATTGCACCCCCTGTTCGATCAATTTGCATATCCAAGCTGATTGTGATGTGGACCAGCTTAAAGATATTTCTTTTCTGAATGTTTTAAACACTTTCTTGTTGTTTCATATCCTCAATTAATTTTCATTGGCTTAGGAAAAACAAAAACGTATCACCTGCAACAAAGCCAAAGGTGCGATCTAGTAGTTGCTCGCTCTTGGATCTTGATTCAGAATGTCACATTTTAATTTTGCAATGTGTTAGATGATTTATTTGCCAGTACCATTGTCTACCAATTAAGTATCTTATATTGAGTAGTACATATGGAGGTTTCATATTTTGCAAGTACTATAGCTTGTCAATTTGAGATTTAAGCTACTGAATTTTCAGCTTGATGTGACTATTGAATTTTCAGATATTATAGAGTTCCAATTTTTTTTTTCAGATTGGAACCGTGGAGTATGGACAAGAAGATGGTTACATATGTCCTCATGTTACATGCGTGACTTACTTAGCAATGTGAGTTAACTTTTTTGCTTTCTATTTCTCGCAAATCCATGAACTATTTTTTCAGTCTCATATCAGCCACTTCAGTTACTTTTCAGATAAGACTTTTTTTTTTCTAAAATCATCACAGAAATCCATAGAATTTTGCATTTTCCTGAACTTATGTCGAATGAATATTTTTATTTAATATGTAGGATCATGGAAGCATGTCAAGAAAATCTGTTGAACCAAGAAGCAAGATTGATGATCTGCGAAGATTGAGGATTGAAGTGCAAATGTCTTTAAGCACGAATATGTTTAGATTAGATCACAATGTATAAAAATTAAGGGAATGTGTAATATTTATGCATGTTGTATATGGAAGCTTGACTTCGTGTTTTGTAATATTAAATGAAAGTGCAAGTGTCTTTTTAATCTATTATGGTGCCCAAAGTAAATATTATGGTTCAGCAAACTATATTAGAAATAAAAAAACAAAAAAGAGGAAATTTAAAATGTGTACATACATAATTCACCGTCTCTAGAAAGTGTCTCATGTCTTTTAAACACGCTTGACACCGTTGGTAGAAAGCGTTCCATGTCTTCTAGTCACGCTTGACAAAACGTATCTATAGTTCCTGACACGGTCCGTGTGGAGACGCTCCAGACACGTTTTGATAAAATATGTCTATACTTTACTAGAGATGAAATAAAGCGTATCTAACCTAGAAAAAAAACGTATCTAAGGGGGTGTTTCTTGTAGTGAACATATCCTATCATATAAATATTGGGACGTTTGAGATCGATACTGATTGCATTAGCTACACCAATAGAAGAAGCCCCCAATTAGTTCTCAAAGAACAAACACACATTCTTCACTCTTAGCACTTTATAATGCTAAATCTCCGCCCATGGGTAGCTAAAATATCAATTGTAGAGGCTTTCAAGGCACGTCGATCACACCTCACGCACTATGCTTGTGACCTCATGTTTAACTAAAAACTTATGAACCATCTAGCTATCTGTACTTACTCCACTATTGCTTGTGAAAGAC
Source organism: Microstegium vimineum (assembly GCA_022036555.1). Classification (NCBI taxonomy): domain Eukaryota; kingdom Viridiplantae; phylum Streptophyta; class Magnoliopsida; order Poales; family Poaceae; genus Microstegium; species Microstegium vimineum. Next base: position 10,640,255 of record CM039127.1, read on the forward strand.
CTTTTTCCTTGAACGCGCACTTAACCATGTCTTTCATTAAGAAGAAAAATATCACAGTTTACAAAGAGTTTGTAGCAGTGTCCCAGATGCAAGAGCCCAGGGACATGCCACTAACGCCAAGCAACACCCAAAAGATGAACTTCCTATGCCCTGTTATGAGCAGACTACATTTTGTCAACATTAATCTGAGTCACAACGCTCAAGCCCCTAAAGAGATGAGCAGTGCCACAAGGTTGGTGTTGCCCGAGTAATGAAGGATTTTTTTTATTTTCATCAACCCCACCCAGGATTATGAATCTCCTGATTTTTTCACATGAGGTAGTGCTTTAGTGCCCATGTATTTGTTTTTTAGTATTAATGTTATCATGCCTCGTTAGTTTGGAAAGTTAGGATTTGTTTGGTTTGGTGCTAGGAAAACCTAGCCTAATTTTGTAGAACCTATCTACAAAATTTGACCGCTATTTATTCATCTTTACCAAGATTTGGCAGATTGTGCTAGACAATCGGGTCTCATCAGCTACAATTCATAATTCACAGGGGCGGGAGGGCAAGCCACATGCGAATATGTTTGGTGGACTGAACTTTGGCTTGACTAGCTAAACTAGCGAATGTTGACTTGACAATTTGCATGTGGCTAATGTAGTCCAATTTTTTTACTTAGGAATTTCAAATGATAATGCATTTTAAACCATATACCCAATTTACAATTTGTGGCTGTTATAATATTGGAAATAATTGCAATTTAGCGATGCATAAATTAATTCCGACAATAATGAAAGGAACAACAATATGTATCATGGATATACGAGTTGCTACTGGCGCTACAATTTGAGATAAGTTTATAATTTCTAGCGCTAGTAACATGGTGAAAACAAGAGCGAGGAAGGGAGAAAGAAGGAACATCATTACAACGAGGGTTTGACGGCGTCGGCAATGATGGGAGTTGACGGCGTCGAGGGAAGAAGACGTTGGCGGTGTAGAGGGAAGTAGACGTCCAGCGAGCAGTCGCGATGACGCTTCCCAAAAACCTGATACATCCCCTACCCCGTGCAGGGACGCGAGGAGACACCGGCTTCGGAGCCTGCTCTCCCGGCGCCGATGGCACGTCGACGACGGGATGGGGAAGACGGCAACAGCACAGCTTAGTGGACAGGGAGAGAATAATTCTAGTACTGAGGACGACGTCTCGCCCTTTATTTATACACGTGTCGCGACTAAGGAAAGCAATTAGCCGCTCAATCACAACATTACGGTAATTGACCTGCCATTAGTGCACTTACCATAATACGAGAATAATTGCTTGCCAAAAATTGGCCAGCGCAATTTTCTCCATGCATGTAAAAATTTAGAGCAACAAAAGAAAACCGCGCACCCGCAAGATCGGGACGGGAAATTGTCGAACCATTCACGCGCATGTCGTGCGTGCACGCCCACTAGCCCCGCCCGACGAGGCGAGCGCGTGTTTCTTCCTTTTCCTCTCCTCATCCATTGTTTCAACTAGAAGAAGTGAGCTCGCCTCTTTAAGAAGGTATCACTCCTTCTAGATTGGCAATGTGGGACTAAAATTCCCCACCATACCATGTATGTGTGAATGGACCTTTGAGATTTATTTAGAATCGTTATTTGGGCTTTAGCCCAAAAACTCTAACATATAATACTCACACTTTTGTCAAGGTAAGACTTCATAATTTTAGAATTGACATGGTACCAAACCAAGCACTATTTAATCCTCTCAATCAGCATCGCTAGCCAAGATTTGGTTTGTGTAACACCCAGAAAAAAATTTTGATTTCATTTAAAAATAGATAAAAATGATTTATTCATGAATTATGTGAGCATTGAATTTAGTTAAAGAACAATTTTTAAGGAATTAAAATTAATCCTAGTTCATTAACATGTTGATGCATACATGCTGCTGCACAATTTCTTTGGTTGAGTGAGTTTGCAAAACAAAGTGTTTTTGAATTCAAATTAATTTTGTTTTTGAAAAAGGTTTGGAAAAGAAAAGAAAAAGAAAAAGGAGATAAATCTCTCTCTCTCTCTCCATTTCTGGCTTCTGGCCCGCCAGGCCCACTCCCCCTTTCCCTCTCTTTCTCTCGGCATAGCCCAACAGGCCGGCCCAAGAGCGCAGTGCGCAGAGCTCTCTCTCCGGCTGACAGCCTGGTCCCGCTGGTCAGCCCCACTCCCAACCGCCTCTCTCTTCTCTCTCTCGCTGCCGACCGGGCCCCCACCCGTCAGCTCCTCCCCCAACCTCCCTCTCCGCTCTGTTCGCTCGAGAACGCGCGCGGACGCGCAGCGAGCCGCAACCGCCGCGTGCCCCGCTCCCCACTCCCCCACGTCTCGGCCTCGTCTCGGCAACGACCCCGCACCTCCCTCTCTCGTTCTTTAAAGCAGAGCGCAACCCCATCTCTCCCTTCCATTCCCCTCTGTCGCCTCTGCCGAACGCCGCCGCCGACACCGAGAAGGCCCCGGAGCTCGATCCGCCTCGAACGCTCGTTGGCGCGGACACGAAGGTCGCCAACCATTGCCGCACGTCGACCGCCTCCCTCGAGCCTCTGCCGCTCTCCAATTCACCTTGGTAAGCTTCGCCTTACTCCACTCTCCCTCCTCGTCCTCTTAATTCGTTCAATTAGTCTCTGTTTGCGCCGTTCCGAGGCACACCGAGACCGGCGTCAATGGCGCCACCGTGAGCATCACGCTCCAGCCGCCCACCGCCTCGCCTGTTTACCTTTCCGGCACCGCACGTGCACACCGCACCTCCCAGTGCCCTAACTTTGTCGGATTATGGCCTCTAGGGCCTTACCCGCGAGTATTCCGCGCCGCCTCTGCTCGCCTCCCTACGATCGTCCGAGTGCGCCATCGCGTTCATCACGCTCTCCTCTATTTCCCCATGCTCTCGGTTCGCAAAACCGTGGCCGAAATCGCCGGGACCGCGAACTCCGGCGACCACCTCGACGCCGGCAATGGAGGCACCGCCGCACCCTCTCTCTGCTCCGGCCGGCTAATCCCCTCTCTCCCTCCCTCTTTATTCTCGGTCGTCCGATCCCATATGTGCGGCCAGGATTAGATACCCCTTCGGGGTTAAGTGGCCGGTCCACCGTGGACCCGTGAACCCTCAGTCCCGCGCTGTGTCAGCGGGTGCACACACTGTGTTGTGCACCGCACCAATCCCGAGCCGCCGCGTGGCAACCCTGACGGCCCGCACCACAGCCCTGGCACATTTCTCTGTTTACGCTTTCTCAGTTCAAGAAACGTAATCCTGATCGGTTTAATTCATTTTGTAAAATAAATAGAAATTTAGTATTTACAGAATTGTCATTGCACTATTATGCTTATAAAATTTGCATTTTAACTCCGATTTGAACGATTCGAATTGCGTTAGATTCGTAACGAAATTATCTACATGTTAAACCCTCTGTTAGTCCTGTTTGAAACATTTAAATTTCGAGGTTAAGTTAATTAATAAAGATGCTCTTAGAGAACTAGATTAATTCATAACTTTTGCGTTTTAAATCCGTTTTGCGTGAAATTCGCATTGAAATGATCGTAGCAGTGCGTAGTATCTTTTTATAAACCTTTTATCTTTTGTTTACTGTTGCTGGTGTACTGTTCTAATAGTAGCTTTGTTTGCTTTGTATGAATGCAAATTGGACCGCGTGTTGTTGCAATGTCGTGATCGAGTTCAGACGGTGAGGAGTTTGGTTGTGACCAGGAGTTCTTCGACCAACAGCAAGACCAGCAAGAGTTTGAGAACCAAGGCAAGTATAGCATGGGACCTACCTTGTTATCCTATTCACCATAATCATGATTTCATGTGCATGTGTTTAGTTTGATACCCGTAGAATATTTCTATAGTATTGAAATCCTTTACCTTGTGTCCTATGGGTTATGCATATGGGTAGATGGCTAGTGCTATATGAAATGATACATGATCCCTGCCAAATGATATAATGTTTTGAATGAATTGGTGAACCTGTTTATGGCAATTGGAACATAACCTTTTATAACATCTCACTGTTGGAAAAAGCTGGGACTGACAGTGCTACCGTGAGAGCTACATGACTCTAGCTTTAACTCAGTAATAGGCTCTTTTCTAGCTCGTTAGCGGTTACCCGAAAGGGCGCATTAGGCTCTTGCCGAGCTGGTTATAGTGCGTCCTCTGTCCGAGTTTGAGCGTAGACTGCGGTCTTTATGCTACTCGGAAGGGGGGCTCTATCGCCCCTTACCAATCCTAGCAGCCCTAATCTTGTTAGACGAGATACTATGAAAGGTTTCATAGTGAACCCCGTCCACTCACCTTGGCCGTGTTTATGGGAGTAATTAACCCGGGCATTCGGGGCATCACGACTCACGAGTAAAGATGCACAACCTTTGCAGAGTGTTAAAACTGATATATCAGCCGTGCTCACGGTCACGAGCGGCCCGGAAAACTGACGGTTTAACTAATTAACTTGACCAATCCTTATGTTCCTGTTGTCACTAAAATGATGATGTTTATGTTTCTCTCAACTTTGGCAATGTTATAAGTGGGATCATTTGGGGCTTAAACATAACTTGATATTACTTAATAGTAAAACCTTGACAAACTAAAAGTGCTAAACGCAGTAAGCCAGTGTCAGCCTTTTTGAGCTTCATAACCCCATGTTATACTGCTGAGTACGAATGTGATCATGCTTGTTTTACTTTTCAACTTTTGGATAAAAATCCCGGATGGGTAACAGAAGCAGGAGGCTATGAGGACTATCCTGAAGATTTCTAGGCTTGGTCAACCAGTTGAACTTCCCTGTGAGATGGAGCCTCGAGAGCTAGTTGTATTCTTCCGTTTGTTTTATTTATTTATGTAATGGATCTATGTACGCTATGTATTAAACTCTGTGATGGTACTGTGTAATTTGTGGACTTATGTGTGGATTGCTTCATGGGCACATATAATGTTATGCATCCTATTTCGTCCTTGAAATTGGGTGTGACAGTTTGACCATGATCCAACCATCATCTTGTCTTACCATAATTTGGCCTTGCCCAGATTTTTTGTTGCCAAAGTTTGGTTTGACTTGTTAAGGAATCAAACCAAATTTGAATCCTTATGTTGATATGGAAATTAATCCTAACCACTCACACAATGTTGTCGTTTTGGAACAAATATTACCAATAAAGTGCTACTTCCAATGGGGGAAGAAGAGTCGTGTTAGACCAATTCCACCGAGTTGTTTATTTTTTAAAGTGATTTGGGCCCATTGAAGAAAAAAATCTCTCCAATGCACAGTACCATTTGTTGTTCCATATGTTGTTCCTAGCAATTAATTGTAATATAAGGGATGGGCACAATAAATAAAATGAAACACCTCAATGTCGGTTTTGTTATGTTGTCTTGAAAAAGTGTATATGAATTTTCATGTAAATGGAATTTTCCCCCTCGTCTTTTCATAACTTAGTGTTGTGTCATGTCATAATTTTTTTGTTACGTGGTACCTCGTTTAATGAGAATGAAACCACATTTCCTTCCCTCTTTGTAACCCTAATATCACATTATTTTTTATCTCTTATGTGGTACCTTATTATGAGATTAAGACCACCTTTCTCTTCATTTTTTTTATCTCTAGTGCCATTCACAGCTACTTGTTTATGCATGCCATCTTGTTTAATGAGATTTAAAGTTTTAAACCATAAAACTCAGGAGCAGAACCACCTACCGCCATGGTGGGCGGCCTCCCCATGTACTGGTGCGCTCACTCTACACCCTCGCCCTTCTTTTGTTGGTCCCTAACACTCAATTTTTTATGAAGAATGAATGAGCATGTGAGGGAAAATGGCCTCTGTCGCTCGACTGGACTCCTAGGCCTAATGCTGCCTACTTGGGCCAACCTAACCCAACCCATATGTGAAGGCCCAAACCCCTAAAGAAATCACCTCCACTAGACAATTACACATCCAAATCCATTCACCTACCACCAGCCGCGTCCCCTTCCTTGAACCCTACCTACCGCGTGCCTTGAGGAGGAGTAGGCAAGCAGCCGCCGATGACTCAAGCACATGGAGCAGGAATAGTGGACGAGAACACGACTTCACGGAGCCATAGAGTAGGGATGAGCGACGACGGCTCAAAAGCAGAGTTACGAAGGCACAGAGAAGGAGGGCCACAAGCGCTTGATGGAGGGATCTGGAGTAGCAAGAGTAATTGGTGTTGGATACGACTGTGGACACATAAACCCATAGTAGTAGTGCGGGGGTAGCAGCTCTGGCAATGGCTTGATGATGCTGAGGTGCCATCCCAAGAACTATCAATTCATTCTATAAAATTGAGGTAACATCTTAATCTTCACTCGAGTTACCCTTGTTCATCCATATATTTGCCACAATTTGTATGATTTCAGTGAATTTGTGTGAATTGATCCACATGCCTTTGGGTTGAGTTGCTTGTTAAAACTCTCCCAAACTTTTTTAGTTGAGTCACTGACATATGCAATGAATTTGAGCAAGTATACTTATACAATGAAGAAAATTATCATTAGCAGACTTGTTATTAACAAATCAACTAGTTAGAATCTAGCTCCCAGGAAAAATGTCACATGTACCTTGGTCATCATGACTTCACTAGTAGAAGGCAAGTAAACTTTGACCATTACAAAATATTGCAACAAGATAAAAAAGGTAAGGATCCATCCCTATAGTACATCGTATATTCAAATGTTATCCCCACCTAGAAATTATTCCACAAGATCATGTAGTAGGTTCACTGTCATATTATTACTAGAAAAAATAATGCTAGGAGATCACAAGGAAACGATTAACATAAATATGATATATATTCTTTAGTGTCTGTGCGCCTTAGGGATTTCCCAACACACTAGAGTGGAATGCTGCCCCAACCTCCATGTAGACATCGAGTGACAATGTTATGCGGAACAGTGGCTCTGCACTTATGCAGAGTGTCATATATACCTACATACAATGATTTGGCATGATAAAAAAATAGGGGGAACTACTGGACTATGTGTTGTGATGAAGAACATCTTGCTTTTTCAAGGGGCCACATTCAATCGATGCAACAAATCATGATGACCATGGAAAGATAATGGTGGTGGACTCTATATACACTCTCTCTGGTTGCTGTTGAATCTAGATGTCTATTTTTCTTTAAACCACCATATAGAGCTTAACCTCGTGCTCCTCGTGCCCTTAGGAAACAGATTGTGTTCTTGGTCAATGATAGGGAATAGCCGCCAAGAGATACTTCGATAGTGTTCTCATGCAACTGAATCTGAATATAAGGATCCTTGGGAGAAACCATGTGCTATGATCAAAGGTAGAAGAGAAGTTTCAGTCTCATCCCTAGGAAAGCACATAAGAAATAGAAAAACATCATATCAATGTCAAATATCTCTCTATCTATGATAGTACTCTTTCTCAGAGAAATTGAGCTATTCTTGTATGCCATGAGAAAGTACACACAAAATTAAAGCATGTCCAATCAACATAAAACATATTAACAGAAAATAAAACAAAAATTAAGCTCATATGTGAACTTTTAGGTTTGTAAATAAACCATAAGTCCATAAGGCATATTTTGTTACGAAATAGGGATAGATGGTGGATAGATGCACACCATAGTGATCCTCATTATTAGTTGTCCCAATGTCTAAGCTTCGCTCCACCATTTCGCTGAAATGTTGGATCAAGATGGTCAATATTCTACTAGTAGGATACAACGGATTGAAGCTGCGAGTTGTGCTCATGACACTTTCTAAACACTAATTAATTAAGCATGCCATTCTTCTATAAATTTCCAGAGATTACATGTTAGGTATATAGAAGAAACTAAAAGGAAGTGCATCTATCAAAATTACAATGTTTCTGATAATGAGAAAGGAAGGACAATATAAATAGTTTGAACTTAATGATTTTTTTTGCACTGTATAATGGCAAAGTACTACACAAAATTGCACATGCTATCTACCATTATTTTCCTGTTGAAGATTTCATAAAACATAATTCTTTACATCCACATTAAATACAAATGGCAAAAGGTATGATAATTAATATATGAAGTATATGTGTGTATATATGTATGTAAAAGCGTCCGTTGATTAGAAAAGAAGAGTGTTCTTTTAGGCCATGTTTGAATGTACATATATCTCTCTTAAACTACATGTATCAGAGTGTATTTAAATTAATATTCACTCTAATCTACTTCAAACCATATAGCTTGAGGTAGATGCATGCGCATCGAACAAAGTCTTATAAGGATATTTTGACGTGCCTCCGATCGTGAATTTGATCGGAAAGTTTGAACGACGTTAAAAAGGCCCGGTCCAACGGCAAGCTAACTGGGCCTGGCCTAATCTGCACCGCACATCAGCAGCGTCCATCCGCCACCGCCACGCTAGAAAAGAGTCGCAGGTCCAGCTCGTCCCTGCTCCCTCCCTCCGTGTCTCCTTCACCGCCACCACCTCCTTCCCTCACCTTCCAGAGTCCACTGTTCCCCGGCGGCGGCGGCGGCTGCGGCGGCGGAGATGAGCGTCTGGAACTACGTCGTCACGGCGCACAAGCCCACCAGCGTCAGCCACTCCTGCGTCGGCAACTTTACCAGCCCCAACCAGCTCAACCTCATTATCGCGTAAGCGCGCTAGCTAATCCCCCACTCCCCTCCTCCCCTGTCCTCACGCTCTCGGCATACGATCTAACTCGGCGCGCTGCTCCAAAATGCCCAAGCCCTTGAGATTGGGCGCTTTGCGGGGTCTCCTAGGGTTTTGGGACGGAGGTGAGCGCGGCCTAGGGTTTGCCCTCAGCTGGACCACTCAGGAATGCGTGTTTCCCCTGTCTCTCCTGGGTTGTTCCGGATTTATTTCTGTTCGGGATGATACAGGGAAAGGAAACGCGTCTAAATCCCTCCATATTCTTATTTTTTTTTTTTATCCCGGAGGGCCAATTGGTTTTTTTGTACCACTAGTTATGCAGAATCGAGACTAGCACTAGCTATGCAGAATCTGAGACTAGCACAGTAAAACCGTACCTTGCAATTTGTCATTCCTTACTAGGGTGCTCAACAGTTGAGCTAATACAGAGTGGCACATAGCTGGCGTGAGTCTGTCTGTATGTTCAATTTGTAGCTAAGCCATAGACGGAACTTCACATGTAGCAACCATATTCTATCTACATGTTCCATGGCAGCACATCTTGAGGTGTTTGTGGTGAATCTGCTTCCTAGAAATACATGTAATGGCGAAGCTAGGTTTTTTTTGCCCATTGCCAGTTCAATTGCATGTACAATCCTTTACTAAGGCACACATGCATCAACCTTTCAGGAAATGTACCCGGATCGAGATCCATTTGCTTACCCCTCAGGGCCTTCAGGTTAGTCATCTATAGAACTGTCATCGTAGTATCACTATAATTTTCTGAATAATACCATAACAATTTTGTTTGCCTACCAGCCGATGCTTGACGTACCTATATATGGAAGAATTGCAACGATTGAGCTCTTCGGCCTCATGTAAGCTATTATTGCAGTTCATCCATCTGAGATACTTTATTTGTCTTTCAGTCTTTGGTGAAGTATTTTTGTAAATTGATTTTCTGTTTCTTTCTTATATCCTTAGAACGAGACTCAGGATTTTCTTTTCATTGCTACGGAGAGGTACAAATTCTGTGTTCTGCAATGGGACGCAGAAAAATCAGAGCTAATCACCAGGTTTGGACACCTGCTCTTCTGGCCTTTTTACTTTATTAAGTACTTCCTCCATCCCAAAGACCCAAATTATAAGGTATTCCAAGAATCTTGGAGAGTCAAAGTATGTCAAGTTTGACCAAATTTATATGGTAATATAATAACATTTATGATGCCAACTAAGTATCATTATATTCTTCATCAATTATATTTTCATAATATACATATTTGATGTCATAAATCTTTATAATTTTCTCTATAATTTTTATCAAACTTGAGATCCTTTGACTCCGAGATTCTTGAAATGACTTATAAATTGGAATGGAGGGAATTTGATTTATGGTTCTACTTAATGTTCACCGTTGGAAAGCATATTGTCATTCAGCTATATATGTTGATTGAAACACTGGCGTTCCCTATTTTGTATGGAAAGTAATGGTTTATTTGTAATATGTAGAGCCATGGGTGATGTTTCTGATCGCATTGGCCGCCCTACCGACAATGGACAGGTGCAGATTCTTATCAGTTTCAACCCCCTACATTTGACTCCTTAGAATATTATATGAATTTTTTCCTTGAAATTTTAATTATCCACCATTTATAGGGTTTTGTGTGAATATAGAGAGCAATATTTTACCTGTAACAGTAATACTAATGGGCGGCCTTTTCTTTATTGTAGATTGGAATCATCGACCCTGATTGTAGACTCATTGGTCTTCATCTATATGATGGTTTATTTAAGGTAGACATATTGCCTGCTTCATTAGGTTTATGAATCCAGACTTGTTCTTATTATAAAGATGCACTCCACATATCCAATACACACCTCTTATTTCCTTTGTTATCCTTGCTTGGCAGGTTATACCATTTGACAACAAAGGGCAGCTGAAGGAAGCTTTCAATATCAGGTATGAGTCTTGAAATTTCTGACTGTTATTTATTTGCTGAAAAATATTCATGCGATCTGGAAATGTATGTGGTAGTAACAATAAATGCATGTGTGCTCACTCATATTTCTGTCAATGGGTGGACATTTTTTTGTCGCTCTTTACAGTTTAGTTAGAGATTAGAGATAACCATAACCTTATTGTGCACATCGCTTAGATCTCTCCATTCTATTTATTATCAATTTATCATAGAATTTATGTAATTATCAGTGTTATCAGGTCGTCTAGTTGTTCCTAGTTGCCATGGGACTGACCAAGTGACTAATCGCGATTAGTCGTCGACCAGGGTGACTAATCGGCCCTGGTTGGTCCTAGTCCTATATAAATTAGGACTAATATAACAAATACATACAAATATACTATATATGTTCAGAGTACAAATCGAACATGAAGATAACTCTAGGGCGGTGGCTGCATGTAGGTTTGCAAATTGGTCTGAAGAACATGAGCCCAAGTGGCCTAAGCCATCCCAGATGCAGCTCATGTCTTAAGCTGCCCAACAATTCCATTCTGTTTTAGGCGACGACTAATCGGACGACCAGACGACCAAAAAACTAATCGGCCTAATTGGGTCGTAGCCCTAGTTGAGTCCAGGATACCGACTAGGGCGACTAATCGCGATTAATCGGATGACTTGATAACACAATATTACTGCCTTTGCTTGGTTGTCAATCAATTGAAGCCAGTAGCTTGTCATTGCATCTCGAGACTCGAGAGTCAAGAGCATACTAATGTCCTAGCATTTATCTCATGCCATTACTCATTTGTGAAGTTCATCACAAATCTTGTTTTTTCACTAATGGTGATTAACTTCATACAGATGATGAACTTTGATATTTTGAGTATATTGTCTAATAGTTAATGTTATGTTATTCAGATTATCTTACAGTTAGTGTTTTCTTCTGTTAGACTGGAAGAACTTCAAGTACTGGACATCAAATTTCTACATGGTTGTGTTAAACCTACTATTGTTGTCCTCTACCAGGTTTGTTTAAACTTCTTTATGACCTCTCCTTTGCTAGAAGAGTTTTTGTACAGTTGAACTGCATTTTGTTATGACTTGTGATAGTTGCTTTTGTTTATATGATTTGCATCTTCTGTTTTACACTTCAGGATAATAAAGATGTGAGGCATGTTAAGACTTATGAAGTTGCACTGAAGGACAAAGATTTTGTTGAGGGTCCTTGGTCCCAGAATAATGTAGACAATGGTGCTGGTTTGTTAATACCAGTACCAGCTCCACTTGGTGGTGTGATAATAATTGGTGAGGAGCAAATAGTTTACTGCAATGCCAATTCTACATTTAAAGCGATACCCATAAAACAAGTAATCTCTTGCTTACATCTCTTTAATTTTCTTTGTGGTGCTTAATTCATGTTGTTAGGTATCATATCTACACTCTAATTCTTTTCTCCTTGATTTCCGATTTCTTGGCAGTCCATCATTAGAGCTTATGGACGGGTTGACCCAGATGGTTCTCGATATTTACTCGGTGATAATATTGGAATTCTGCATTTACTTGTCCTTACCCATGAACGAGAAAGGTAACAGCTTGTGCATTATTTTGAAACAGAAAGGCTCTTGCTAACGATTATTCTGTTTCACCTTTTGTCATTTTAGGGTTACTGGTTTGAAAATTGAATACCTGGGAGAGACTTCGATTGCTTCATCGATTTCATATCTTGATAATGGTGTTGTTTATGTTGGTTCACGGTATGGCGATTCACAGGTAGGTCAAATGCTTTTTTGTCCTTCCAGTTCTCCATGTTAGATGTAAAAAGAAAAATCCATGCCCTCCTTTATATTGTTCTTTGGAACACGTCTCATGAACATTCTATTTTTCTAACAGATGGTGAAGCTGAACCTTCAAGCCGATGCAAGCGGCTCATTTGTTGAAATTCTTGAACGGTTTGTTAATCTTGGACCGATTGTGGACTTCTGTGTGGTTGACCTTGATAGGCAGGGTCAAGGTCAGGTGGTCACATGTTCTGGGGCATTTAAAGATGGTTCCCTTCGGGTGGTTCGGAATGGTATAGGGATTAATGAGCAGGTATGTTCTTATGGTAGTTTATTATTGCCAACTTTTTAATGTGGAGAAGTTGAGTTGTTATTCCCCCCTCCTGCTTGATTAGGCTTCAGTAGAACTCCAAGGCATAAAGGGATTATGGTCATTGAAATCTTCATTCAATGATCCATATGACATGTACCTTGTTGTGAGCTTTATAAGTGAGACACGATTCTTGGCAATGAACATGGAAGATGAACTAGAAGAGACTGAGATAGAGGGATTTGATGCACAAACTCAAACCCTGTTTTGTCAGAATGCGATCAATGATCTTCTTATACAGGTGCCTGTTCTAATGACCATTTCGTCAATATGTTTTCTTGCATTTAGCACACTAGCAGCTAGCAAACTATTATTTCTTCTGTCCATTAGTGTAGTAAGGGAAAAGTCTTTGCTACAAAATCAACACCATCTTAAAAGTAATTTGAAAAAGATATACTGATGCAACTTTTGTACGCTAAACATGCATTTAATTTGACTAGTTGTTTTCCCTTTTTGTACATTTTGACTTCTGCCTATTCAATTCAAAATGCCTTATGTTAGCGGATATAAAAAAAATGTAGTGGGTATTTGTAGAAACCTCCTTTTTGTGTATGTTTGATAGATTAGTATCCTGTCAGTTCATTTTTCATCATTTTAGCAGTTATGTGATATGAGTCATTTTAATCAACTATATTAATGTTTTACCTGTTGTTTTGTACTGCAGGTTACTGCTAATTCTGTTCGGTTAGTTAGTTGTACCTCCCGGGAGCTAGTGGATCAATGGAATGCACCAGCAGGATTCTCAGTCAATGTTGCTTCAGCTAATGCTAGTCAGGTGCTTTTCCTTTTGGACTGCTTCCTGTCTCTCTTTAGAAATTTTGGTTAGGGGCATCCCACATTTCAATGAGACAACCAATTACTCTTTTTTCGTAACCTAAAACTTGTCATTTTAGTAATATTCCCCTGTTATATCTCCCTAGTAGGTAACGAGCAGTTAGCCGGTTACCAAATATAATTTGATCATTAGATGTGTAATAATACAAACTTTGGGGGATGCTTGACTGCTATAGTACCCTTTTGCCTTATTGTTGATGCACATGTTGATGTGCATCCAGGTCTACTTTTATCCAACATAAATCCAGGAGAGGAGTTAAGGGGTGAGAATCATAAACATTAAACAAGAAACATAGAGGTTATCAAAATATTTTTTGTGTACATGTGATCATAATCTAAAGGTACCTGTGCATTTTTAGTAGTAATTGCAATCCATATGTGACTTTCAATTCTTGCCTTTGTTGGGAACCTATAGACAGGTGTACCCACTTTTTCCTCGAGTCTGAGGGCCAGTATTTGGTTGCTAACTTATTATGTTGGTACTCACAGGAACATTTACTGACTTAGCCAAGAACTTCTCGTTATGTCTCAAGAAATTATGCTCAACTAATTGCTACGTCCAAACAAGAAAATAAGTTGTAATTGAAAAACTGGCAGGCTGGCAGCCAAGAGCATTGTAATTTTGTGTAGCTATTATAATCCAGATCCAGAATTACAGTGTAACTATTACCTATTGCTGTGATTTTGTACAGACATTCTTATCATCAGCGACCATTGGTCCAGGCATATTTTTCTTGAATGTTCAAGTACAAATGGATTTGAATGATTGCATGCCAATGCTATTTATTTTTTCATACTATTTTTTAATTGCACATGTGTTGCAGGTTCTGTTGGCAACCGGTGGTGGCCATCTTGTTTACCTGGAAATTAGGGATGCTAAACTTGTTGAAGTGAAGCATGCGCAGCTAGAGCATGAGATTTCTTGTCTTGATTTGAACCCAATTGGGGAGAATTCACAGTATAGTTCCCTAGCTGCTGTTGGGATGTGGACAGATATAAGTGTTAGAATATTTTCGCTTCCAGATCTTGAATTAATAAGGAAGGAAAATTTGGGTGGAGAAATTGTTCCTCGGTCTGTTCTGCTGTGCACCTTGGAGGGGTATGTTCTTGAACTCGCTTTTCTAAGTTCCATAAAAAACAAGAATGGCTACTTCAAGTAACATATACATGTTCTTTTTTTCTTTTCAGGTTTCGTATTTGCTTTGTGCTCTTGGGGATGGTAATCTGTTCAGTTTTCTGCTGAATGCAAGTACAGGTGAACTGACTGATAGAAAGAAGGTTACCCTTGGAACCCAACCCATTAGCCTTCGTACCTTCTCATCCAAGGGTACCACCCACGTGTTTGCTTCGTCAGATAGGCCGACTGTCATCTATAGCAGCAATAAGAAGCTTCTCTATAGCAATGTCAATTTGAAAGAGGTTAATCATATGTGCCCTTTCAATACAGCCGCTTTTCCAGACAGGTTTGTTCCCTCTCTAGATTTTATGCAATGAAATTACTTAATCTTTGAGTCAAGTACCTCCTGTATCTACTTGGGAATTGGGATCATATATCAATTTGGTTGAAATGTTTTCACAAACCATTTTGCATACCATCTAATCTTTGTGCAATTCATGTATTGCGTGGTTCATTAAAAAGGTGAGTATTAAGTTTTTATACTAGCAGTAGCAACTTTTTTTTTAATAAGCTATCACAATCTGATGAAACTTGCCTTACTCAAAATAATACAACAGCACCAACAAAGCCTTTTAGTCTCAAGCTAATGGTGTTGGTAGACCTTGAATTTCTTGACTCTGAAGCAACCTCCCTTTAATTCTAATGTACTTATAAATCTTATCATTAACAATCAAATTAGGGAAAATAAATGTTTTATAGCTTGCTATTTATGTCTTTTGATGTCATCGTTTGATTTTTTTTTATATTGTTGCTAGTTGCGTTCTACTTTTTCATTTGTGTCACTGGTCCACTCTTTTTGGAGTTATGGTTTGAAAATGGTACCACTGTCTTAAGTTTGCTCTAGTTCACCCCTTCTTTTCCAATGTCACAGTCTTGCAATTGCTAAAGAGGGCGAGCTTTCAATTGGAACTATCGATGATATCCAGAAGCTTCATATCCGCACAATCCCCCTTAATGAACAAGCACGTCGCATTTGCCACCAGGAGCAATCAAAGACACTAGCATTTTGCAGTTTCAAGTACAATCAGAGCGTGGAGGAAAGTGAGACTCATTTCATACGTCTGCTAGATCATCAGACTTTTGAGTCCCTTTGTGTATATCCTCTAGATCAATACGAATGTGGCTGCTCCATCATTAGCTGTTCTTTTGCGGATGATAATAATGTTTATTATTGTGTGGGGACCGCATATGTTATACCTGAAGAAAATGAACCAACAAAGGTAATATATCTGAAAGCTTGATGTTTTACTAATACTAGTTAACTCCCTTTTAGTACTTGTTCAATCTACTGTTTCTTGTAGTTTATTTCTCTGTGAACCTTGTCTATTTCTCGTGCACAAAATGCTTATGTATCGGTGCATCTTGTAGGGTCGAATCCTTGTATTTGCAGTTGAAGACGGAAGTTTGCAATTAATTGTGGAGAAAGAAACCAAAGGAGCAGTTTATTCGCTGAATGCGTTCAATGGGAAATTGTTGGCTGCTATCAACCAGAAGATTCAATTATACAAGTGGATGTCACGCGAGGATGGTTCACATGAGCTGCAATCTGAGTGTGGCCACCATGGGCACATACTTGCCTTGTATACTCAAACGCGTGGTGACTTCATTGTGGTTGGTGATCTTATGAAATCAATATCCTTGCTGGTGTATAAGGTGGGTCTTTTTAACTGTTTGCTTGACGCACATTGCATTTTCTGTAAAAAATGTTGTGTCTCTCTCTTTGTTGGGCTGATTGCTAATGTTTTTTTTTCTTCTTACTTTTGGGCAGCATGAGGAAAGCGCGATTGAAGAGCGTGCTAGGGATTACAATGCAAACTGGATGACTGCAGTTGAGATGCTTGATGATGAAGTCTATGTTGGGGCAGAGAATGGCTATAACCTATTCACGGTGCGCAAGAACAGCGATGCGGCCACAGATGACGAAAGGGCCAGGCTTGAGGTTGTCGGGGAGTACCATCTCGGGGAGTTTGTGAACAGATTCCGCCACGGCTCACTCGTGATGCGCCTTCCAGATTCAGAGATAGGGCAGATTCCTACTGTCATCTTTGGCACAATAAATGGGGTCATTGGTATTATTGCCTCCCTCCCGCATGACCAATACGTCTTCCTGGAGAAGCTCCAGTCGTCTCTTGTGAAGCACATAAAGGGCGTCGGTAACCTGAGCCATGAACAATGGCGGTCGTTCCATAACGACAAGAAGACGGCGGAGGCTCGGAACTTCCTTGACGGTGACCTGATCGAGTCGTTCCTTGACCTTAGCCGGAGCAAGATGGAGGAGGTGTCCAAGGCGGGTGGTGTTCCCGTGGAGGAGCTGTCCAAGAGGGTGGAAGAGCTGACGAGGCTTCACTAGGAGATGGGATATGTAGAGGCCGCTTTGCTTGCTTGTAAGCCTGTAACTTGTTGCATGTACATCCTGTCTTTAACATCTGTTTTGTGCTGTAGCGGTGTCGCCGTTGGATGTAGCAGCTCCCTGAGCTGCCCTCGCAGTTGCCGCGGGGCGGACAAGCAAAGTGTTCACCGGGGGCTGTAGCCTGTACCTGTCCTGCTTTGTTGGGTGACCCGAATAATACCTTCTGGAGCTGCCAGTTTGTTGAGATTGTTTTTTTTCTTATTTTGTGCTGAATGGAAAGACTAGTGTTGAATCTGTGATGGTCTTTACTAGCCCATTGAGATGGGTCGGCGTGAGTCAGTACTCAGTAGTAGACGGGGAGCAGATGTACTAGTAGTAGTAAGGGATGACCGAATGAGACTGCAGTTGAGAGCTGTCTTGTCTTGTTTCTGGTACGAGTAAGATAGTGGTGGTGGTCCAGTACAGGCCCAATCCAGTCCGTGAGGGCCAACCTGGTCCAGCAAGTTTTAGCAGCCCAGCCCTTTGATTTGAACCTGCCAACCCCGTCGTTTGGGGGGCAGCGACAGCCACCACCACCACGAGCCACCGACCCACCAAAAAACCACAAGCGCTGATGTGGCGTGCGCAGGCTCTTCCTGCTTCCCCTCTCTGTCTCTCTCTCTCTCTCTCTCTCGGACTTCCTTCCCCCACCCCACCAAAGCCGAAGCCGAGCCGAGCGCTTGGCGGCCTGGCGCTCCTGTCTGTCTGTCTCTCTATCCCCCTCCATTCCCGGCTCCCGCACGGGTGGGGCACCCACGCCTCGCCATCCCGCTGTCCGGTCCACCGCCGCAACCTCTGCCACCCCGCCGATTGCGGGGGGGCTCGGTACTCCGCCGCCGCCGCTTCGCCCTGTCCCGCCCCAGGAGCCCGAGCCCTAGATCTGGTACGGGATCCGCCGCCTCGCCGCCATGTTCTGGCGCATGACCGGCCTCTCCGCGGCCTCGCCCGTGAGTACACTCTCCTCTCTTGCCTCTTGTGCTGTGTGCCTCTCTCTCTCGCTCTTCCATTCTGCTGGAAGGACGCCTCGCCAGCCGGAGGAACAAACAACGCACGCTGCTCTGCTCTAGAGCCACGCCTGCTGCCTCCGCCGTAGCTTTGTGCTGTCGAGACACTAGACACGCATTTCGTTTGTGCTCTCTGTCTTCTGCAATAGACTCCCTAACTTTTATGGCATTAACCAAACTTGCTTTCCGAAGAAACGAAACGAAACGAAACAAATTAGACACAAATCTAGATCGATAAATGGCGTCAGCACCAGCAACTGTTCCGTTGGTCTCCCTTTTGGTTTCTTACTGTTGACCGGCTGAGTCCTCGGATGGGGTGGATGTTGGAACAACTTCCCTGTTCAGGGTTATGTTCCTGCTGCACGCACAC